>VBSM01003186.1:3255315-3270797 GCA_008086735.1 Cheirogaleus medius
GGCGCCGGGGACGTGCCGCGCGGCGCTAGGAGTGAAAGAGGGTTGTGGAACTCACGGATCAAGGCGATGTGAAAAGGAATACTGTACTGGATTTTGTTCGTGCCTATTCTTTCCAAGCTAGTGCAGCCAATTGGTACTGTATGGCTTATCAGTGATAATAATAAAGTTCGCATAACTTTTGTTCTGATTACAAAAACAATGCATGCTCAGAGCAGAAAGCGTGGAAATAGGAATACAAACAGCAAGACAGAAACCATCCCAGATCCCACATTTCCTGCCAGCCTTGTCATAGCCTTGCATGTTGAATCATTGAGTTAGAGTTGGAGTCTTTCCTTTATGCAGCCCTCCCCTCCCCACCCTGCTAAATGTGATCATCTCTGAGCTCCAAAGTTTGGGTTTTTGTCCTGGCTCCCAACCCAATCCCTTCCAGTGGGCTGGGGCTCTCCATGAGGTCTGTGGCCCAGATGGAGCCGCGCCTCCTTGTGTGGTTTTGGTTCCTTGCCTTGTAAACATGAAGGTAATGATTCTCAATCTGCTTCCCTGGCCACTGTAAAAATTAATGGGTGGTTTCCAGAGCGTTTGACTCCCGTGGATGGACAGCGGCTGTACTTTAGGGTGCTGGGGAGCATTTTGCCGGTCTACGTTGCTGTGGTCATCCAGTACAACAGGCTACCTCGGACCTGGCCGTCCTGCCCAGGAAACAGACTCCAGGAATATACAGTGGAGCTTGGAAGAGAATATTCCTGGTTCCCTGCTCCGTGCAGCCTGGTCCAGGCCAAATCCCTCAACGTGTGGAGCTTGGAGGGAGCCCGCACTCTGAAACCCCTCTCTCCACCTCTGCTTTCTGCACGAGGGAGATTTCCTCAAGTAAGGGAGCATTATCAAGGCGGGCCCCAGGTTGCACACTGCCCGATGCTTGGGTGTCTGGAATGCCAAGGCTGTGCTGATCTGGGAGGGAACAGTTAGTTCTGAGAGGACACTTGAAGTGAACAAAACGGGCTTCCTACGGATTTGTTTTATGCTCATTTGTTTATTAAATGAACAATGACCAGCTGCCTGAGAGAGTTCTGTGAGCTTTAATTTTTTTTCCTGTTGTCCCAGGAGTTAGACACTGCACTTTAGTGACCTTATAAAACAATTAATGGGGACCCATACCATTTGTTAATCCCAAATATCACAAGCCCAAGTGGGGAGAGGAGCCTCACAGGTTGCCTTTTGTTCCTGAGCAGCCCCCTCCCCCAAGCCACCAGGGTGGAAGATCCTCTTTCCATAACAGGTCTCCTGGGCTCCAGCAGTTGTCATTTGATAGTTTCATTTTTAATTGTGGCTCCCACCAACACTGTGGTCTGACCAAGGTCTTGCTGCAGATCACAGCTCAGACAGGGGGTTTGGAAAGACCTAGAATGTGGGGGGATGAATTGCTAATGAAGTGTCCTTAACCGGGCGGCATCATCTGTTCTTACATTGTGCTCTTAATTTTCTCAGTGGAGGAGGAGAGGGGAATCTTCCTGTATTTTCTCCTTTGCTGTTGTTAGCTCATCAGGCAGCCTGGAATTATTTCCCTCTGGGCTGTCTGAATAGACTTTCTTCTTATTCTAATGCTGGTTTCTAGTATGATAAGATATGTGAATGGGGAATTCAGGTTTATGCCCTTGGATCCTGAGAGGTGCTTGCTCCTGCTTTTAAATCCTCAGATCCTGGCCAGTTAAGAGCTCTTGGCTTCCCTTAAATTTTATAGGAGGTGTGTGTGCTCTCTTTTCCTGGGGAGCTTCTTACTGGAGCCCTTGGCCCAAACAAGGCTGGGATCCACTGAGTGTAACCCTGCTGACCTCTTTCCTGGCTCTGGGCAAGCCTCCCTAGCTCCCTGTTTGAGGTGCCAGCCTTGTTTTGACCAAGTAGAAGCTGCTGTTTTGCAAGTGGCCAGCCAGGTGGGTTTCCCTTGGCTTTGTTATTTTCAAACTGGACACCTGAATTAGGCTGTGTTGTGATATTTCTTCTGAGAATTGGAGTCAGGCTCCTGGGACATTTCCCAAGGCCCTGGAGATGGGCACCAGGACTTCTTTGTCTGAGGTCACTGCCTGACAGCCAGGAATCAGGAAAGGCCGCTGGCCAGCTTAGCTCCGAGCAGGGAGGGGCTTCCAGTGTTTACACTCAGCTTTTCAGGAGCTGGGCTGGGTCTCCAGGCTCCCTAGCTGTTTGCACAATAGAAGCCCCACATTCTGCCACCACCCTATGGAGGAGTGACAGGAAAATAATTCACCAACCCCCAAAACACCCAGGGAACAATCTAGCTATTTTATTCCATGTTCTCCAGGAAGCCTAAACCAGCCACTCCGTGGGCCCCGAGGGCATCCGCATATTACATAACTCAGCACCTGATGCCATCATAACTGGCTCTAAGGGGAAGAGTGTCCATAATCAGTCTTCAGAAGGGGAGGGGATGCAGAATAAAGGGTGTATGTGGTATGTTTTAAGGTGTGAAGGGTGAAATCCCTTTTAGAACATCACAGCCACCCATCTGCCAGGTGAACGGTGCCTCCTTAAATCATCAGTCAGCATATGGATTTGAGGGAGGAGGATGGTGTACTGAGTTTCTGTAATTTAACTGGAGATTTGGGGCATTTTAAAGGGTGGAAATAGTTATCACCATAGCAGGCCCTGTGTGCATACTTTTTGAATCCTCACAAAAACTACAAACGGTTTCACTTTATAGGGAAGCTACAAGAATTTAAGTAACTCCTCCAACCTAATAATTTAATGAGTGCTTGAGTTTGGATTTGAACCTGGATCTTTCCAGAGCTCTTAATCACATCTCCCAGTGTGCTGGAGTTAAAGAAATAAGCAACTCTCAGTCACACATTTTGGAAGCATTAAGACACAGGCATGAAAATAGCAGGGTACCAGCGTCCCTTACATAATTATAAAATTGCTTGTACTCTGAAGGTGATGAAATCTTTAAAACTTGTGAAACCTTCTCAGCCTAAATGGAAGGCAGCCAGTTTGCACTTTGGTTCTTGAAGCCACTCACCCTGTCCGCAGGGTAAAGCTTGATTTATTTGGAAGATTATGATTTTGAAGACGGGATCTGCTATGCAGACTGTCCTTGTCCCAAGGAAAGGGTATTTTGGGCAGATGAGGTCACAAGAATAAGATTATAGGAAGGCTGTTAAGTAAATGTATAAGGGTTCCACCTTCCTCTTCACAATCAAATAAATGACTTACTAATGAGATTATTCTTATCTGTGCAATAAAAGCTTGTCTCAGGGGAACTCTATTTGCTGAGACCTGTTAGCCCAACTCTTCTGAACAGATTGAAAAGAATAATTCCTTTGAAAGGATTTAATAGTTCCCAGTTCTTATTAAATCTCACCCCCCATTCCCCTTCATGATTGAGAAAACACTGCCCTATTCTTTCCAGCCTCTCCAATGTAGGAGTTCCCTGAGCTGGTACTGTGCTGGCACACCTGCTCTCTGAGGAAAAAGCAGAGCCTAGATTGTAGTATTTGCCAATTTCTGTGGTGTAAACACTCCCACCTTGGCTGATTTCAAGCAACCAGTTTGGGCTGGCAGCATTACTAAATATATAACAATCTGTGAGCCAATAAAAACTAGCTTCAGCTCACCTTGGGTTGCGCGGACCCTGCCACCCCAGCCCCCTTACGGAACAGATGAAATAGTTGCCTCCTGCTTCTGCTTGGACCATGTCTGTCTGGGAGCAGTGCTGAAAAAGGATTTGGACGAAATTGAGTAACCTAATTTGGCCAGCAAGAGTAGAGTGTTTTCAAAACTCAGATTACATATTAAAATCATATGGGAGCTTAAAACAAACAAACAAAAAACACCAATAAACTTTCTAGGCCTGTCTAGGTTGAATCAGAATCTTTCGGTGTTGGAGCCCGAACATCTGTAGGTTTCAAAAACTCCCCAGGTGATTCTAATGTACATCCACGTTGGACACACAGATACAAGGATGAGTTTGTGTAAGAAGAGAGTTGGGGAGGCAGCTTCAGGCTGGGCATGGCAGACCCTGTATTTGAGGCCAAGAAGGTAAGACTTTTGCTTTGCAAAGCAAGGGAATGTTTTTTGCACAGAAGGTTCTGGGCATGTGAGGAAGTCCCAGGCTCCCGGGAAAGGCAGGCAACGTCCATCTTCCCAGCGGGCAGTGTCCTTCCAGTGGCCCTTTTTCTCTGCAGATGGATGGTGGTCACTTGCTTTGCTTTGGTTGCTTCTCTGATCTGGAAAGGAGAAGGGTCTTCATGGAAGGAAGGTGGGGCAGAATGAAGCCAGGCAGGTGGGTGAGTGTGATGAACTGCTCTCAGATGTTAAAGCAGAGGGCAGGAGTCCCGAGGGGATTCCCGAGACCACCCAAATGAAGAAAAGGGAAACCTTACTGTTCAAGGACCATGGCTGAGGGTTGGGTGCACACATAAGCTGATTATTTTTTTCTCCATTGTAATTAGCAGTAAAATTATTTTAAAATGTGAGAGCTTCCTTTGGAGGCAGTAAGCATGTGGGAGGGAGCATCATTCAACTTCAGAGCCAGTTCTGGTTGGCAGGTCTGGGGCTGGGGAGAGGCAGGGGAGGACCCCTGGGCAAGATTGAAGGAGCTGCTGGCTCTCAGCTCTCAGGGTTGTCTGGTGCAGGGTCTGCCCTACTGATCAGAGAGGGGCCCTTTGCAAAAGGGCAGGCTTGGGCTCACGTCCTTAGAGTTGAGCCACAAGTGTGGAAGAGCTCACAGTAGCAGTTGAGTGTGAAGAGCCAGGCTGAAATCACACCTCTAGGTTACCCCATGATGGGGCAGGAAGCTAAGGGGAGCGTGATGGAGCAGCCTGAGACGGAGGAACCAGTGCTGTTCTTGTCCCTGAGGCCCAGGAGGAAGGAGTTGGGGGTGGGTGACAGGGGAGGGAGTGCACAGAGACATTAAGAACTGGAGGACTGAAAGCCTCTGGGTTTGGCTTATAAGAACCATCTAATTGCGGTAGCAGGGAAACTTATAGAAGAAATAGGAACTCAGAGCGGAGGCCACTCAGAAGAATGTTAGTGATAGAAGAAATAGGACTGAGATTTGAGGATGGTTAGGATAAGCCGGGACTGGGGTTCTCAGGGCTGAGATCTGGGGGGTGCTGTGCATTGGGGAGCAGCATTGGGTACCGGGAGGGAGGGATGGGTGTGAGTATTGGATCAGCAGGAGCAGCTGATTAAAGGAACTTCCCAGAATGCTTATTCAGGTTGTGAATCTGCAGCTTTTCCCACTAGCCTTTGTGGAGGTCTGGCTGGGGTCCCTTTCGTCCTGAGGCCCCAGTTCATGGGACTCACTTGCCCTTCCAGGCACAGTTGGGGAACCTTCCAGCTCAGGCAAACTACCCTAGCTCCCAGAGGCCAGGAGTTGGCCCCACACCATGTGTCTCCTCTGTCCAAGTGTCCTCACGTGTCTGTTGTTACACTCAGCACAGCACTACTTGGGGGCAGTTTGCATTTTATCATCTCTGTATCCTCTGCACTGGAGGCAACATGCCCCATGAATTGGCAGAGAGAATGGCTGGCCAAGGCAAAAACTTAGGGTGGTGGCTTCATATAACCATATAGTGACAACTCCAATATTCTCTCCTTAGACATCTTGGCAGTTTAAAACTTACAATATATGGCAGAAGTAATTCCTGGCTTTAAGAATCTGGCCTATGCATAATAGTCAACTCATTTATAAATACTGTCCAGTGGACATCCCCATAGTTCTTTGCAGTTTAATTTCTAAATCAGGTAGGCTTACCTCGCCTGTGTTTACCCATTTTACACTATTGCCCTTTGCAAAGGGATTTGAATTTTTAATAGCTTTAGGATACAATGAGGTAAATGGAATGTCCTGAAAATGCATGTACATTTAAACATTTTTAACTCACTCTAAGAATCAAGCTTTGAATGACAGGTGATATCAAATATTTATGTGTGTCCCATGCATAAATGGAAAATAAAGGTGCCATGTTCAAATTAAATGGAAATGATACTTGGAGCTGATGGACTACTTGTAAATGACTCATGTAGAATGCTGGGCCCAGGGCTTGTGCCCCAGCACAACTCCATAGCCAGTCTGGAAGGTGGTGATAGGTAAAATCACAGTGTGGTTCTTATTGCTGTGGTCTGGCTTCACTTTTCCTCCTCCTTATCCCTGTCCCAAACATCCCCTTGAAAAACTTGTGTTTTTGTTTTTGTCTTGTGGTTCCAGAAATCAGGATTTAAGGTACTTACAAGAGGAACGCTCTCCTGGTCTTGTACCGATGGGCCACCATTGGATATTTCACCTTGATAGTGTGGGAGTAGGAAGCGAACAAAATTTCGCATTTGGGTCCCATTTCAGGCCCATGTCAGAGAGTGCTGACCCTGGGTGACAGCAGGGGACCAGCCTCTAACTAGTCCTCAAATGGAATCTCAGGCGTTTACTTAGTACACATTTTTTGCTTATACATGTATTTTATTGGCACCACCTGTGATTTCAGAACTGTTTACTTGGGGAAAGTGTACTTCACTCTTTGGGGACACACACGCACACACCTCACTTGCAATACTCAGTTGCAGTTTTTAACGTAGAGATAGATTTTTCTGTGGTTTCAAATTCTCCCTGATTTGTTGAGCTTTTGCCACCCTGTCAGGCGGTGACACTTGTGGAAAATGGCTGTTTCTTTGCGGTCAGTCAAATATGAAACCGCCTGATTTGCACAAGTGAAAGTCATTGTATGGAAGAAAATCCTTAGTGAGAATTTAGTGACTGAGCATCGATCTGTCACCATCTATTATGTTCTTCTAACATACTGTTTTTTGTACCAAAGCCATTGTTGGGGAACAGTAGCTGAAGTGACATTTTCACAGACTGGAATGTGAGCCGTTCCTTTTTCCAGGGGCTTCTCACCTGGCTCTTTGTTGGGACCAGTTTCATTCTTGGCGGATCGCGGTGGGAAAGAGCACACCTGTCTGTGTCCAAATCTTTGGCTTCTCTTTACTTCCTGTTTTGACCTTGGGCACATTTTTGGACTTCTTTGAGGCTTAGCCTTCTGACCTGCAACATGGTGATCATAGTACTTGCCTCCCGGAGCTGGGAAGTTTAAGTGAGGTCACCTAAAGTGCTAGCCCGTGGTTAGCTGCGCATCTGGCTGTGTTGTGCCCGTGTTGGTTTTGGGCCACACTTATCAGCACGGCGTTCTTCACGACCTGTGGCCTTTTCTGAGTTTTGTGTGCCTGTACTGTAGTTTATTCTTAAATGGTGAGCAAATGGAGAGTTGTGATGTTCCACCATCTGAATTGAACGAAGTGTAGGTGTTCGATACTTTTAGGTGTTCAATCTGACCTTTAAAAAGCATGCCAGTGTGGACTGGGGGCATGATGCCATCCTAGGTGTCCAGATAAGGTTTAGGGCCCGTAGTGCTGACTTAGCCCAGTTCCTCTAGGGCTTGGAGGGGGAGGTGGGGAGGAGGAGGATGTGTGTGATGAGACCCAGTCCCCAGACCTGGCGTCCAGTGTGGCTCTGGATGGCAGTGTAGAAGGAACATGAAACAGCCTGATTTGCACAACTGGAAGTCATTTTTTATCAAGGAAAATCCTTGGTGAGAATTTAGTGACAAAGCAGCGATCACGTTTTTCTAAAATATTGTTTTTTGTACCTTTATTTGTGCCTGTGCCTTTATTTGCAAGAGGTCCTTACCTGCCCTTGGGGGATTTGGGAGGTAGGGAGGAGGTGAGAAGCATCTTTTGTTCAATATAAGTACTTTATAGATAAATGCATTGATTTAGGAATAGTTTCTTGTGATTTTTCTTTTTTTCTTTAAAATAAAAAAAACCCTTTTTCCTTTTCTTTTTATTACCCAATTAATTACATATTCCTTTTAGAAACACTAGAAAATGAAAAAGGAGAAAAAAATTCATATCAGTGGAATTCTACCACTCACGATAACCACTGTGGACGTGTGTGTGTGTGTGTGTGTGTGTGTGGTGTCTTTCAGATGTGTTCACATGTAAACATAGAGCTTCCAAACCAAAACAGGATAATACAGTGAGGACTTCACTGTGCACCTGACACATAGTAATTTTTCAGTAAGTATTTGTTGAATACTGTGTTTTCTTAAAACAGCTTTTTATCCAAAATTGTTGATATTCTCGGATCAATAACTACAGATCTGCATCCTTGCTTTTAATGTCAGATTTGTATAGGTGTGGGCCCTGTTTATTTAACAGGTGCTTATGAACAGATAGTTCCCAGTTATTTTGAAATTATAAACATCACTGTAGTGAATATCTCTGGTACATACATCTTTCGATACATGTTAAGTTCCTCCTTGGAATGACTCTTTTATTGTGTTTGAAATCTGTGAAGAACTTCTAGTTATATTAATTGTTGGGTGAATGTATAATCACTACTCAGAACAGCGCCTGAAAAGGGATTGAGATTGGGAAGAGTTTCTAAGTCTGTTGTTTGAAACTTGTGAGCTTTAAGATCAGCCTTACTCGCTGCCACCCATTTTGGGGGCGTTGATTTCTGTCCGGATCCTAATGTGCTTTGCATTTTGAGCCTTCAGGGTGGGAGATTGGGTCAAAAGGAACGGGTTCATCCATTAAGAGCATACTTCAGTTTTAGGATGGCACGTACACACCAGCTTTGGAAACATTAGCACATGGGGGAAACTGTGTGTCCCAGAACCCAAGAGGTGTTTCTGTGGGAGGTCTTCAGGGTCCACCCCCCTTAGAAGGGGACGAATGATAATTTCCATGTGTTTGGCTTCACAAATTTCTCCAGGGCCGTGTCATTGAGGTTGATTTCTGGGGCTGTGTCCCTTGGTCAGCTGTGACAAGATGGGCTGCTTGGGGCTGGCACCCTGTGAAAGCACAGACTTGGTTGTCAGGACCCTGGGTTCATTAAGAGGAGAGAGTTCGTCATGCCGTCTGCTGCTGGTAAGGCAGTAATTTTGATCTCCGACTGCGGTCTGTGTCACAGCCCTTCTTCATCCTGGCAAGAGAGGAAAACTAATTCATGGACGGAATGTTTTTTGGCCCGTCTCCTGAGCGTGGTTTTGCAAAGGGGCCTGGCTGCCTCTCTGGTCTTGGCACTGCAGTATCTGTGAGTCATTCACCTAATGGTAACATGAGGCAGCACTTTCGGGGCCTTGTGAAACCTCAGTAAGGCAGGTAAGGGACTGGCTGGTATCCCCAAAACACCCAGCTGCAGCCTAGAAGCAAGTGCTGCTCACGAGTTCTGGTTATTTGTTCCGAGCGCTGGGGACACTGTCACAGGACTTGGGGAAGGAGGCCCCGAGATCACTTCTGAGAGCTGACCTGTTTGTAACCCTCTGGGACATTGTCCTGGCCCTCTTCCCATCTTCTTGTTAACTCTTGTTTAACCTTGATTCATTTGTTCTCTGACTCACAACTGAGCCCCACTGTGTGCCAGGTGTGCCAGGGACCCCGCCCGGGAGTTTGACAAGGAGAATTCAGGGTTCATGAGGTTGTATGGGGGTCGGGACAGGCTCCCCAAAGAAACCCCACTAAGCAGGAGGAGCAAGTCAGGAACTGTGTGGGTGCCTGTGGGGGCGGTGGCTGGGTAAGCCCAAGGAATCAAAAAAGGGACACAATGAAAACTTCCTGGGAACACCTGGATGGGAAGTCAGAGGCAGGTGGCTGGATGGGACCGGTCCTTCTGGACTTCCATAAGCTTTGAACTTTTATCTCAGGGCCCTGGGAAGACTTGATTAGATGTGTGAGCGTGACTTGAAAGGGGCCGGGAAGGTGACCCATCCAGGAGGGTGACCTGTCCAGTGAGGGTGACCCAGCCAGGGAGGTAACCTGGCATGCCACATATCACCCTGGATCCCATCCTCACAGCCTGGCAGCCCTGTGGTTTAGCTGGGCTCCCTGCCCAGTGCTCCCGTGACCCCGCATGTGTGACCCACACATGATCCCTTCGAGCCTATTGCGAGGTTCTTATAAAATCATCTCCTAATTAAATGACTGCCCTGTACAGTTTGTAAAAGTTACTTTTATTACCCAAAAGGACACTTCAGAAGCTGAGCCAACAGTTAGATAATTAAAGGAGTCACAGCATGTTTATATTCCAGAAAGAAAAGTATTGAAGAAGCAGAGATTCTCCAGCTAAAACCACATCAGGGTGTCCAGTGAGAGACCCAGCATCAGAGCACCCACTCTGGTCAGCTGAGCCCCCATCCTTGGAACGTGGCTGTCCCCCTTGGGGGAGGTCAGCAGTCAGGATGTGTCCTGGCTTTAATTGTCAGTTCCTGTCCCCTTCTGAAACCACCTTCTCTGCACCCCACCGAACTGCGGAGAAGTTGCAGCTTACCAGCCATCCAGAGAGATTTCTGTGTTTAACCCACATTAACCTGACTAATCCTGTCTCTACTACTAGGAAAACTTGAATACAACCTGCTGCTGCAATGGGAAAACCAGCTGTCCTCAGCACCCTCCAAGTAAAACCATTATTTTTTCAAGGTTAAAAGGAAATAGTGAAAGCCTGGAAAACGATGTCATAAGCACCAGTTTTTTTGTCACTATTGCAATTGTCTAGAAATTTGCTACTTGCTTAGTCGAGAGTCTGATCACCATTCTGGGAAGAAGAGGGGCTTATTTTGACAAGCAGGGAAGTGGGAGCGTGGCGGCGATTCCCACGGTGCAGGCGGTGTTGGAGGGCGGTAGCGGGTGAGTACCACACTCAGGACAGAGAGCCGGTTACTGCGCAGCAGGTGACTGTCAGGCATTTGGGGGAAAACTTGCCCGTGTGTGACTCCGCATATGTCAGGTTGTTTGTGGTTGTCCTTTGCCTTCAGACTGGGCTGCTGGGAATTGCAGCTGGGCAGCTGGGTAGAGCTTTGCAAATAGGGCCGGGAAGGGAATGTACAAAAATAACAGTCGTTGTTTGGGTCGAGATTTGGCCGGTGAGGTTCCGGATGGCCATCTCCTGCCCACCCCACCACACCTCCTATTGTCTTTAGGGAAACAAAAAACCGTAAATTTAAAACAGTTGGGGAGAAAAAAGGAGGAAGGGAAGTGGTGGCTAATACTTGTACAGCACCTACGGGCAGTTACTATACTAGATTCTTTCCCTTATTTAATCCTCGGGAAAACTCAGTGCGTTAAATGGCGTTCACAGTTTACGACGATGAAACTAAAACCGAGAGGATAATTAATGTGTCTATGGGCTCAGCAAGTGTCTGAAACACCAGGAAGTAAATTGTATGTGGAACTTAGGTCTGGATATTAACTGAGGGGCTTATAGACAGGGGGCTCTAGCATGCCGTTTAATGTTATGCTGACTCTATTTCATACTCAGCATTTGAGGACGCCTGTGCATTTGATACCATTTTGACTTTCTTATCTTCTTTGAATTATAAGAGTCCTCGGAAACTTCAGAAATATTTATTTTCCTTGATGGCAAATAGCCCTGGTGTCAAACTGTTGTGAACATTGCCTGTCTGGCAGAGAATGTATAAAAGCCCTGCTTAATTAAACCAACATTATACTTGATAATAGAAGTCTTATAAAATATGTAATCCAGCTTCGCTCACAGAGCATGTTTATGTATTCCCTCTCTCCTTCAGATTCCAGTTCGGTGTTCGTGCATAACACATATGTTATGCTTATCTTAATAATGATAATAGTTACAGTGTCTTCAGCACTTTACCTATAAACTCTTCATCCTGTTGACATGTAGGAGGGGACGGACTCTCAGTATTTCTGTTTAACAGATTGGGAAACTAAGGCACTGCTGGGTAGAAGGGACTTGTCTGAGCCGGGCAGTGCGGAAGCCAGGGTTTCAGTCCAGGCAGTTCCAACCATCGTACTGTTCTGCCCCGCACCAGGCGCCAGGTCTCCAAATTTCAGGGTGAACAAGGCACCTGCTGGAACCAGACTGAGGAGCACTGGGGGCGGTGCTGTGGGGAGTCAGGGAGGGATGTGAGGGTGGGTGTGTGAAAGCCAGGTGTGTAGGCAGGGGGATGAGTCCAGTCCAGCAGCAAGAGCCAAGGTGTGGAGGATGGGGAGAGACCCCAGCGACAAGAGGGGGTGGAGCCCGGGTCTCAGTCTTCTCCTCATATGTACCCTGGCACTTGGGTACCATCTTCTCTCCCTCCATGGGAATCTCCCCAGTGCAGTCACTAACTCTCTTTCCAGCCCTGCAACTTCCGCCCTATCCTTGCATGTCTCTACGCTCACACCTTAGCACAGTGGTATTTGTTGAAGCTGCCCTTGTGGTGCATAGCAAAGAGTTCTTCTCGTGGTCCTGTAACCCCCATCCGGCAACCCCACATCCTTTTATCCATCCCTCACCGGAGAGGTGTCACTGAAGCCTAGAGACCTGGTGACGCCAAGCCCTCCTCTGTGAGGTGTGCGCTATGGCAGAGGCACGGATCCTCACCACCGGAGTGGCAGGTGCTTTAGAGATTAAAGGACACCCTAAGAAAATGCCTCAGATGTCTCCACTTTGTGGTGCTTTTCTGACTAGTCGATGTGTGTTCCACTGAGAGTTGATGCTGGACGGGAAGCTCCCCACCCCAAAGGCGCCTGCTGGCTTCCCGACACCTGTGGAGACACCCACTCCTCCCCTAGCCAGGCAAGTCAGCCACTCCCAGGTCTACCTGATGGATTGAACGGTGGGGATTGTCTGGGCTGGAGCCGGGTGTTTAGGGATCAGGTCAGCTCAGTTATAGCAGTCATGACTGGTGGAGTGTTCTTTCTTCTTCGAAAAAGCTTGGACTCTACTCACAGGGAGCATTTGGCAGCACCGACATCAGTAGAACCGTGGCATGGAGGACAGAGGGGTGGTGTTCCATGCTGACGCACCGCAGAGACACGTCACCCTGTGCCCCTGTGAGTTCTTAGAGCCAGGTAGACTCTGGGGTGTCCTTGTACCTTCTAAGGAGTGTCCAGTTTTAATGTCCTCTTTAATTCAAGAGGGTTTTTTTTTTTTAAATTCTTTATTCCTCTTATTTTCTAGTTAACTCCTAGTATTGCATTGGGGCTAGGTGGTATGCTATACAATTTTTTACTTTAGGGAGTTTATTGGCCAAGAATTATTCTTTGGATATTTGCAGAAGCAATTGTATTGCTGTAGGACAGGGGGTTTGATGCAGATCAGTCAAATTAAGCTCCTAGGTTGTGCTCTATTCCGTGTCACGTGCCATGTGTCTTGTCTAGACTGTCAGATCTCAAGAGACGGATTTACGCTTCCCGGAATGACTCCACACGAACAGTCGTCTTCATATATCTCAGTTGTTCTTTCAGCATATAATTGGATGTTTTGGGTGCTTTACAGTTTTTGTCAGTATAAAGATCCTCTCTTGTGTGTGTGTTTAATGTTTTTGCTCGTGAATTTTACTTTCCCGATACCCCTTTATCGTCTCCCTTTCTGGGCCACTTTGTTGTTGTAGTTTTATTTCACGAAAACAGTGTCTAAGTGATCTTTCTGCTGGGCCCCTACCCCCCTTTCTGGGTTTCTCACGTTTGGTGTATTAACACATTTGGTTGTTTTTATCACTGCCCTTTTATTTGAAGACTTTGCTTTTCATGCCTTCTTGTCGCGCTTTCCTGCTTTACGATTTGGAAGTTCAGCCAACCACCGTGGCTCCAGCCACTTAGCTGTTGGCTTTAGACAAGGAGGAGAACGTTTGAGCTTATCTCAGCACAGAGCCACTTCCTCCCTCTTCCAGTCGTCACCACGGGGAGTGAGTGTTCCTTGAGGAATTTCAGTTTTGTATTGTTGAAGCTGCCAATCTTGGTAGGCATTTTTATGTTGTTTAGGATATCCAATTTGTTGGGGTTTTTCCCCGTGTTTTGTACGTGTGGTTTTGATTTGTGTGCTTAATGCTCTGACCTGTGGGTGGCTTTGGGGCATGGTGAGAGCCCGAGTCTCAGGCCCCCACCTCAGCCGCATTGCACAGAGTCCCCTTCTCTGGAGGTGGCATGTCATTGTGTTGCTCATGGGTTTGGGTGGGATGGCAGCGGCTGTGAGTGGTGTGGCTGTGTCTGGGAGGCCCCCACCCTGGTTCCTGCTGCCCATTCATTCGCTCAGGTTTCACTCAGCAAACACGCGCACAGTGCCTGTAGCACGCCGGACACGCTTCTGCCATGGCCTTTGCGCTTTGCCCTTTTCCGAGAACTGAAAACACGGATCTGATCATGCTACTTCCTGGCCTGCAGACTCCCGAGGGCTTCCCGGTTTCACAGAGTGAGCCTAGGGTGCCACGTGGAGTCTAGCAGGCTGGACTGGGAGCATTTTGTCTCTAGCCTGGCCCTGTCTTGCACCCTCCAGGCCAGTCCCTAAGATGCCTTGCTGGTCCCCTCTGTGAAGCATGTGCACACCCTCTGCCTTCCTCCTGCTCCTCTGCCCGGCGAGACCCTCTTCCTCAGTTCTCAGGCTAAATGTCTCAGGCACATACACCCTGTACTCCCCAGTTGCCCCCCCCCCAAAGTGTTACTGCCTTAGTTCTAGCTGCACTGGTCAAAACTCAAAACACCTGTAAATGCAGATGCTGAAGGACAGGCCCAGGGTGTCTGGCATTTAAGGGGCTTCTTGGCCTAGCTCTAAACCTTGGCCTGGCCTCTCCTCACTCTGCGTCAGAATCACCTGTGAGGGTTCAAAATGTCACACAGTCCCTCTCCTAGAGAATCAGCTGGCCTGAGGCCGTAGCCCCCAGCTTTTTAATTTTAAAAGCATCCTAGGTTGACTCTGTGTCTGAGATTGGAAATGAACAGTTTAGAGTTTCTCCCACTGGGATGTGGGTCTCGAGTGGTATCATTTCTGAGATCGCGGTTTTTCAAAGCTTTGGGTGGGCTTCAGTCTTTTTATTGTAGGCGTAATAATGCCTTAGTAACAGTGACAAACACTGCAGATGCGTAAAAAGTGAATCGTGAGTCACTCCTTCACTGGAGCAGTCGTTCCTCAGCGAGCCAGCCTTGAATTCCTCAGGCTGATTCCGTCTGATGTGGCACGTTCTGCCGACTTCTGTGGCTTAGGTTCCGGGTGTGTGTTCCCAGATGGGACTCGACTCTCATTTTCTCTTTTGTTTATCAGCTCTGGAGATGGGGATCGCTTGTGGCCTCATAAAGCAATTGAGAGGGGGCGGCTTTTTTTTCTTAACTGGTTTAGGACTGTTTTGTGGGTTATCTGGCCCGAATTGAGGAGGTAGATATGGGGACTGCTACAGAGTGTGTTGCCAGACACAGATTTCTTCAGAAACTCCATGGAGAAAACAAAATAGGCTACTCTGTGCAGCTCCCCTTTCTATTCTTTAAAGCTTTTGATTGTGGTAAGAGGCGTATAGTGTAGATTTTTACCATCTTAACCATCTTTAAGCAAGCAGTTCAGTGTGTAGTGTCACAGAATCTCCAGAACGTTTTTCATCTTGCAAAACTGAAACCCTCTACCTATGTCCCCCTCCCCCGTTCCATGGCAACCCCCATCCCCTTTTCTGTCTCTATGACTTTGACCACTCCAG
>VBSM01003186.1:3270897-3294198 GCA_008086735.1 Cheirogaleus medius
TGTTTCTGGGAGTAGCTGTCTTGATGGCTGTGCGGGGATACATGATGAGTGATGCTGAGCATATATATATGCTCGTTGTCCAGCCTCCCTTTTTAAACAGCATTTATGAACTTCGACTTTCTGTAAAGTTTTTCTGCTGAGCTTTTTTCTTTATAGGCACAGAAACTGCTTACAATAAAATGGAAACTCAAGTGAATTGTTGTAGATATCATGTGTTTTCTCTCCTTGCATGTTTGCTCGGGGAGCTTACTTTGAAAAGACCACATACAAGGAGGAGTTCCTCCCATGGAAAGTGGGACCGAGCCTTCCTCCCAGCGTTACCTTCCCCCTTGATAATTGTTTAAAGAGTCAACCTAGTTAAAGTGTGTGGTGATGAGTAACAAAACATAAGCATCCCTGTGTAGACCTGAAGTCTGAGACCAGATGCCTCCTGGTGACTCTAAAGCACGGCCCTTGCGTGTCATTTTGTTTGTTTATGACTAGTGCATGTGTATACCGAGAAGATTTAGGAAATACAGCCTGTAGACAAAATTAAAAATCCTTTTGACCGCCTGTAACTCCATTACTGTGAGATAAATCACACAGACGTTAGTTTTAAAATGGGATCATTCACGCTCAGCACTGTAGCCTGCCTCCTCCACTGGGCAGTCCCCATCTAGCTGTTCCCCCTTCCCGGTGGCAGGTGGAATGCTGTCCCCGGGGAATTGCTTTCTGTGCGGCTTTCCTACCCCTCCTTGATGGGGTTCACCTGCCCTTGTGCACTCACAGTTCTAACATTTCCCTTTTAATCTTCTCTTCTAAGATTGGAATTTCAGCAGCATCTCTAAGCAAGATAGACAGCTTCGCTTTGCAGAAGTAGTTCCACACTCCGTCCTGAAATCAAGTCACTGGGGAGTCATTGACTGACCACCTTTTACATGGGAGGCACCAGTCTGAAGGCGACCTGCCCTTCTGGGGAAGTCGTACACGATAAACACCCTTTTGAACAGACCGCGAGTGATTTCTCTTCACGTAGCACAGCTGCAGGCTCCTGGAAAGCCCTTCTCTCCTTTCTGAAGCCTGTATTTTTGGGGGTCTGCAAGGCTGGCTTTGCTGCCGACATGGAATGTAAGCCAGTCTCCAAGTGCTTTTCCAGGTCCAGCAGGTCAGGGGAGAAGTTTCCAGAACTCCTCAGCTTCTCACCAGCCTCTGGATGAAAATTATCGTCTAGAGATACGTACATGGCGGTCGTGAGCCCCATCCCATTTTGCTGCCCCCTGAGTTGCTGCATTTGTTGGAATGGATGGGGGGAGCTGCCCTGTGGGCCCACTGCCCTGGAGCTAACGGGAATGCCCCAAGTCCCACTTCTGGATGTGCTGAACGGAGCCCTCTTGGAAGCCCCAGGAAGCATCTGGAATGTTTAGCTTCTGACTCGGCCCTTAAGCTCTTGCTTTGGTGCTGGGCTCGGTATATCAGTGAGATTGGGGGGCCCCATTCCCTGGCTGCATTTTACAGTACAACCTAGTTGTAGCCCACAGCCCAGGGCATTGGCAAGGTTTCTTAGCTCAGAAAAAGCCAACGATCTGATGCCAGCTTCTCCAGCTCCTCTCTGCTTCCTCCCTCCCCTCCGTGCCCTGTCTGCTCCCTGGCTGGTGGTGGTGGTGGAGTGCTTTTTGGCTAAGGGTGGGAGGAAGGGAAGGACTCTGAGCTAGTCAGTGCATTCACACCATGGCCCTGCCTGCCCGTGACAAGTGGCGATTTGTAATGGGGATCATAACAAAACTCAGCCTGATCAGAGGCTCGTGTGAAGTGTGCCCGGCACACGGCTCAGTGCTGTCCCGGGAGCAGGCTGGGATCCGGCAGCAAGCAGCTGCCTTCTTGCAACCCCCGAGTTCCAGGAACTGGAAGGGGGAACATTGGCGTGGAATGTATTTCTCTGAATTAGTCTGGTGTAGGAATTGAATATTCCCCATGGGGTCGAGCAGGTGGAGAGCAGGGGGCTGGGCATTTGTTCTTGGTTGGGTTGTTATCCCACAACCAATTGGTTTCCTGCCTCTGAAATGGTAGCTGCAGCACAGGCCAGCGGGAGGCAGCGCCCGGTGCACCGCGCTCTGCCCCGACCCACTACCATTCTCTCTTTTGTAGGTGGAGAAGCCAGACCCAGGGAGGCAAGGTCACTTGCTGAGGTTACAGTGACAGGTCGTGAGCCCAGCAGTCTAGGTGCACTTAAGCAGGCTGTCCCTCCCATCCAGCGTCTGAACCCCATTGTCTACTAGGGCTTTCCTCCACGCCTCACCTGGGGAACTCATGCCTAATTCTAGAATCCTAGCCGTGAGCCAGGCGCTATAAGCCTCTTCATTTAGCGTATGGGGAAACTGAGGCACTGAGCAGTTCACCCAAGCTTTGGGAGTCAAAAATTGAACAAAAGTAGTTTAACTGAGAGTATTCAATCTTAACTCCTCCTGCCCTTGGCGGCTTCCCTGCTTCTCTGCTTAAAAGAAGGTGTTTCTTTCCTCCGGCCTCATCCTCCTGTCTGCCAGCCCGCGTTCCCAAGTCCCTACAGAAACTCCGAAGTGAAGGCTGACTCCAGAGCACAGGGGTCTGCAGCCAGGTTCAGTGCCCAGGATGATGTGTGGGGGGCTGCATCTCCCGGGCACAGGGCCCGCTATCACCCACAGACCCCACACCCCCCATGAAGGGCAGCTCCTGCAGGGGCTGAGGTCACTCCAGCACCAGCCGCCTCGCCAGGCTTAAAGGGCCCAGGTAGGGCATGTAGTACCTGGGCCCTTCTCCTAGAAATTGCTTTTTATAAACACAGGCCAGGTTTTCACCTTTATTTATTCAGTCACTCCAATTTTAAACTCGTGTTGAGCTTACAGTCAGCTGGTGGTTCTCAGTAGCCAACTTAAATCCTTGTGGGGTGACGGGGCAGGGGTGAGCAAGGTGAGAAGGCCTCTCTTACACGTGGCTGCCTGCAGTTAAGCCAGGGCCACTGCCCCTTGGCCCTGGGCTTCTTGTTTCGTACTGAGTGGGCAGTGAGCAGAGAGGGAGCAAGGGGCCTGGGGAAGGGGGTGAGAGAGGCTGACCCAGGTGAGCAAGGTCAGCGGCACAGCGCTAAGTCGGGTTGATGGTATGATGTGATGAGAAGGGCACACCCCCTCTGTGTTCTTCCTCCAAATAACACATAACCCCAGACTAACAGGGAGAAAAACATCAGATAAATCCCACCTGGGGAGTATCTGACAACATACCTAACCAGTCCTCCTCCAAACTGTCAAACTCATCAAAAACAAGTGATTTCTGGGGAAATGTCACAGACAAGAGGAGTCTAAAAAGACATGACAAGGAAATGTCATATGGTATCTTGGGTGGGCTTCTGCAACAGGAAAAAGGACCTTAGGGAGAAACCGGGAGATATGAATAAAGAATGGGCTTTATTCTATGATAATAACATAGTGACGTCAACTCTGACAAACGTGCCATCCTCATGTAAGATGCTCATGGGGAAACTGGGACTGGCCCTCCACGCTCAGGTCTGCTTTGTGTGGTGTGACCTCGGCTGGTGTCCGGATCCCGGTGCCTCGGGCGACACGCAGCACGCCTGCCAGGGAGGAGCGCTGGGTCCCACGCCCTGGCCAGCACCGACCCTTCTCTATGCAGCCTCGCTCGGTGGGCCACGGCGTTTGAGCCTAGCCCTCTCTGCTCTCGGCTGAGGCCCCTCTTCCCTGTTGTGTTCTTTGTCCTTTCTGGCCATTTAGAGATGAGCCGCTCCCCCGGCCTGTGAGGAGCTTCTAAACACAGACACGGATCGTCTTTTTGCCGAGTGAACCTGAGAAACGGAGCAGAGCGGCGGGGACAGTGGTGCATTATTAAACTGCTCTGAAATTCAGAGCCCAGAGCAACAGGCTTTGGAGCAACTGGCAGGTGTCGGACCCGGGCCGAGGCCCCCACTAATCCCGTTAGCGGCTTAGGGCTGGCAGATGGAAAACAGAATGAGATTGTCTCTTCTCCAAAGATGGCCGATTAAAGTATGTACGAGTATTCACCGCCACGCCGAGGTGCCTGCTTTCTCGGATTTTTCTGCTTATGCAATTAATCAGTGCACAGAGAGTGAGCCCCACACGAGGAAAGTAGCTAAACACGCGTGTGCACGTGCACACACGGGGTCCCTGCACTTGCCTTTGTGATCTCAGGCGAGAAGGGTGTGAACGCCAGGGTTTTGCCCTGCTTCTGCGAGTGGCAACTCTGTCTCTCCCAGATGGTCTGTTTATATTTTGGCATTTCCTCACCCCATCTGGAGAAGCGTTACATTTTTTCATTCATTCATTCAGCAAGTATCTGGCAGCCTGCACAGCGGCGTGTGGGTGCCGAGTGCTGGGTGAAAATGCAGGGTCCCTGCCACTGTTGTCCCTGCAGGGCGAGGTGTTCTTTCCCTGCTCTGCTGGCCGCCTGTCCAGCACTCTGTGCTCGCTGACCGGCGCAGTGAACCCTGGCCGGGCTCCTTCCTTGCTGCAGGCATCATGTCTCTCCTTTAAGCCTGCGTAGAGAGTTCTTTTGTCCGGGCAGCACTGGCATGATTGAATCACTGCTGTGGCCAAACAGGATGTGGTTCTGGGCGACTCCCAACTTCCAGCAATCGATTGTTGTTGTTTTCGGCGGCCTCAAGAGGGACAGAGCCCCCCAACAATAGGGTGCTTCAAGGTCCTGGAGGGGAGCCCCGGCCCAATGAAGAGAGAGCGGGTTGTGCAGCATTCACGGCCTGTGTTGGAACCCGAAGGGCGGAGGCGGGGCGAGCTCCTGGAGTCATTCTGCAGCCTGGAGGAACAGGCTGAACCTCTTGGAGGAAAATCTTTAGCACTAGGTAAGGCTGGAGGCCTTTGAATTCAGTTTGGCAAGGAGGATGAGCAGGATTTCTGGGTGGTGGCCGTGCTTCTAGATCAGAACTGGTCTGTTTCTTTGCAAGGCGAGGCGGGCAGGAGGCGAGATGCCCCAGAAGAGTCCCGCAGGGTGCAGAGCACCTGTCCTCACTGTTCCATGGGGTGCCAAGGGGCCAAGCCGTGTGGTCCCTAAATTCTGCGTAGATACAGACAATATTTGAAAATATTTGGAGATGATTAAAGAATCACAGAAACAATAAACATTTGTACAGACTTGTGTAGCCACAACCCAGGCCAGGAAACGGGACGTCACTGTTATCTTTGACATTCACTGTACTCCTCCAATCTCAGCTTGTTGTCATCTAATGTGTTTATCTAATATACCTGAAGCGTTTAAGGTATATGGTCCTGAACTTTGTGGTTGTCCTTCCCTACTATGTTTTAGTTTTATTACATAGGTTGTGTTCCTAAGGAACATCATTTGTTTTTTGTGTTTTTTTGAACTTGTATGTAAATGGAACCACACAGTTGCCATTTGTGGCTGGCAGACTCTGAGGTGGTCCTCAGTAATCCACACCTCCTGGTGTTCACACCCTGTGTGCTCCACTCCCTTTGATGTAAGCTGCAGCCTACTTCTAACTGATAGAATTGATCAGAAGTGATGATGCCCCTGTGTGATTAGGTTACATAAGATTATGACTTCTTCCTTGGCAACAGACTGTCTCCCTTGCTGGCTTTTGTGGGGCAGGTGGCCATACAGAGGGGTCCATGTGGCATGGGCTGAGGGTGTTCTCCCACCAACAGCCAGCATGAAGCTGAGGTCCTCTGTCCCATGCCCACAGGCAACTGGTGGATCCTGCCAGCAACTGGATGAGCTTGGAGACTCTCTCCCCAGTTGAGCCTTGAGATGAAACCCCAGCCTTGGCCAAGACCTCAATGGCCGCCCTGTGGAGGCCCTGAGGAGACCACATCTGGATTTCTGGCCTACAGAAACTGTGAAATAATAAATGCCTGCTGTTTGGGGTGATTTGTTACGCAGCACTAGGCAGCTAATACATATTCTTCCAAGAGTTCTCTTTTAGCTAAACATTATGTCCTTGCGGTTCATCTGTGTTGATATGTATAACTGTAGTTTATCCACTGTCACTACTATGGTTTCCCGTTGTAAGTTCCCCCTTATCTGAGGGGGATACTGTCCAAGACCCCCAGTGGATGCCTGAAACTTCTGGTAGTACTGAACCCTATATATACTGTGTTTTTTCCTATACATATATCCTATGATAAGGTTTAATTTATAAATTAGGCATAGCAAGAGATTAATAACAATAGTAATAGAACAGTTATAACAATATATTGTAATAAAAGTTATGTGAATGTGGTTCTCTCTCTCTCTCCGTCTCTCTCTCTGAGTATCTTACTGTGCTATACTCACCTGCTTTTTGGCCAAAGTTGGCCAAGGGTAACTGAAACCGTGGCGTCCTGTGTCAGGGGCGCTAGTGTATGTTAGTGCCCTAGTTTACTTACTCCTGCTCCTGAACGACAGCGGGCTGTTGACCGCCCTTTGCCGTCACAGACCACACTTGCTATGAAGGTCTTTGTACATGGTTTCCAGCTCAGTGTGCACCTGTTTGCCAGGGAGCACACCTGGGCATCGGCTCCCACAGCGGCGTTCAGGTTCACCCAGGTTCCTCCTTGACCTCACCACACTCATTGTCAATCTGCCTTTACTAATTTGGAGAGGATGGCCTGGTGGGAGTGAGATGGTATTTGGTTTGTTTTTCATTTATGTTCTTCTGATTATTAACCACAGGCTAATGTTCATTGACTGTTCTGGTTTCTTCCTATGTAAAGATCCTTTTTGTGGGTTTTTGCCCATTTTTCTTATTGAGTTGTAGTAGTGCTCTGAATTTTCTGGAAAATAAGCTGTTTTTAGTTATGAACACTACAAATGTTGCCTCCTAGTTTGTCCCTTGCCCCGTAGGCTTTTAAAATCAAATGAGGCACATTCTGAATCCTTCTGTCCCATGGGGTGAGGATAATTTGCAGAATTGTGCTTTCGAGATATTCCTGGTCCCGACCTGTGTACCCTCGGTCCTGGCCTGTGTACCCTCCTCTCTGGGCCCGGGCTCTGTTTGTCCTCATTGCCTGGCACGGCCTTCCTGAGGCGGAGACTGCTCAGGGCTCTGTTCCGTCCGCCACTGGTCTGGGAGTGCCTTCCTGTTCAGATAGCTCCTCTCAGCCTCTTAGTCACTTTGGAACATCATGCAGTGAGTCAGCACAGGACCCGGAGCCCGGGGACCCCGCTGCCAGACCAGCAAGCGTGAAATCCCAGTTCTGGGCTCTGGAGGTGGTTGCTTGGCTGCAAAGGAATTCGTGGTCTGCAAGGGTCTGGGGAGGATTGGCCCCGCGTGTTTGGATGGAATGCGTTCCTGGAGAAAGTTAAAATTAGAAAAAGCTGCCACATTTCCTGCCATTCAGTCGCAGTTGACTGGTGTTTGTTTGCACAAGGATTCTTTGGGAACAGTCTATACTGGGTTTCTGGTGGAATGTGAGGTGAAGTCATGATTTTGGGGATGGAGGTGAGCTGTTGCCATGGTGAGCTTTGTTGTGGGAGTCACTGCTTTGTTTCTGAGTTCTTGCAGAGTTATACTGGAATGGAAAATGTTATTGAAACAATCCCTTGTGGTAGTTAGCAAGAAAATTTTTATTTTATTTATTTGTTTTGGAAAGCAACTCTTTAATGGGAAGCAAATACCACAGAGCACATCTCTGATAGTGACCTTCATGAGTCTGCCGCTCACCTCCTCCCATCACTCCCGTGAGGCTGGAGTTCTAGGGAAACCCTGTCGGACTGGCATAGCCAAGAGGGGTGCCGGGTTTCGCAAATGAAAATGCAAGACACCCAGGAGGATTTGGGACCTACACTAAAAAATCGTTTGTTGTGTACCTGAAATTCAAATTTAACTGGGTGCTCTGGATCTGATCTGGAGAACCCCCAACGCCCCTGGCTGCACTTTGCAGCCCTCCATCCTGGTCTCTGGGGGCGCCCAGGCCTCTCCCAGGTGAGAAGGGGTGTCACCTGCTCTTCGCTGGCTGGTGGCACCAATGGACACGTGTGGCTTCTGGATTTTGTTCACTTCCCTGTTGGCACACCTCTTCGTGCCGGTGCTAGGCCAGTGGTTGTGAGTCTCTGTGTGCCCATTTTATGGATGAGGAATGGAGAGGCATGGAGAGTTAACAGCCTGTCCAGTACCGTGCCCCTGGTCTTTGTAAGAGGGAGGCAGAGCAAGACCTGGCCACAGAGGAGAAGGCCCTGTGAGTGACAGTGCTTTGAAGATGGGGGCAGGGCCTGGAGCCAAGACGTATTGCCCACTAGAGCTAAAAGGGACCGGGAGACAGATTCTCCAGAAGGAGCCTCCAGAAGGAACCAGCAGGAACCAGAGAAAACCAGCTCTGCCAGTTCCTTGACGGATTTCAGATTTCTGGCCTGCAGAACTGTAAGAGAATAAATGTGTTTTAAGCCACTAAATTTGTGGTAATTTGTTACAGCAGCAATAGAAATGTAATGCACTAGTCCCCCCTTATCCTTGGGAGATGTGTTTCAAGCCCTATAGAAACTGTTTTCTCCTGTGCATACATACCTGTGATAAAGTTTAATTTATAAATTAGGCACAGGAAGAGATTAACAACAATAATAATAGAATAATCACAACAATGTACTGTAATAAAGGTTATGTGAATGTGGTCTCTCTGTCTTTATTTCTGGGATTTTCCATTTAGTATTTTTGGACTACCTTTGATGCGGAAAGCAAAACCACAGACAAGGAGGACCACCGTCCGCAGGGGGCGTTTGAGGAGGTGACATTGGAGCAGAGCCCTCTGGCACGTCGTAGGGTGGGCTTCCCTGCTGACACGTGGACTGGGACCACGAAGCCTGAGCCCAGATCAGGGCCTGGCTAAGGGTCAGGAATCCCTTGGCAACCGTGAGCTTTGCCAGCTGCCCTCCGCCTGGAAGTGATCCACAGTGAATTTATATATTTTTAATGTAAAAATGTCAGTTGGGGTATAAATAACCTTTGCTTTTCTCCAGATTTAGCTGAGCATGAATGTCCCTTATTAATGAAATGACATATTTGGTTGGCTTTCTAATTTGGGAGTTTCTAATAATACAAAATAGCCCACTGGTTTGGGCCAGAACTTGCCAGGATGGCTCATTTTTGTCACTCAGCCTAATGTTTGTGTCTGGCCAAGAGACTCAACAGTCGAAGCCAGTTTTACATTTGCCACCTGTTCTGGTTTGTGACCCCCGAAAACAGAGCCTGAGGCAAAGACTTGGGTGCTGATGCTTTGGGGGAGGTGATCGATCCCAGCAAGCGAGACATGGTACCGAGGGGGTGAAATGAGGGAAGAGGGAAAGCAAGTCCAGGGTGAGCTATTGAGCTGAGGGCCACCATGACTGGCCGCTCAGGCTCCATCATGCTGAGGACCCTCTATAGCAGCAGTCCCCAACCTTTCTGACACCAGGGACCAGTTTTGTGGGAGACAGGCTTTCGACAGATGGGGGGAGGCAGCAGCACCACCTCAGCTCCACCTCAGATCATCAGGCGTTGGATTCTCATGGGGAGCATGTGAGCTGGATCCCTTGCGTGTGCAGTTTGCAGTGGGGTTCACACCCCTATGAGGGTCTGCTGCCCCCGCTGATCTGACAGGGGTAGGGGGCTCAGATGGTGATGGAGTGTTGGGGAGTGGATGTGGGTGCAGGTGGGGCTTCCCTCCTTGCCTGGCTCACCTGCCCAGCACACCTGCTGCTCACCTCCTGCTGTGTGGCCTGGGGGTTGGGGCCGCAGCTTTAGAGGACCAAGAGAATATGCCTTAGAATTGTCCCTCTGGTGATGGGCAGGCTGGGACATTGATCCCAGGGCTGCCCCGGCAGGTATTTCTCTGCATCCTCTCTGTCCCGCAGGCCGAGCCAGCGCTCTCAGCCGTGGTGTGCTGGGGTGCGGGTGCACCAGCAGATGACACCCAGCATTTGGAGAATATCTTGACAGTGCAGTGACAGAGTAGCTGGTTGTGCAAGGATCCACTATGCCGTGGCCTTCTATACGTCCTTACTTTGTGCCTGTCATAAGAAAGGCGAATATTTTAGCTTCATCCACCAAGAGTTGAGACAGCTACCGAGGTCTGCCCTAGTGACTACAAACCATCCGTGTGGTGGAAGATGTTAGAAGAACATCAGAAAAAGTCAGAGTCTGTGAAGAGTGATGGAGCACACAGATGACAGGCATCTCCCGTGGACAGGGGTTTGTCACTACTTTATACGTAGCATCCTCCTTGATGCATGCTCAGATGCCAGTTGGTCCAAACTGGCCCCTTCTCTAATGCACGAGTCACTTCACTCCATCTAGGGCTTGTTTCTCTATCTGGTTCTCCACTTCTGTGAGCAATGTGATATCTTGGCATCTTCCACTTTTTATTTTGTCTTTTATTTAGTTACTTGCTTTCTCTTCCAACTTCTGGAGTGCAGAACTGGGGTTTTTATTTCTCTCACCAGTCTCTTTGTACCATCAAGGAGTGAGGATTTGCTTGATGACCCGAGTGATGGGTTGACGTTCTTTAACCTCATGTCTCTTTAAGCTAAACGAGCACCAGCCATGAGACCTTAAGCTGTGTTTATAGTTGTATTAACCTTTCATGCCTAATTTATTATTGCTGATGACAAAGGGAAGAATAAATAAATATCTAGAGCAGTCACCGGGTGGAGAGACTAATCCGTGAGGCTCCGATGGCTCTGTTGGGAAGTGAGGCATGGTAGACAGAAACTGCCTTTCATGTCCCCGAATAACCACCTGGACTGGTGCGTTCTCAACAGGACCTGAACCGAAGCCAGGAGGTTGTGGGATCGCTAAGAGAAATGACTTTCCATGTAGCTGTGCCCTTTGGCCAGCCCTGCTCGTGGGATGGGAGATGTTGGTCACCCAACCCTGTGACCACCAATTGAAACATCTCCCAAAATGCAGCCACTCTAACAGGCAGTTGGCCATCGGACTGGCCTTTTTCAAGTTTGCATTTTTTTTAAAAAACACCTTTTCTTTTGAAGATTGCATTTTTTTTTTAAATGTCTTGTTTAAAAAGTAAGATGTTCCTCGAAGTTGGGAACTGCCTTGCGTTTCTGGATAACATATTGCACTCATCTCAGCGAGGAGGTTTAGAAACTGAGGATTCGTTTTGGGGGAAATATGTTAAAATACAGAATGTATTCTGTATTTCTTCTGATAACTTTACTCAGTCTTGAGCTTCAGCAGATGCTCCAGTGACTTCCTTTCTGACCTAGCCTCTCTGCATGCTCCAAGGGCAGGACGTGTTATCTGAAGTGGGTGGCCTGTGATACGCCATCGGGCTAGTGAGTGATGAATCACCCGATGCTCTTATAAAGCAAGTATTCCACGAGCTGGCTTTCTCATAGTCCGGCAGGAAGGTGGGAGCCCCTGTGACGCCCTTGCAAAGCTGAGTATTCAAGAAGAGGCTCTCAGTCTGTGATGAGTCAGGCGTGGAGGGGAATCTGGGTCAGTGTGAAAGGCTGCTTTGGTGGCTCCGGGCTGCATTTTCCCTCTGGCCCCTTCACTGTTGCAAAGGTCGGAGGTTGCCAGGGTGAAGATTTGACTGGCAGGAAGGAGAATCCAAGAGGTCAGATGGCTAGGACGCCCTGGCAGCCCCGTCTGTCCTGGTGGTCCTCTATCTGTGACAGCTCTCCCTGCGGTCAGGGAGGGGTGGGCACACGGCACACACAGCTCTGAGGGAAGCGTTAGCCGCGTGGGGTGCTGGAAGAAAGGAACCAGTGCTTGACGCAGGGACTGTGGCACAGGTGTCATCTCACCTACTACTCAGAGGAGAGGCCCAGCAACTGCCTACCCACCCAGCGTTGAGGAAGAAGGATAAAACTTGCCCGAGGTCACAGCATTCAGTGATGGAGCCAGGATTTGAGTCCAAATTTAAGTAATGTCTGAGTCTTCAGCACACCGAGTTTTTCCAAGTGTTTTCAGCCCCCTCAAGATATGTTATGAGGCATAAACTCTTTCAAGACTCAGACACAAACTCTTCTTCATCTGATTCAGGCAGGATTTTTAGCTTCTTCCTGCTTTTAAAGACTTGGGAGGTTTTACAACCTGCCATGAAGAAGGAAAGAAGGAAGGAAATGCAACGTTGGAACCCAGTCTGGTGTTTTATGCCCTCGCTGGTCTACATCCTGTGTCACTGCCGCTGTTTTGTGTTCAGATTGCTTTCTCAGTCTTTGCCGTCACTCTGTTTATCAAGGTCGATGCTGCTGGTTTTGCAAGTACACTGGATTGTGGTCCCAGCTTCTCACTTTTTGATCTCAGGGGAGTCTTACAAACCCAAGTCAGCCTCAGTTCTTCTCATCTGTCAAATGGGCATGGTGATACCTGTCTTGCCTACCCCACAGGGCTGTTGTGAAAAATAACCAAGGGATCCAGTGGAAAAGCACATTATCAGCTGAAATACGTTATACCAGTGGCTTTCAGGGTGTGGCCCTTGCGCCAGCAGCATCAACGTCACTCGGGAGTGTGTTAGAAATGCTCTTTCCCAGGCCCACCCCAGACCTGCAGAATCAGGAACTCAGGGTTGGGCACAGCGATCTGTGCCGTAATGAGCCCCCCAGTGAGTCCAGGACACACTAATGATTGAGAACCACTGTCTCATTCAATGAATTTCACAAGTATTCGTCAAGTTTCTGCTATGTATTTGGCACTACGCGTCTGGTGTTTTATGTTTCAAAGAAGAAAAAGACAGAGTCCCTGCCCTCAATACGGTTAATGGGCTAGTAGAAAAAGTAAAAGAAGAAAAACCCATGATCATTGGATATACCCTCCCATGGGATAGAAAGCCCTGTTTTACAGTTGAGGGAAACAAAGTCCAGAAAAGTTAGGTACTTTAGCAAAGGTCATGGAGCTAGTATGAAATGTGACCCCACACACTTGACTCACGGTAATATCTGGAGTCCTCTGTTTACTGGGATGTCACTCCATGTAATCACAGAGACAGTTGCGAGGTCAGACGCAGAGCACAGGACTCTTCCTTGAGAAGCTCTTCTTCATTACCATTGAAGTGGTGATTGTTGAAATGTTGGATTAAAACCTTTTGCCCTGCTGGTGGAGCCCAAAATTATGAACTGGGTCAGACTCTGAAGGCCCATAAGTAATTGGTCAGTGTGCTGAAAAAGACAGTCAAAGTCTAGAAGAATAATATTTTTAAAAATTGAAAAAAGCCAAACATACATGTATCTTCCAGTCTAACTGCTGGGTGGTAAAGGTCTTTCCTGGGTGTGAGTGTGACGACAGGGTTTCTCCTGTGGACCACAGGCAGGCTGCAGCACCACCAGCTCCAGCCAGGGGCGCAAAAGCTCAAAGGGGGAGGAGAAGGTAGCCTTCCGGCCACAGGTGTGGCTGGCCTGTGTGTCACTGTGTCCCGTCTTCATACACAGAGTCAAACCTCCCTTGCCACTCTGCCAGAGACGATGGGCGTCCAGGAAAGGCGGCCACTCAGTGTATGCTAAATCATCCACTTGATGCTGCACAGGTGCCAGGTGGGAGCTGCACCGTGTGTGGTGTGGGTGGATAAAGGTGGACAAAACCATTGTGGGTGCCCCGTTGTCACTGGTCTTGACACTCCTCCCCCATTTTGTGCTTAGTGTTCAATGTAGGTTCAATACAGGTGCGAGGAAGGTTGCATCATGTTCCTTGTTGCTTTCTCTGTAAACTTTGAAATTTTATGTAATTATTGGAAAGGCAAATGAACCGGTTCTACATTCTGCATGAGAAAATCCTACTGTACGCATCAGGTGACATTTCAGACACTTTCACTTGGCTGAATCACTCATACTTGATAGATACTTTTTAGTATCTGTTAACAGTTTCCTAGTGTTTCCTAGGATTTTGATACCATTCAATATAAAGGCCTTTGGGCATCTACCAAAGTGTCATTTTCTCAGTTTTCTAAATTGGTTGTCTCAGAGTGAAATAATCTTCCCCCATAAACAGTGAAAAACCTGGGGTAAGTTCAGGTGAGGCCGGAAATCCCAGTGCAGTCTTGGACGTCACTTAGTGAGGACCGGCTGTGCTATCTGCACTAAAGGAGGTGGGCCTCACTGTGCTGCTAGTGGAGGGCCAGAAATGCCTCCTTTCTTTTGAGATTGGGGCCAGCTCTAGAAAAAATTTTGAAATTGATGTTGGGCTCATTCTTTTCTCCCTCCCTTACTGCACCTTCCACTGGTTTTCTTTCCTTCCCTCTTGCCATCTCTTCTCTCTCCTGCTGGCATCCAGCCATGCCCCAGGTGAATGCCCACTTCCCTGTGGCCTGAGCCTGATCCTGCCTGGCCCTTTGCCTGTTTCATGAGAAGGGCTGGTAGAGAACACAGGTTGGCAAACGTTTTTCCGTAAAAAGCCAGAGAGTGAACAGTTTCGGCTTTATGGGCCATAAGGTCTGTGTCCACGCTACTCCATTGTGACAGCACAAGAGTACGGTTGATGGGATGGATGGGGCTGTGCACAGTGACACTTTGGTTGTGGGTGCTGCGACTTAAATGTCATATAATTTTCACATCATGAAATACTACTCTTCTTTTGATTCCTGCCTCCCGACTATTTAAAAATATGAAAACATTCTGTGTTCATGGGCCAAAGACAGGTGACCAGGTTGGATTTGACCCTTCAACCATAGTTTGCCTCTGGTAAAGGGCAAGAATTCATAAGTTGAGCATCCCTAATCTGAAAATCCAAAATCCAAAATTCTCCAAAATCCGAAACATTTGAGCACCAACATGATGCTGTGAGTAGAAAATTCCACGCCCAAACTCATGTGACAGGCAACAAAATCCAGTCAAAACTTTGTTTCATACACAAAATTATTAAAAATGTGATATAAAATTACTTTCAGGCTGCGTGTATAAGGTGTATATGAAGCATAAATGAATTTCGAGTTTAGACTTGGGTCCCATTCCCAAGATATCTCATTGTGTATATGCAAATATTCCAAAATCCTAAACACTTCTGGTCCCAAGCATTTTGGATAAATGATACTCAACCTGAATTTAGTTATATTCCTTTGGCACTTGTGTGTGGTGGGGGTGAGGACGGGAGAGACTCGATTCCGTCCAGCTACAGGAGGTGCAGGATGCAGACGGTTCTTTGGCCCGTGGACCATAGATGTCTACTCTGGTGGCTCGGAAACCTAAGGAATAGGCTTAGGAGTTTTCTAGTTTCCCCAAAGCCATCCTAAAATGGCTTCACCTCAGCTCTTCAGAAACTATGTGCTGGACCTAACTATCGGGTCAGACCATTGAGCCCATACTGAGGTTGTTGGAACAAAGAACGTTTTGTATGTTCATTGAGTTCAGGAAGCCACTCGGGTCTTGCCCTGAGAGGCTTGGCCCTGTGTTGTGGCCAAGCACAGACCGGGCTGTAGGGCGAGGTGGGTAAGGAGTTCATGGAGCATTTTCAAATCCGTCACTCCCTCTGCAGCCTCTGAGACGGGCAGGGCCGTGAGAATTCCTTTTCCCATTTTGCAGGTGGAGAATCCGCAGTATGGCGGATTAGTTTGATCGGGCTTTTGTCGGAGAACCACAAACTGCCGGATTGCTTGAACAATGGAAATTTATCGTCTCACGGTCTCACCATTCGGGAGGCTGGAAGTCCAGGCTCGAGTGTCAGCAGGTTCCTCCTGAGGCTGTGAGGAAGATGCTGTTCCAGGCCTTTCTCCTGGCTGCAGGTGGTTACTGGCAATTGTTGGTATTTCATGGCTTGTAGAAGCATCACCCCGATCTCTGTCTTCGTGTTCACACGGCCCCCTCCCTGTGTGTGTATCTGTCTCCCAATTTCCCCCTTTTATGAAGTCACTTAGCCATATTGGGTCAGGGCCCACCCTCATGACCTAACATAGCTTGATCACCTCCTTAAAGACTCTGTCTCCAAATAAGGGCACATTCCGAGGTACTGGGGGTTAGGATGCCAACATGCGAATCTGGGGGACACAGTTCAATGTGTGACATATGGGAAGTGGAGGGAACAGCCGAGTGTCTTGTTGGTGACTGTCCTGGAACAAGGATTTGGGGCGCAGTTGTCATCTCTGTGTGTGAATGTGGTTCCCTTTCTGAATTTGGTAGGATGAAGACCAGGACCAGGAGCCTCCTACCACTGATCCATCGAGCTCTCTGCCTGCTCTGTAGCTTTGTCGTCAGCTGAGATTGTAAGCTGCTATGAAAACAGCTCCTCAGGTGCATGACAGGGACATAGGTGTTCTCCTTGGACCACAGGAGAGGACACTTGTGTTTGGAGCTCCCAAAGACAACGGGATCTTGCCTTCTTGGCATTGTGGTTTGTGGAGATTTCCCACAAATTTTGGCTGATGACAACATTGGTGTTTCTTGAAACAACCAGAGAATTAAGCATTTTCTAGACTTTATGCTAACTTAATCTACCCACACTAAATCTCTCTCTTTGAGGGCCACCAGGACTGACAGGCCCACACTGGTGTGGCAGCTCCCGTGGAGAATGGTGCTTGGCCGAAAGGTCATGCCCCTCCCCTCTCTTCTCAGGAAAGCTGGTCCTTGTCCGGAGACCTTGCGCTTCCGGAAAGGTCAAGTAGGAGTTGGGGAGATGGGAAAGGGCCAGCGGTCCTGGGGCCCTTATCCATCCACCCCAGAGCTCCCCAGCGTGACAGTCACAGCCAGATGCCCTCCCTCCCCTGCACTCGGCGCCAAGTTGGCAGGTGGTGCGGGGGACGCACCTGTGCCTGCCCAGGGTCCATTGCGGATGTCACCGAGTCTGCCTGGCTGGGCAACACTGGGCCCTCCCATGTGTAGGCAAGAGGTGTGAGTTTACGCCGTCGTCCCCTGTCCAGGGAGCCGGCCTGGGATTTATGTGTTTATGAGATGAAATACAAGTCGGCTTCAGGACCACGGGGCTGTAAGTAAAGGCCTTCTACCTAAAGAACCTGCCAGAATGAATGTGTAGAAAGCTCCTGAGGGCCTGCAGGGCCCTTATTCGGAAGCACTGAGAATGAGCGCTCAAAGCTGCAGTGAGTAAGGGTGTTACAAATGCAGCCTCTCTGTTCAGAGAGAAAGAAGCCTGGCAAGTTTTTGGAGTTAAGACAAGGTGGCGCTCTGGAGTGTTCAGCAGATATTTATTTTGTGCCCAGGGCTGGGAGCTGGGCAGCCTGGGGAGGAGTGAGCAGTGACAGAGATGCCTGACAGGGGCACTTGACCACCTGCAGCTCATTTCCTGTGTTCATGCCGGGCTGCTCTCCGGGAGCTCCGTAGCCAGGTCAGTCCTTACGACAGGGACCTCTTCCACAGCCTCCGCAGGCCCACGGCAGCTCTGTTACTGCTGTCTAGATAGTCTGGTGCGATGGCCGAGGGGGCCACTCCTGTCTCTCGTCAGTGTTGGTAGATTCTGCTGTCACAGGCAGAGGCCCTGTAGTTGTGTCAGCACCGTGGGACAGGAGGAGGAGACCCACTACTGCGGTGCACCTGCGGCTCATCTTCGGGGTTCAGCTGCTGAGATTATCCTAGTGCACTAACACCGCCAGTCGTTGCAGCACAAGTAACAGTGGGTAAGCGGAAACTCAGGTTTGGGGGTGCAAAATGAGCTGTCGTCACAGGCCGAGGTTTGTTGGGGAGCGCAGCAGGAGTGGGTGGGAGGGCAGGGCTGGTACCAGCTCTACACAGCCCATCTCTGACCTCAACAGGAGCTCAGGCCTGGGGTGGCCTGTCACAGTGGGTCACGGGGGCAGCTGGCCTGGGAAGGGGCTGACTTGACCTGGGGGAGGGGCTCCTTTTGGGAGGCAGCTCTGGATGGGCCCACGGGGAAGGTCCTTCAACACCACACTCCCACTGTGGGGTTTGAGGGGGCCTGGGGGCCACGTGGCAGCCACCCTCACCTGCCATGGAAATGTGCTCAGAACGTAGCCTCCTTGCTGGCGCGTGGAGCTATCACAGAGGGAAGCACAGATGCGAGTCCTTCCCTGAACAAGACTGAATCTCACTTGAGTTTCCTTCCTGTCTGGCAGCCCCCGCCCCATCCCGGGTGCAAGGCCGGGTCCTGGGGCTCTTCCTCTGAGTCAGGCACAGGGCGGGGCCAGGCAGGCCGTGCAGGTGTGGGGTGTGAAGGGTTTCCGCACCTGGGCCTGCCTTGTGGCGGCAGCTGTGTTGTGAGCTGTGTGGGGATACTGGTCCCAAACGCATGTAGAGCAGCCACAGGAGGGAGAATTCGCTTCCAGAAGTTTCCGGTGACACTTTCCGACCTTTACAGGTGCTGCAGGCAGCTCCCTCGTGGCTCTCTGTTCACACCGTCAGCCCACAGTGTCGTCCCAGCTTGGGAAGGTCAGCTGCCATCGGTGTGACGGCTCAGAAGCCTGGCACCGGCGCGTTCCCAGAACAGCTCCTCGTCCCTGTTTGTTTTCAGTGAATTTCTTTCTGTTGCCACTAAGGGATTGTCCCCTCTGCTGAGAAACCGGACTGCCAGCTTGTCCTCTCCCGACAGCCGTGGGACAGAGCCCAGGTTGGCCATCCTCGTGTGGGCACAAAGGAACCACTGTTCTCCCGAGGGAAGAGGTCACCGGCGACGAGATGGGGCAGAGAGTCCATTTGGCCTCGTGGGTGCAGGTCCCCCACTGGGGTTTCGGGCACATTTGTCCTTGGCATGCGATGGCAGAAGAGGAAGCACTGGCTGGTGTTGAGGAGGGAGACCTGGATTGGATGGTTTCTGGTAAAGTGCTCGCAGGTATTTTCCTGGCTGCTCTTGGTCTTTGTTGTCTTGGCTGGCAACAGAAGGAATGTTATCCGTGCATCACATGGTGTGGCCTTCATTTGTTTAAAAACAACAAAGGAGTCCTTCCCCACCAAGTAGAAGGGTTGTCTGTAATTTAACGTATCCTCTGGACACTCAGGGCCAAAGAGGGGCGTTGAGAAGCCACAGCAGGGTGGGCTTCCTCTTAGGGTCTTGTCTGAATTTTAAAAAATCAAATCGAGCAGGCGGCTACTTGAATTGTTTCAGGTTCTTCATTAAATCCTTTACACTGAGGGCAGCTGCTTGGACTTTGTTCCTCCTCTGCCCACCTCTGTGTGCCGGAATCTGCGTGTGCACTGGGATGGAGAGATGGTTGCAGTTAAGACTGGGGCTCTCATAGTGAGGTGATGATGCAGGAGCTTCCTGGTCACAGGGTCAGTCCTCCACCCCTGGAGGCCTCGGAGACTTGAAATGCTTCTGTCCAGGAGCGGCCACCAGCAGGCTTTGCCTTATAAGTGCAGCCCCTTGCCCGGGAGGCTCTGGGGTGTTTGGGTTGTGGTGAAACCTACTGAAAGGCATCCACATTCCTAGCATTCTTTGGGCCTGGCTTTGGCTAGAAATCAAGGGTTTCTGAGATCAGATGGCAAGCACTGCAGCTCTGTTCTTCTCTCTCGATAAACCTGGTAGACACCAGCGGGTGGGTTGTGCAGTGTGGCTCAGTATGTGCCCATCGTGGTCTCACCTCTGGGCTTTGGATTTGAGGTGCAGCTTGGCAGGAGTAGGCCCCATCCTGGGCAAGGCAGGAGGAGGTTAAGGAAGGGGAGTGACCCTGGCTCCAGCAGTTCCCTGGGTGGCATGTATGTGGTTTGCTTTTTCTGGCACCGTGCCAGGATTACTGTGGCAACAAGATGTCCAAGAAGAGGCACAGGAGGGTGGGACGGGGTTCTGCCATCTCGAGATGAGCCACGGTGGGGCTGCCCATCTTCGTGGTGGGCACACAGGCTTGCGGGAGCCCAGTGAGGGAGGCTCGCCTTGGAGACAGCTGGCGGACCATCAAGGGTGGACACAGGTCGTCACAGCACTTACAGAGACCGTCATCCACTGGCTGCGACACTTCGGGCCAACTTTTGTTTTGGCTTTCTCCCCCCAGAAACATAAAAGCCTCCGGCGGGGAGCCTGGGAATCTGGGCAAATGAGTATGAAATCGGAGCCATACTCCCAGCAGCAGCACATTAGACTGAAAATGACATCTGCCTTCTTAAAAGACTGGCGTTTGAGCCTCACGCCTAGCCTGCCTTTCACCCTTCTTAAAACAGGCACGCCTTGACGACAGAGGAGGAATTTTTAACATACTTGAGGTTTGGGGGATAAAAGGTGTCAGTGGAAGAAAGATTCCCCTATTGTTTATTTCAAGAGCCTTCCAATCTCTTGCTGAAACCTGCTTGACTTTGAGGAACCTTCCAATGTAATCAGAAAAGCCCTCATTTCCCTATCTCTGCAGCTGGAGTTTCCCCCTTTGTTAGTTCATTATTTAAAGTTGGCTGAGCAGACTGCAATTTAGGAGGGGCACGGGGACATATTTCACTCTTGGGTCAGAAAAATACCTTTTACACAAAGCGCTTATAGCTGTAATCTCCTTTTCTGAATATAGACAAATTTCAATTATGGGCATAATAGCATGTTGCATAAATTAATTTCCTTAAACCTTAGTTTTCTCATTGGTGAAAATGGAGCAAGTGTCTCTGAAGGTTCTCAAAGACTGAAAAGGAATCACATAGGCCCTCAGAAGAAGGGGCAGGATTATTGGAAAGTCCAGAGACGGAGCACAGGGCTCCTCTCAAACTCTGAGAAACGAAGCTGCTTCTCAGAAAAAGTGTGGCCCCCTCACCTGTGTACCTGTCACCTGGCCCAGAAATGGCCACCAGCCAGTGCGCAGCAGCCCTTGGCAGGACGTGTCCCAGGGCTACTTTTGAGGTTCCAGCTTCCAGTTCTCAGAAGCAGCTGAGCCATCCCCAAGTGCTGGCTCACCTGTACCTGGCCTGGTTGCTGCTCCATGGGGGGCTTCCACAGGGGCATCCAGGCTGGGGGTTGTGCCTGGCCAGGCAGCCACTGGGACCCCCAGGTAGTGGAGGAGGTGGTGTGGTCCCTGCCACCTTCCTGCCTTCCCTCAGAATTCCCCACATCCCTGTCACTTTGGACAAGCCCTTCAGCCTCTCTGGGCCTCACTGTTCTCGCTTGGTTATTGAGTGTCAACTGTGCGGCTTCTTTCTGAGCATGTGATCAATGGGACCAGGGGATGACCTGTCCCTGACATTTTCTCAGGCAGGGTGCCCTTCTGATCTGAGGCTGTCCGTTTGGCCCCAGGGGTCACAGAGGTCAGGGGGGCTTAGCATGATCCTCTGGCCGGAGTCAATAACGTGGGGCACCTCTTTCCAGGAGGGGAGCAGAAGGCCCAGCAGGCTGGGGCAAACCTGGGTCTTGGGGCCGAGCTCTGATGGTGTTTGTCTCTGAGTTGCAGACAGGTGGGACACTGAGCTGTGATGCTCACATCCCTGCTGGGTAGAGGTTGGTCCTGGAGTCCCACGCGTGGTATGCCTGGGATCTCCTCTCCACTCTGTCCAGAACCAGAAGGGACTTGAAAGGCCATGGAGCCGAGCTTTGCACTTGGCAGAGGAGGAAGCAGAGATGTAAAGGCTGGGGTTTGTCCAAAGTCTCGTTGTGCCGTGCTGTGGCCACCGCCGGCTGCTGCTCCAGACCAGGGTCTGCTTCCTGCCCCACGTAGGTGCTGCCTGCTCTGTGTTGGGTGCTGCCTGCTCTGCACTGTGTCCCCATCTCCCCACTGCTAAGGGCAGGGGTTACCTTGTTCTGACACCTTTCCTTCCCCTTACATCCTGGGGCAGCCCCGGCCTTTGCTCTTAGTATATACAGCTTGATGTTTTTGCCTTTTTTGTCATTGCTCATTCATCTGTTCACATGTTGCTTATTTTCTGTGTGTGAGCTGGGTTGTAGAGCCTCCTCTCTGCCTTCAGTTTTTGATGAAATTAATTATAAACAGTGTTGACAGAGGCTCCAGGGTGACCTGGGGTGGCTGCCGCTGGAGCACCACAAACACTGGTCCAGGTGGGCTTTTGAACATAATTGTTATCAGTAGCAGAACAGGTGTGTTTGTCCTGGGCTCATGGCCCTAGCACGGCCCTTTGAGAGGGATCTATGAAACCCATGGCATTATGCAAAACTTTACAGGTATAGCTGGTTTTCTAAAAAGAGAGAGAGCCCACAGCCTTGACCAGGTTCCTCAAAGGATTTGCACCCTTAAAAATGTTCACAGCCACTGACTTGGAAAAGGGCCTGAGCTGAGCTTATCAAACTTGAGATAACATAAGCTGAGGCAGGATCTACTGGGGCTGAGAGTCTTGGCTGGAGTGCTCAGCCGAAACCCAGATGACACTTGACAGAAACCAGTAAAACTCTTCTTCCCTTTATTTATTTTTTTATTTCATTTGCTTTTCATTAAGTCCAGACATTATTTGCTCAGTTGCAGAGTAGGGAAGACCTGGCTCATGAAAATCATCTTTGGGTTGTCATCGACCTTGGTCTTACACTGTACAACACCTGAAAATCGAAGGTGGTTAATAGACACCCAAGGTCCAGGCTAAGGGGCAGTGTGCAGGTAATCTCTGGACAGATGACTGGAAAGAGTCATCCTGGTGAGCTGTTTGGGCCTCTTGGTTTTCAGGCCTGGACTTGCTGCCATTGCAGGGGGATTACGAGTTGGCTCTCAAAGGAGGGTGGGTTTTAAATGGTGCAGTTCCGGGGCCATAGTCAGACTTGGCATAGAGGAAGCTGAGGGAGGGAACTGTTACTACACGGTGTGTGAGGAATTATTCTCTAGGCTTGTTTCATATTTAAATCTTGCACAGTGGTTTACAGATTGCAGAGCTCTCTTAGATTTGTATCTTGCATAATCTTCTCAAGGACAGGTGGGTCGAGCTAACTATGCATCAGTAGCCTCCTTTTACAGGTGAGGAAACTTGTGCCACAGAGAAACTGAGCAGAGATTAAACCATGGTCAGATGCTGGGCAGGGACGGGCCAAATAGGACCTTTCTGGCCCCAGTGCCATCACACAGGGTCCCCAGCGCAGATGGACCAGGCTCAGATGATGGGGACCAAGCAGGGTTCTGGAACCATCCTGCAGAGGAGGGAGCTGCCTGACAGTGGCAGAATCTGAGGAGGGTCTGGGTGCAGCTTTGACAGGAACGCTGAACACCAGATTCCCACCTGTCTTTGCTATCTTGATTTCAGAAGGACTCAGTGTAACCTGAACCTGGCCTCCACCTGCCGGGACGGGAACATTGGCCAGGAGGCAAGTCTGTGTGTAAGTCACTGAACTAGTTGGCCCAACTTGGGACACCGGGTTCCTGTGAAAATCTTCAAGCCTCCACACATGAATAGGTTCCAGGCTGAATGAGCCTGGGGCTGCCCTGGGCAGGACGTGGCTGGGCAGCAGGGCTGGCGTGACCTAAGGGAATGCTCCCTTGTGGACTTACATCCTCCTCTGCCCACCTCTGTGTGCCGGAATCTGCGTGTGCACTAGGATGGAGAGATGGTTGCAGTTAAGACTGGGGCTCTCATAGTGAGGTGATGATG
>VBSM01003186.1:3294298-3322649 GCA_008086735.1 Cheirogaleus medius
ACCCACAAACCCAGGCCACGGAGGCCAGGGTACCGATTTATTAATTTGACATGAAGAAGAGGGATAATTGGGGATCCAGATAGTGTATCCTCACTACAGATGGGTGGGGCTTGAGCAGAATGAGGGTCGTTCGTGGGATAGAACGGCTGTTTGTTCTGTCTGCTGGGAAGACCACCCCTTTTCTTCTCATTTCACCTGTGTGGTGCTGGCAGGGTGTAGCCTGGCCTCTGGAGCTATACTGTCTGGTTTGGGGTCGAATCTTGGTGACTGACAGCTGTGTGGCTCTGCTGACCAGGCTCTGTGGTGCCTTAGTTTGCCCATCTGTGCAATGGGAATGAGAGGCCACAGTTATGGGTGTGTAGAGCCTTCCCAGTCACATGTGCACACCAGGAGATGGGGGACGTGGGTGCAGCACAAAAGGCTGACCCCCCCCCGTGACAGTGACGGGGGCTGGAGGCCGGGAGCTGTGGAGTGTCTGTAAGGAGGTGGTCCCAGGGCTGGCCCTGACCTTGTTCTTCCATCAGGTTGATTTTGGGGATCCCAGTCGGTTCCTGTTTTTGCTTAGCCAGTTTCAGTTGGGTTTTTAGAGTCCTAAAACCCACCCGAAATGGCCCAAGGCACTGTCCCCATGGGGGTGCATTGCTCTGGGGACACTCCTGCTCTGCTGTTCCGTGGGTGGTGTTTGCCTCTACTCCTGTTCATGGCTTTCCCTTTGCCTGGCCAGCCCCTCCATCCTCTAGTAGTTTTTTCCTCATGATGACAAAAATACGCTCTCTATGTATACAGTTTTCTTTATGAAGGTATCTTCTCAGATGTCTCAGTGCCTATACATAATAATATCTTAGCCCCAAATGGGTGTCAGACGGACACATTCTTAAGTTCAGCCTGTTGCTGCCTGAGTGACCTCAGGGGCACTGGGCCTCTAAAGGGAGACTTGGCTTCTTTACGAGGTTTCATTATTTTGTAGAAAAATTTATTGAGGTGAAGGTCACATAACCATATAGTTAGCCATTTTGAAGTATCACGATATTTAGTATATTCACAAAGTTGTGCAGCCACCACCTCTATTTCCAAAACATTTTATCAACCCAGAAGGAAACCCATGAGCAGTCACTGCCCTCCCAGCTCTTGACAGCACTGATCTGCTCTGTCTCTGTGGGTTTGCCTGTTCTGGATGTTTCTTACAAATGGAATCTGCAATGCGTGGCCTTTTGTGACTGGCTCCTTCACTTAGCTTAAATGTTTTCAAGGTTCATCCATGCTGCAGCAGGTAACAGGATTCCATCCCTTTCTATGGCTGCATAACATTCCGTTGTACAGATGCATCACGTTTTGTTTATCCATTCATCCACTGACGGACACTCAGGTGGTTTCCACCTTTTGACTGTTGTGACTAGTGCTGCTAGGATTCATTGTATTTCAATGTTATAATTTTATTCTAAGAGCTGTCTTCTCTCATTTCCAAGTTCTCTAGCTTTTGACTGCCTTTCCCCCCATGCCTGCACCTGTATTTTAGGATTCTCTAGGGAGCCAGGCGCTCACCCTTGGCTTGGACCGGCATCGGTCACTGTCACGTAAGGGCCTGTGTTTGGTGCCGTCCCCATGCAGATTGGCCTGTGTGTGAACAGGGGAATGCCAGGAAGTGGTGAGGTCACTGCTCACAGAGAGAGGGGCAGTCAACCACAGACCTAGGCCAGGTGATTGCCCAGGTGTGATCCCTTGATCACCTATGTCAGGATGACACAGGAGGTGCGTTGTGAAAAGCAGCTTCCCCGGCCGCCTCTGTGCTGGCCTGTGTCTGTCTGCCTGTCCAAGCCTGGCTGCACCTGCTGTGGTGCTGGTCCAGGAAGTGGTCTGGAAAGGCTGTAGTGTGGGGGGGGGCGCCCTGCCTCCTGGTTAGCAGGGGAGAGGAGGGAGGTGGCCCAGCCCCTCCCTGCAGCGTTGCCTGGGACTGAATCTGGTTCTCTGGGCTGACTGTCCCTGTCCCCGGCAAGTTCCAATAGAGGCTTCCCCCTCCCACCTCCCTTGGTGCCACTCCCCCCCACCCCACCCCACTCCCTAGAGTCCCTACACCCCATTCAGTGTAGTAAATTGTCCCTTGCCTGTTGAGACCTTCAGTGATATCTCATCCTGTCCCTACTGAGTCTCTAAGGCAGGGCCCAGGAACCTGCATTTTAATGAGCTTCTGCTGACACCCTGAGCTGCGTAGAGCTGGTGGGCCCCCTCCCACAAGGACCTTCTCAGCGCCCTTGTGTCTAGGCGCCAGGCTGGCCTGGCTTCTGCCGTCTGCCTTTTAGAGCTTCAAGGCAAGCAAATGTTACTGAACCCTCCCTGGGATCCAGGCTTTGCATGTTCAGCACACGTCTTCAGAGTGTGGTGGGGGCAGAATGGGAGGAGAGGCGGAGCGTGTTGGCTTTTGGAAGGATCACCCATTCACAAGCCAGCACTGGCCGCCCGAGGTCCCAGGCAGGCCTGCTTGGCGGGATGCCCCGAGCGCTATTTTAGCTCCTGCAGTTGGAATCCCGCTGTAGTGTGCCGGCCTGGGTTCCTGGCCATGGGAGGTGCCGCAGCGAGGTTTGACCCCTGTGTGGGAGGGGTCTGGCCTCGCCCTTGCAGCTGTCCAGCCCCAGCCCTCTGGCTCCAGCCACTAATCCTGTGCGGTAGCCGCCTGCCCTGGCGCGTGCGAGGCTGGCTGAGTGGAGGGACGTGGGATGGGGCCCACTCTACACTGGACGCACTCGCTGGCCAGGTAGGGAGAGGACAGCAGGTAGGGGTGCGGGGGGTGGTTGTCTTCATCCCTTCCCACCTTGTTGCAGCAGGGCTGTTTCTTTCCTGTCCTTTTCCTTTGGCTAGCAGTGGGTGTTTCCGGGAAGCCTCTGAAGGGCTGCTGGCTGCCCGGCAGAGTCACAGCTGACTGTGGGTCTGGTAAAGACTGGTGGGTCAGAGATCTGCAGGGCAGATTCTTATGGGAAACAAAGCATATGGCTTTTATTTCTCATGGACTTATAGCTGTGATACAAACATTCCAGAGAGGACACGGGCGGCAGAGGGTGGTCAGGATTGCAGGATGTGCAGAGCCACAGTGTGCGACTTGGCCCACCACGCTCTGCTCATCCTGTGTTTCTGCAGTGCCAGGGTCCCATAGGTCTGCGACCAGGACCCACAAGGCCAAGGGCACAGGCCTGATCCCGAGTGGGCATGTACATCTGTGCTGCCAGGTAGCCGCCGGGACCCATCCTCCAGCTCCCACCATCCTCTGTGCTCTGCCCGTGGGTTAAAAGAGGGGCTGGTCAGAAGGAGATGGGATGCACGCCCAGCGGTGGCATTGGCAGGGTGATACTGTGGTTAATAATGAAGGCTGGGTGCCATGCACCATCTGGGTACTTGGATAAGTTCACACTCCACATCCACCATGTTCACTAACCATTCCTGCTTCAGAGATTTAAATCAGCGGGTGAAGCATGTGTCATGGGGCCTGGCCACAGTGAAGGGTGTCACCTCCCTTCATCTTCCTGAGAAGTAAGCAGAGGGGCTGATTGGAGGCAGCTGGGGGGGGGGGGGAAGGTGAGACAGGGTGAGTCCCTGTGGGGGGAGCAGAGCAGAGCTGACCAGAGGGACAGATGGCAGGTGGAGTACAGGGCACCCCCCCTTCCTTCAGGTTGCAATTGAGAGCAAATGGCCCCAAAAGCCACCAATGTTTGCTGTCTGCTCCTTTATAGCAGTGGCTCCCACCTGGGGTGACATGCCCCACCGCCTCCCCGCAAGGTCTGGAGACGTGTGGTTGTCACAGCTCGGGGAGGCGAGTCCAATGGGCATCTGGTGGGTCGAGCCCAGGGACACTGCTGAACATCCTACGCACACAGGACACAGGACGGCCACAGCAAAGACAGAGTCTCTTTCCCAGAAAAAGTTTGCTATTTCAACTAAAGAATTGATGGCCTTTTTAGGGGAAAGGGAGGATTCGGGATGACAGTTTCTAGGTGGTGCCACTTGCTAGGATAGGGAACATGAGGCCGCGTGTGTGGGGCTTGAGGGGCTGTGGCCATCAGAGCCGGGTGTGGGGGCAGCTGTTAGGAGCGTGGGGCTGAGGGGACGGGATAGAGACACAAGTTTGGGCATCAACAGAGACTAGGTGGCCTTTAGCCCATTCCTGGGGTGGCCGTGGCTGAATGGGCTAGGCCCCCGGGGAGAATGACCAGCAAGGGGACCAGGAGCAAGGGTGGACAGTGGGGACACTGGACACCGAGGGTGGGCAGAGGAGGGACAGCTCTGAAGGAAGGCAAGAAGGACCTGCGAGTCGCGCCCTCAGGAGGAAGGGGACAGCCGCAGCTGTGTGGCTGGGAGGTCCCAGAGGCTGTCAGAGGCGCAGAGGGAAGCCCCTGGGTGAGAACAGTGCTGGGCTGGAGGCGGGAGGTTTGTAAGCTGGAAGGAAGGAGGCCCTTTGCCTGCCTCGCCTCCTGGGCCAGCCGGTGCTCAGCCCTGGGCTGGGGCAGCCGCTCTGTGGGAAGGAGGCCCCAGCGCCACTCTGGGCCGGGTGGTCGTCTACGTGTTGCTCTGCACCACGGCCTTCCTGCAGCGGACCTGAAGGGCCAGGGAGAAGATGCCAGGAAGAACCAGCCAGAAGCCTGCTCAGGGACCGTGACAAAATAAAGCAGAGGGCAGAGAGACGTTGGAGGTGGTGCCTCTTGTAACGTTTCTCCTCATAGGTAGTATTTCTTCCCTGGTTCTTTTTCTCACCCCCCATATGGAATAATGCTCCTCTGGTAGTTTTTCTGTTGGAGACAAGAGAGAAGCTTCTCCGAGTTACCCTTGGTTCTGGCTGTGTCCTCTGGCTCCAGGTCACAAGCTACTCTCCTTTCCTCACTGCAGTAACTCCAAGGGGAACAAGCCAAGAATTATCCTAAGGCCGCAGGCCTGGCGAACTCACTCTCCCCATGCGAAACCTGTCGGGTAGGTTGTGTTCCATGTTATCTCTGGTACAGACATGCAGCAGAGGCTGTACTGGAAAACGCAGTGATTCACACAGGGTTTGCTCTTTCATGCTTTGATTTAAAAAAGAAAAAATGGGAGCCGATGGAGCTTGGTTTTGTCTGACGGTCCTGTTAGCTGTACCTCACTAACACAACTCTGGGCTCCAGGAACTAGGCTGAGGTTTGCCCACTTGGGGCAGGTGGAGGGATTGGCTAGATATCAGCTGATTTGCATAAGACTGTTTTCCCATAGCTGAGAGCTTGATCTTCACAACTGACCCGTGGTTGGGTTTGTTTACATAGAAATGGTTCCGTGTGCGATATACCTGCCTCGTTAGCACCTAGGGACTGATACTTAGGGTAAGCCCACACCCCAGCGTGCTCTGTCTCCCACGACCCCGACTCTGCAGATGATATCCGTGTGTGAGGATGCACGTGTGTCCTGTCTGCCCTGGGCCTCCACCCGGCAGAGACACTTGGTCCCTCCACTTCCAAGGAACAAAATTCAGAGGCTCGCTCCAGTAGGGTGGGATTGTTGGAAGGACAGATGTGCCACTAAGCGCACCAGAGGTATGCGAATCCAGAGAGCAGAGGAGAGGGGCCCCAGAGGATGGAGCCCTGGGGCGCTGCGTCCAGGAGTGCTTTGGGACGTCGCTCCTTGCTGTGGTCCACTATTATTTCTCAGCCTCTCTCTTCTCCTCTCTCCACATCTGTCTCTGCGCTTTGCTGGTTGGCCCACCCGTTGGTGGCACCTGTACTCTGGGGTCCTGTCCGTGACCTTGCCTGTGCCCCATGTCTTTGATCACATCCCCTCTCTGTACGGGTATCTCCCAAGTTGTCTACTCCAGACCTCGCCAGGATTTACCTGCCACAGCGTGTGTATACTCCCACCCTGTGGACACCCCCGGCTGGCACGTCCAGGAGAACCTCCGCCTTCCTTTATCTCCACGCTGCCACCTTTAGCCTGTGTGGAGGTCCCAGTTCACAGCATCTTTGTTTGGGGACCTCCTCTCTGGCCTCTCATATGCTCCCTGAGCCCTGCCTCTTGCACCTGGAAGAGCAGTTAGCTGTGCCTCTCCCGAGCCCCCTGCCCTCGTGGAGACATCAGTCCCCTGCCCCAGGTGAGTGATGGAGCCTCTTGGAGGGTCTCCTTGCCTTCGTGGTCACCTCCTGCCTACCTACCTTTCACCTCTCTCTGAGATCCCCTCAAGCCGCTTAGTTGCATCACCTCCCCCCACACCCCCACCTGCAGACTGACGTGCAGATTAGAGACCCCTCCTGTGATGCGCACAGCCCCCCCACCCCCGTGTCTCTCTAAACCTTGAGGCGAGCAGCCCCCTCACTCCCAGAGATGATGGTGGTCCTGTAAACCTCCCTTTGCTGCTCCCTGGGCCTACTCTGCCCCAGCTCCACCCTGCCGTCCGAGTCCTGGGGCGCTGACCTTGTGCTGGGCTCCGCCTGCTTGGAGGGGAGGCCGGGCAGTGTGGTGTCCAGACAGAAGGCCCCAGGATGACCTGGCGCTGCCATGCAGTGGCCAGAAAGCCTTACACAGTGACTAGGCTCCTCTGCACCTCAGACTCCTCGTCTGTGAAGTAGAGGTAGTAACCGTGTCTGTCTCATAGGCGCTGTGACGTGTAAATTCACACACAGAAAGCACTCAGAGGGTGCCCGGAACACCCTGTATCCCACAAACGTCAGGCGTACTGGTTTCCTGGGTTTGGGGCAGCAAACTACCTCGGACTGCATGGCCTCCAACAAGTTCATTCTCCCGCAGCCCAGAGGCTAGAGCCTGACGTTGAGACGTGGGCCGGGCCGCGCTCCCTCCTGGGGCTCCAGGAAGAACCCTCCGTGCCTGGTCGGGCTTCTGTGGTCGCCGGCCATCACCATGGATTCCAGGCTGCCTTGTGCCAGTTTCCGCCTCCATCTCATGCAGCCTGGGTGCCCAGGGGTGCTAGCAGCGGCTCAGAGTACCCTGAGGGACAGCGGGCTGAGAGCAGAGGCGGGAGCACTGACTGGTGTGGGAAGGGCCGGGCCTCTGCGCGCACAGCGCAGCCCAATGATTGGCAGCCACAGCAGTGACCCAGTGTCTGGACCCCACGGGCAGGTCGTGCTGACCGGCTCCGTCTACACAGGCTGAGCAGGGTGAGACTCATGACTATGCTCTGTAAACCTCCATAAACAGCGCTAAGGAGGACACCCAAGTTATCTGCCAAGTTTTTGTCCTCACTGCTGTGGTGTTTGCATACACGAGTGTCCCACCTGAATAAAGTACGCCTGTGTCGGAGCAGGAACAGTGACTCTCTGTGTTGCAAGGGAGGGCCCTCCTTTTATTAACACTTCCAGGGACCCAAGTGCCTGCAGGCCTGGCCTGACCCCACCCCACACTAACGGTTTCCCTCTTTCACCTGCCTGCCCGGCGGGGCCACCTGCCCACGGGCTGCTCTGGTGAGGCCTACAGCCCTCGCTCTCACCACCTCGCTTCCTCTGTGTGCGTCCACACTCACATCCAGCTCCAAACCCCTATTTCCTTCTTTGTGCCTTGCCACCTCCCCAGCTTAGTCCCTGCTGCAGTCCAAGGAGCAGGAGGAAGGAGACACTGATGGATTTTTAGTATTTTACCAACGATTAGGTGAGAAAGCCAAGGGCTACACCAGAAGGGCGTGAAGGACCAGGGGAGCAGGACTGTGACTCTCTGGGCCTCAGCCTCGGGGCCGGGCAGGATGCTGAGTGTGCACACTCGCGTGTCTGCATCTTTTAAATGCATGTGACAGCACAGCTTACCTCCCGGGCAGTGGAGATGGCCAGCCCACTGGGGAGGAGGCTCCCGGGAAAAATAGATGCTTCCAAAACAGCTTTTCTATTCTCTGGTTTTCTCCCAGAATTACTGTTTTTTGAAGAGACATCGAAACCCTAAATGTGGTTTAGCAGGGCATGTCTGGCCAGTGTGGGAGGAGATGAGATCTCAGGCCTCTACTGCCCCAATGGCTCTCCCTGGCCTGCATGATTTGCTGCAGTCCTTTCTCCTTCCCGCACAGAAGGTCCAGCTCATCGTCTCACCACCCGGCAGGAACCTAGGATGTGGGGCTGTTTCTTCCCTGAGTCTCTGGGCAGCCTGGTGTCCTGCCCCCAGCTGGTTTTCCACTTAGCTTTTGCCGGCTGCTGGACGTTTCTGTTCAGGGAAATTTTTGATCTTAGTGCTGTGACTGTGTATGGGCATTTATTTGCATTAGTAATTATTTTGTTAGTTGGTGCATACGCTGCTGCAGACTGGTTGGACCCCCCACAGGAACTTGGTTTTCTGGCAGGGTCAGCACTGCCTGGAGAGCTCCCCAGGCAGCCGCTCTGAGGGGCCGAGAGCCTCCCCTGCCTTTGCCCACAGTCGCTAAGCGGGCACAGTTATGCTTTGTCTCATTCGTGTCCCACGCGAGTTAGTTAACCACCGTGTCCAGATAGCTCCAGTATCTTAGTGACGGTTTGTTTGAGAGCCCCAGTCATTTGGTTTCCATGAAGAAATGCCTTTGCATGGCTCTTGAGGTGACGCGTGAGGTTTTGTAAATCACACTTTAGCTGTAGAGCGTAATCACCCGTTGCCTGCGAGGTCAGACTCATCCTTCAGGAATGTGAGCGGGGTGGCACGGTGGCGGTGGCTGGAGATCTGGGTCGTAGGGAAGCGTGGTCAGGTGTGCAGGCAGCCGAGTTTGGGATGGAGGGTCCTCTGTGTTTCAGGCGCTTGCCTTTTGGGCGCCGTGTGGAGGCCCTGTTGCATTCGCCGTGACCCAGCGCGCAGGGAGCGGCTTGCGGGGGCAGGGGCCACACGCACTGAGGGGGCGTGAGGTTCCCAGAAGGTGGATCTGTGTTCAAACACGTTTCCTTTTTTAGCCTCTAGGGAGGCATGTGAGTTTCCTGGGGCTGCCACAACAAAGTGCCACAAGCTGGGTGTCCTGGCCTGTGGAAATTCATTGTCTCACAGTTCCAGAGCCCAGAAATCCAAAACCAAGTGTCAGCAGAGGTGGCTCCTTCTGAACCTGCCCCGCCCTTCTCCCCTCACTTCTGGTTCCTCGGGCCTCCCCTCCGTGGTTCGCTGTTGGCCACCTCTCTAGTCCTTACATCACCTGCCCTCTGTATGAGTCTCTCTGTGTCCACATTTCTGCCTTTTATAAATGAAGATGCCAGTCGTCTTGGAGGAGGGCCCACCCCAAGCACTTTACTTACCGTCTGCAAAGGCCCTATTTCCAAATAAGGTCCTGTGTGCAGGTATTGGGGACCAGTAAGGTGCACTGAGCATCACTAAACCGTCACTACACGCAGCCCATGGTTGTCATAACTACCAGTGGAGGTAAAATTTATGAAGTGATCAGTGGCTTATAAAGAAATCTGCTCCTCTGTTTCATGAAGCTCCTGTAAACCCAACCCAACCTGGTTTAATTCTTTGCTTTCCAGACCACAGTGGTGCACTTGGAAAGCAGAAAGGCCTCGTAAAAATAAGGGTGTGTCTCGTGCAGACTCAGAGCACTTGTTGAAGGAAAGTGTGGGGCCCGTGTGTGAGCTGGGTCACAACAAACAGCTTAATTCTGACCTCTGTGGAGCAGTCACTGTGCCCCAGGCCTCACACTGTGCCTTGTCATCTCACTCGGGAGCCCAGCTGCTCTTGTCCACCCCCCTGGCAGACCAGGACAGTGAGGCGCAGAGGTCAGGTGCCTTCCCCAGGTCACGGAGCCAGTAGCTGCAGCGCTGCCCTAGCTCCACAGAGCCTGCGGCAGTGCTCTGCAGCTGCCCTTGGCAGTCGGGGTCCTCTGCAGGGCACTGGGAGGAAGGCAAGGATGGTTTGAGTCCAGTGTCACCAGTGACAATGTATCAGCGACTATGGCAGGCACTGTCCTCTCTGGGGGAGCCCGAGTCCTCCACGGTGGGGTGAGGAAGGTGGGGCAAGAAGAGCCGGAGGGCAGGTTCTTTGGGACCCCAGTGGTGGGGACCAGGAGGATGGAGCGGGCTGAGAACAGACAAAGGTGCAAGCCGTCGGGGAGTCCATCACATCTTGGGAGTAGTGCCTTGTCCAGGACAGCTCTCCCTCGGGTGCCCTCACACACTGTTGCCCGAGGGAGACCACAGCCGGACTCTGAGCTTCGCAGGGACAGGGAAGGTACAGACAGGTGGGCCCAGAAGGGTCCCTGTGCTCGTCAGTGTCAGTCATGTGGAGGGCACATCGCAGGGATTTGAGGGGCACACATTTGGCTGAGATTAAGAAGCTCAGATTAGAGCAGTAGTTTGGGGGGATGCCCCACCCCAGGGGACATTTGGTAAGGTTTGGAGAGGTTTTTAGTCATCATAACTGGGGAATCAGGACGGGGGCAGCGTCAGCGGCCTCTGTGTTGGGCCTGGGGAGTTTGCCGGGATGGACGTACCCACACGGACAGAGGCTTGGGCTGAAAACACCAGTGCATCCGAGGAATGAAAATGAGACATGCCCTCATGTTTGCTTCTTCTACGTGCGAGAAGAGATTTGGAAGGCCAGGCAAATTGCCTAAGGGTTGCTTGGCTCCATGCTTAGCTGCAGTGAGATGTTCTGTTGTGCTTGGAGGGAGACACCCTCCTCTGAGCAGCTGTCCAGTGAGGCCGGAAGCCACGCAGGGCCTGGGGGACTGCCCACCCTCCGCACCACCCTCCGCATCACCATCCACTCATCCATCACCTGTCCTTCCGCTCGTCCATTCCCGCAGACTGGGCACAAAGGCAAGGTTTCTGTCTATGGGGGAGGTGGATGCCACCTAACATTTGCCCCAGGAGTAAAACACATTAACTTCGGAAGATCGAGGGAACACAGAAAAAATTACAAGTAACAGCCTAAATCACCTAATCTCACTTCCCACAGCAAGTTTCTGTGTGCCTTTTGGGGGGGGGGGGGGGATTATATGTCCTTCTCATGCACAGGAAGAAATTTGAAACTACGCTTTATATTGTTAGACTTAACACATTAACGTGTTTCATGTTTTAAAATCTTCTCTTAAGGCCTATTAATGGCTGTTTGGTGTTTTGTCATCCATGGATCGGAATTTATTAACCCACTTTCACCCCGGTGCGCTGGGTTATCACTGGAATTTGTGTACGACCCTCCCCATACATCTTCCTAGAATGAATGGCTGGATGTGAATTGCTTTGTCGATACAGGTGGACATTGATATTTCTGCAAGCTGCCTATGGCCACCCGGCCCCTCCAGAAGGCCCTTGGTAATTCACTCCTCCTGTGGCAGTGTGGGGGTGCCACGTGCCGGGTCCCCCTCCTGTCTCCCACTGCCTTTTCTAATGGGCGGAGTCTTGCCTGTCTGTTCCCGGCATTAAAATCCCTCTCAGGAAATTATAGGCAGCACCACATTTAAGAATAGTTCTATAATGAATTATTTCAGAATGCGGGTTTTAGGTGGGCCCACATCAAATTGCCGATATCCAACTTATGGTTCTTTCTGAAACACAGCAGTGACACTCCGTGTGGTCCATTCGAGCAGAAAGCACTGGGTCCTGTCAAACGCCGTCTGTGTAGAAGTCTCCTGTGCGGGAGTGAGCTACGGGGTCTAATTCTGGGGTCCGAGGCCAGATCTCGGTGGCTCAGGGAGGGTGGGGGCAGAGGGGAGCTCACAGGGTCACTGTGTTCATGCGTCTGGGTAGTTTATGTTACTGCCAGGCCCTCGGTGGCAGTGTAGGGGGAGGGGAGAGGCAGGGGAGGTGATTCTTCCCTGTCATTTAGATCAGGTCAGGTCCGTGAGTTCATTGCACAAGAGTTCGAGTGCTTGTAAGGGTGAGGGGATGAGAGCAACTCGTCAAACAGCAATCCCTGTGCCCCGTCTAGGGTAACGGGGACGGGACAGGCCGTTCAGCCTCTGGGCAGATGGAGGCAGAAAGCTGCCTGCCACCTTCCTCTTAAACGCTGAAGTTACCGTAGCATCTAATGCGATTCTGGGACAAGCTTGCCTCCTTTGTTGAATGTGAAAATCATTCCTCCGCCCCTCCATGATTTTTGCAAGCAAACATTCTTGAAAATTTTAAGCAAAAAAAGGACACGCATCTGGCTAATTTAGATGGCTTTTGATAGTTTCCATCAGTCAAGTACTTCTGGGACAAGGGAGGTCAGAACCAGGTGTTCCAGAGACGCCTGAGGGTATGGGATACTCTTTTCAGGTTTAGATTACTCTTTTTAACCCGCTTTCTTTGGTATAAGTCATACCTGGCACACATCTGGGAACAGGTAGAGTGTGTTTATGGGGCTTGCCTTCCAGAGGGAGCCGGGAGATAGACAAGACCTAAAGACCAAGGTGATGGAGTGAAGTACCATAAAGAATAAAACAGAGCAGGGTGACTGTGGCTGCGTTGGCGAATGGTCAGGTGGGCCTTTCTGAACGGGTGGCATCGGCCTGAGAGCCGAGTGGCAAACGTCAGCCAAGTGAAGTTCTGGGGGGAGTAGGGCTTACCCGCCAGAGGGAACAGCCAGTGCCAGGGTCCTGGGGCAGGAAGGAGTTAAGCTGTGCACCAAGGAGGAGAAAAGGTCACGTAGGGCCACCAAGGCTCCCAGAGAAGGGTTGGGGGCATGGGTGTGGAGGGAGTGGAGCCAGGCAGGCCAGGTGAGAGACAGGTGCTTAGCTGGGACCAGGTGGCAGGAAGTCTAGGTCGGACTGAGATACTGGATTGATGGGCTGGATTTGGGGACAGAGGGGGAAAGCATCTTGTGTGAGAATGATGGGTTGATGGCAACAAGGACGAATTTTATTGTCACCACGCTCTGCTGCTGCTTCTGCCATCTCACACCAGGAGGAGGCCTGTCCCCGGCGTACAGAGGTGGACACGTCTCGAGGACCATGTCACTCAGCTCCCACTTTCCTGATGAGAGTTCTGAGGCCGGAGGCCCCAGACTGTGTCCTCGAGATTAATTTTTTTTTTTTTAGAATAGAATTTTTTAAAAAGAGAAGAAAAAACAAGTTAAATATTCTTTTTAGAAACGTTGTTGTGGTATATGATATTTTTAATTGATTATTATGGGAAAGAAAGTAAAGGGGAAGTTTTCCGAGGGAGGCCCTCTTGTTTGAGACAGTGAGAAGGAACCGGAAAGGTGGCACAGACACGCCCTGAGCCGGGCTGACTCTGATGTGCCCCGGACCGGAGGATGCAGGTTTATAGGAATGGGTGTCTTTAAAACAAGGTTTTAGTTACTGAATTTAAAAATACCTAGATATAGAAGTAAATGACTTTGCTTTTCTAGCAAAAAAATCCTCTGAAAATATAATGGGAAAAAGAGATGGTATTCACAATGATGACAACATCAAAACCCAAATTTGAAATTTTTTAATCTTCTAGAAATGTTTTCTGGAAAGAAAACACTTAGAGTTCTCTTCCTTCATCTCTTCCTACCCCCGCTGAGGCTGCTGCTGCTGCTGCTACAGTTGTTGCTAGTGGAAGTGCTGGTGTTGGGCAGCAGTTATTGTTGCTGCTTTTAGTTGACATTGAGGAGATGCTGATAGTGCATACGCACTGTGTAGTGAGTGCTTTTCCCAACTGTATTATCTCATTCATCCTCATAATGGCCCTCATTGTTTCCATTTTGCAGTTGAGGACACCTTTTCAAGGTCAGGTGGTTTTTGCCCTAAGCCACCCAGCTGGTGACTGGTAGTGCCAAGCTCTGAGTCTGCCGGCCAGACTCCAGACAGAGCCTCCATGCTCGTAACCTTGACACCAGAGAGGGGCAGCCTGTGGCCCACCCCCTGCTTCTTTTATAAATAAGGTTTCATTGGAACACGGTCACACCCATTGACTTAGTGTGTTTGGCATATGGCTCCTGTAGGACCACAGAGCATTGCTGAGTCTTTATAACAGAGAATGTGTGACCCCTAAAGCCCAATTTACTCTGTCCCTTTGCAGGAGACGTTTGGCAGCCTCCACCCCACACTGCTCTGGGACTCATGTCTGAATCAGTGGAGACCTGCCATGTTTCTGCAAGAAAAGATGAAAAGGTATAGAGATTGTTCTTACCAATACGATACCAAAAAAATCCCAGTGGGATTACATTTTTGAGGGAATCAGGTGGTAGGGAGACAATTTTACCACATTATTCTGAAGTTCATTTGGAAGAAAAAATAGCTAAAAATAACCGGTGGGACTTTGAAATACATTGGTGCATGGAAACTGGTCCTTCCATGTAGCCAAACATGGCAAAACGACTGTTGTTAAATAAGGGTTAATGTTAGAAAAATAGAGAGACTAATGACACAGGACAGCCCCAATTCAGACCCTACTGTCTGTACTCATTTAAAATGCATTAAGATGACATCACATCAGTCAGAGGACAAATTGTTCAGGAACTCATGCAGGAGTAATTGCTTATCTGTTTGCTAATTTATTTTGTAAAGTTCCTCACTGAGAAGCAAAATAAATTCTTTGTACATTAATGTCAGTACACAAACCATTTTTTAAGTAAAGGAGGATAGATGTGAATATTTATCAAATTTTTCATTAAGGGAGGCCTTTCTGTGCTTCCAGAGGAAATCACAAAGGAAAGATTGATATGGTTACATAATTGAGACTTTATCGAGTTAGCCAATGGATTATGGTGGAGACAGAGTGGGGAAGATACTTGCAGCTGATTTGATGAGGTTTTAGAATGTAATTGAGCAAAGGATTCAAAATTACAGTCCACGAGGTAGGAAATAAGTAGAGATTTGAAAATTTTCTGACTAATTGTCAAAGAAAAGTGGATTTAAGCTTTGATATTCTGCCCCCCACTTGTCAGATTAGCAAAGCGTCTCTTGAACTGCTGGCCAAGTGTGGGAAGTGGACACCGGCTGCTGTCGAGAGTATAAATTGCCACTACCTTCCAGGAAAGCGTTTGGCATACTTCATACTCTACTACTAGAAAGTTGTCTTAAGAAAATAATCCAAAATGCAGGGTAAGGTTAGGCATAAAGATGGTCACTACTGTGCCATTTATGGTAGCAAAAATGTGGAAGCCTGCTAGGAGGAGCAGGGTCTGGGAGGTACTTGCTTTGCAAAGCGGCAGGTAGGGCCCAGTGGGTCTGGCTGGGCCTGGCCTTCCTGCCTCACCTGTCTGCCTGGTGGCCCCTGTCTCCTACGTAGTGGATAACAAGGCCGGGAGAAACAGGTGTACCTTTCACTTTCATGTCATGGTACAATGACTTGCCCCAAATCACAGAGCTGGAGCTGGGAAGCCTGGATCTAGGTCTGCTGGGATTGGTGCAGCATCAGACAGGTGCTCAGTCAGGTGTCCGAAAGCATCCAGAATCAGATGTCGTTCTTTTTCTCATGCTCAGAAGAGGGCCTGGCAAAGTTGCAGAGACCCTGCTGGAATGAAGCCTTGATGTTTGGGACTAAGAATGGGAGTTTGTTTTATAAAATGTGTTTCTTTTTATTATAAAGTAATAGAAAACTTAGGAAAACTAAGACAATTTTAAAGAAAAAACATTTTTGTATGCTTGCCACCTAGAGATAATGCAAGCATTTAGTGTGAAATTTACTCTTCTTTTTCTATCAAGTTTTCCTTTTATTTATTTATTTATGTTTATATGTATGTATATATTTATTTTTAGAAATGAAATCTCCATTTGTTGCTCGGGCTGGTCTCAAACTCCTGTGCTCAAGTGATCTTGCCACCTCAGCCCCCTGAGTAACTGGGACTATAGGCACGTGCCACCTTGCCCAGCTCAGATGTACATGTTTTTAAAACAATGGAAGAAGATTTTATTATAAAATTTATGGATTTATTTTTTTTAATATCACATTGTATGGACTTCACATTCTATTGAATAGTCTAAGAAAATAAATTTTTATGGCTACATCTCACTTCGTGGAGATATGTACGGTGCCCTCAAACTTGTGTGTTGCATAATTGCATTGTTTCCATTTCTCTATTATTGTAAACACTTTATCTGCATCTTTGAGTTCCTAAGGACAGATATATTTGAGGGACAGTGGGATGGAAGGAGGGACAATAATTCTGTCCCCTTAATGAATATTGGTGAAGTATGGATTCGTGATTGGCGTATTGCTCTAGGTATCTTGGTTAGTGATTCGTGAACATGGTAGCTCTTCAGAAATTCACTCATTCATCCCACGAATTTATTGAATGTTTACTGGGCTGGATGCCAGATCCTGGGTAAACTGGTGGGCAAAATTGCAATCGTTCCCTTCCACTGTGGCCGAACGTCTGGCCGAACTAAAACTAAGGGAATCTGTCCTTGCACAGTCCTCTCTCCTGAGCAATCCCTGAGGCCACCGACAGTTTGCGTGGGGTTAATTTAATATGTCAGGCCTCCCAGGTGTCTGCTGGCTCTTTCTCAGCTGTGCCGTTGGGTGGGCTTGGCCCGCTCTCTGCCTGTGGGGTTTGGAAGGGCTGTCGCACACCTGCATGTCTGCTTTGGTTTCAGGGGCTCCTGTATTGTTGTCACAGCGTTAAATTCCTGTCTTGAGCATGAGCCTCAAACGTGGCATGTGTGTCACTGCCGAGAACTGTCAGGAGAATTGGGGACAGCATTAACCCTAGAAGCTGCTCCCCCTCTCTGGCTGGTCCGAGTCCAGCATTTTAATCTGAGTTTCACAAATGAACCTTAGGGCAAACCCCTTTTAATAAGAAACAAACCTGTTTCCTCATCAGTGGAATGAGTGGGGCCGGCCAGCTCCGCGTCTCCCAGGGTGGTATGTACGAAGCACTTAAAAAAATTATTTTAAGTTAATGTTACTGCAAAAGATTTATCAAGATAGTCTATCTAAGGTAGTGATAGAAAGCTTCCTTTAAAGTAAACAAGTTGTACAAAGTGAGTTGATTTAAAGAGAATTATTAAATATTTGACTTCTTTTAAAAAGAAGGTGGTAAATCAGTGACTAGTGTTTGTTTGGAAAGCACAAATCCTTCTACTGCTGACGCTTTGCGGTCTTGATTGATGTGTCAGTTGGGAGCCGGGAGTAGACTCCAGCCCCCTGGCCAGTCCCTCACACGGCCGGACCTCTCATCTTCAGAGATAATGGCACTGTTTCTTCCTGGTCCCTGGCTGGGGCCCAAAGCTTGGAAGTGTTTCTAGTCTGGGCTGATCACAAGGTCCCACTTCACAGCCTGTGTGCTGTCAGCCGTGCCGCACGGGTGGGTGGGCTTTCCCATGTGATTCAGACCGCAAACCATCGTGATGAGCCTCCTGCCAAGCCCCGTGCTTGGTGAGCGCCCAACAGGCTGCACGCTGGGCAGTCTCTGAGCCTGCTGTGGTTTCAGCAGCAGGTGGTGCACAGAGGGGCGCTGTGGGTGGAGAGCACCAACCGTGGCACATGACGGACAGCGAGCGGAGATGTCTGTGGGCTTCGGTCTCATGCGCACCCAGAAGACAGGGTGGGACCCCCACCCTCTCTGCCCTGTGGTGTCGGTTTCATGTGTGTTGTCTTAAATTATAAGCAGCGGAGGGTAGAAGACCAGGTCCTGCATTCCCTTGTGGTTTTAGTTGTCCCTAGTGCACGTGATGCTGAGTAAATGTTTGCAGGAAACATTCATCCGTTCAACAGATGGCACCAGGCACCAGCGTGGGCTGCACACTGGGCTTGGTGCTGGGAAGACAGAGCAGCCCAGCACCCAGCTTTCAAGGAAACAAGTACAGTCGGGGAACTAAGACAAAAACAACAGCAAAGTAACAGCTGTGATGCTCGGGGTAAAAGCAGTAAATGCCCAGAGAAGACGATAGTGTGTCCCAGGAGAGCTCAGAAAAGAGACGGACTCCACTTGCAAAGGTGCTGTTTCGGGGGGATCATTCTCAAACGGGAAGGCTTAATGGAGTAGAAACTGGGAGCCCTATTGGGTCTTCAAGAAGAGGAGGCCGGGAGAAGGACAGGCACAAGGTCGGGAGATGTTTTGAAAGAAACAACAGGTGTGTCTGGCGAGCGCGCAGGGTATACGGAGGAAGCGGGCTGGAAACATGAGCCATGCAGTTTAGGTTTTCTCCTGCAGGCTGTGGGAGCCTCAGAAGAGTCTGGGATTGTTGCTTTGAACTTGGGGAAATGGTGGGATCAGTGCAGCACACTGGGAGGAACAGCCCCACAGCCAGGGGACGGGGGAAGCCAGATGGGAAGAAGGTCTGGGGGACAGGGATCTGCCCTCCCTTCCATCCACCCCCTGACCTGCCTGGGAGATTCCCCAGATGTAGGTTTTCTCACTTTGTCACTGGCCAGTGAAAACATCCCAGGTCATTGCCCTGGCCCCTTCCAGCCATCTCATTCCCACAGTAGACACACAGGGAACAAGGAGTGCCTCCCGTTGCTCAGGCCCTTGCCTTCCGTGAGTCTCTACTGGGTTGTCTCAGTCGGAGACAGGTAAGCCTTGAACGTGTGCAGGTCACTACCCTGGTGCCCGGCACGTAGAACCTTCGCTCTTCTTCCTCGCCACGTCTCTCATTCTTTGTGTGTGTTTCAGGTACGGATTCCTCAAAACCAGCTCTTACATTTCTTCCTGTCCCTGGTGTTGAGCCAGAGCCTTGTTCCTAGAGATTGGTGCTCCATAGATATTTGCTAAGGTGACGGCTGTGCAGTGGTCCCAGGTAGATCGGGCGCCCCAGAGAGGCCCACCTTTCTCAGACTCAGCCCTGGGTTGCACGGTTCTGTCTTGTACCTCGTTTCTTCACCCAGACGGTACAGCTGCCTCCATGCTGCTGCTGCCTCCTGAACGGAACTCAGTTGTTTAGGGAAGTGCACCCCGCATGGGCGCTGGTAAGAGAGTCTAATCCCTGATGTGCCCCCTGTGCTCTGCAATGGCCACGCTCTCTCCTCCCCGCAAAGGAGGCAGCCCGCCTTGGAGGCCACAGGACAACACGTTCCTCTCCTGTTCAAAGGTGGGTAAAGGAAGGTCCTGGCCACTGGATTTCTGTGGCAGGAAGTGTCTTGCCAGTGTGGTGGGGAAAGTTTGAATTTCATTGTGCAGCTTGGTCCTCTCCCAGATTAGGGGCCTGTGTGTTCCCTGCCAAGCCACTCTAGAAGTGCCCTGCAGGGCCATCAGTCACGTGTCAGCTCTCCACTTGGGTTGTTGCCCAGACCAGCTGGGTGAAGACCTGGAGGCCAGTTTCCGTGGCTCTGCTTTTAGAGTGAGAGAGGGATCTGGAGTGTCAACCCCATGGTCGTCAGAGTGACTCCTTGAAAACCAGGTGTCTCTGCTGTCCCTTGTCCCCAAATGCATTCCCAGTACAACAATTGTGTCCAAAGCCCAGGGAGCTGGGTTTCAGGGAGTTGCTTACAGGAGAAACAGTCAGCTGGGGCAGGGTATCTTTGGGTCTTGGGGTCCTCTAGCACACGCTGAGGCTTGGCAGTGTGGGGGGCAGAGCTGATGAGTTTCCGGCAACAGAGGCTGGTGGCTGGAATCACAGGAACAGGTCGAAACTCACGCCTTTTCCCCCTAAACTGGAGAAATTTGATTAAATCAACATGATACTCCAGGAATTATAATGAAATGTGGAGAATGAGTCATCTTAAGGTATGCATGGATTGCAAGGGAGGAACCAAGACCAGTGTTTAAGCCTGTTCCTCCCCCAGGCCCCGGCTTTCCTTCTGCAAGGTCATGGCCACAGCAGCCAGAGAAGCATCCAGACGTGCTCACCTTAGGTCGTTTTTCTGAGTTGGTTTGTTGTTTAATTATTTCTCAAGGCAGATCATTGGCAGCGAGGCCACCACAAGAACACTCTAAGATTCTGGAATCTGAGAATGGTGAGGCAGCAGCTGTGGCTGAGGGGGGTGTCCGGGTTTCCCGAGCTTGCATGGGAATCCGTCAGTAATTGTCTCTGGGTACAGCGGTGCCATGTGCTCAGAGGCTGACCTCCCGGGTCCTGGGGAGGAGCCAGAAGCAGCGACTTCTCTCTCTAAACGAATCAGCCTTCACACAAGAAAGGGAAAAGCTCATAGCTATGAGTAGGAGACAGGTAAGCTTTAACGCCCCTCTGTCTTCCAGACTGACTCCCACTGGGGGAGTAGAGGGTGGCTTCCCTGCTGCACCCAGGTGTGCTCTAGAGGGGACGGGACAGGGTTGCTGCTGTCTGTCCTGGAGACATGGCCACTAAGACATGCTGAGAGGAGGGGCCAAGCCTGCAGGGCCAGGCCGTGCAGCTGTGTCCAAGGCGCCCACCCAGGAAGCCCACCAGTGTTGTGGGCATGTGTAACTTAGATTTCAGGAACAGAGCGGAATTCTTGAATTCAGCCTGCATGAAGCCACTTCAGCCATTTGGCTTCTTAGAGATTATCCCAGAGATACTACCAAAATTCCTCTGAAACCGTCATCTTTATCGAAATAGAATTCATTCATTGGCATTTGAGAGCCAACAGTGCGCAGGTCCATCTCAACAGTGGGAACAGAAACTGAGCCCATGCCCTCAGAAAGCTTGCATTCTCATGGAGCAGTCAGGCCAAGGACAAGTAAGTATGCGGTGTGTCCAGTGGTGATGAGGTAGGGAGAGAGCTGGGGTGAGGGATGTTCCCGCTGCAGTGACGGGGCAGAGACCTGAGTGCAGTGAGGGACCGAGTGTGGTAGATGTCTAGGCTGGGCCTTCCAGGTGAGGGGACAGCGTGTGCAAAGGCCTTGTGGTGGCAGGGACGTGGTGTCTGGGGAACCGCATGGAGCCCAGAGTAGTCAGGTGGAGGGAGGGAGGACAGCAGGAGATGGGATCGAGACGCAAGTGTAGATAGTGTAGCACAGTGGAAGCCCCCTAAGAGCTCAGCAACCTTTAGAGGGTTTAGAGCAGAGTCCTGAGGGTGTCTGACTGACTTCAAAACGTTCTGGCTGCTAATTGAGGGGTGGATGCAGGCAGACCTGCTGGAATGGCGCCGATTACTGTAATTCAGCCGAGAGATGATGGTGGTGTGGAGGTGCTGAGAAGAGGTCAGACAGGGGTTAAGTTCCGAAGTGGAAGTGGAGCTGCCTGTGTGTGCAGGGGGTGTGTGCGTGTGCAGGGGGTGTGTGCATGTGTGTACATGTGCAGGGTGTGTGTGTGTGCAGGCTATGTGCATGTGCAGGGTATATGCATGTACACGCACACGTATGTGAGAAAGATTGGGGGAAGATGAGGGAGGATATCAGGCTTTGGGGCTGGTTGAATGGAGCTGCCCTGGCTGAGATGGGAAGGTGGCGGGTGGAGGTTTGAGGCACTCCCAGAGTTGGCTTTTGGCCCAGAAAGTTGGATATTCCCATTAGGCATTGAAGAGAGCTCTTATAGGGCAGGTGGGTATCTGAGTCTAGGTCACCTGTCAATGGAGTGGGAACCCAGCCATGTCCACCTGTCCTTCAGGGGCCCAGGCTGCCTGGGCATTTGAGTTGAAGGCTTCTTAGGGGTTTTCCTAGTCGAGGGGAGATATCCACACTCACACACACGGTGGGTGGGTGGGGTCCCTTATGGAATGAGCCAGGTGTGCCCCAGTCGCTTCTCACAGCTGATACCTCCAGACTTTTCCCTCTTCCTGGGGCCGTAGCCCGTTGCTGACTCCCAGAGGCACAGTCAGCCTGAGACTCTTTGGTAAGAACTGTCATTGTCACATGTGAAAGTCCCCCAGGCCAGCACAGGTTGTGGGTTCTAAACTGTCCTTAAGCTCCCCTCCCCTACCTGCTCACACACGGCTCTTTCCTGTCTACCTTGGTTTTCTCCAGTAAACAATACTGAGCCTTTTGGACCAGAAGGATTTTCATTCCTGTCTCTCAGCCTGGGGAAAGAGTGGGGATGGGCACAGCCAAGGTCCCCCTGCCCCTGCCCCATGCAGAAACTCCACAGAGGGTGGTGTCAGGGCCTCCAGGTCTCTGCACAGCAAAGGCAGCATGCCAGGTCAGAAGCCACGGTTCCAGCTGTCACTGGATAGAGCAATTGAGGGATAAGGGGCCTCAGACCATCTTGTGTGAGTTATTCTGGGGTGGAGTTGGCCTGCTCTCAGGTCCACGTGCTGCAGGCCAGCTGTGGACAGGTGTGGCAGTGTCTGCCCCTTTCTCTTAGACAGCATGTGAAATTCACCTCTTTGAAATCGGCTCTCAGCCGCTCCTGTTTCCTGCCCCAGTGAAGGGTCCACTCAGAGCCAGTCACCTCATTGTATCCAGAACCCCCCAATGCTTAAGCCCTGTCTGTGTGTCCCTCTCAGGGAAAAGCAGAGGCCTTAGGGGTGATCCTTGTGCTGTCTCCTAAAGAAACATCTTTCCTGGCTTCATAACAATACAGTGGTTCAGTAAATATGCCCCAGGTGCGTCTGCATAAGTTACACCAGGAATATTCTATGGCCAGTCTGTGTTGTACTCATAATGGTCTGTTTGGGGTCCAGGAGGATTTTAGGAGCAGGTGGGCAGGCACATCCCCTCCCGGCCACCACGGCGGGATGTGAGCACCATTGCGCCGAGTCACCATGATGGCTACTCCTCTGCCGGGGGACCCGCTCTCTCTGGACAGACGGAGGCTGATACCTCCTTTCCTGTGCGCTAGGACGAGCAGCGTGTTTCCTGTGCCCTGGACGAGCAGCGTGGGCTGCACAGTCCCGTTTTGTCGTCTTCTTTGACTGCAGTGAATGGGCTGGGCAGGTGCTAGAGCAGATTTCACAAACCCCACTGTCCCCCCAGGAGGAGCAGGTGCAGACAGCAGCCAGGAAACGCTGCCCGGGCCGTGTGTGCCCAGGGAGCCGATGAGCAGAGCACAAAGTGGGCACAGAGGCCGGGGTGAGCGCGCTCTGCTCTCAGAGGCCAGGAGAGAGGGAATGGGGCTGTCTTCACTGCAGCGGCCTGCAGGAAAGTGGATTCCCACTTCCTATAAAAGTACCGATGAAGCCATGTTCCACTTGCTCAAAGGAAATTGTCTTTCCTCCCTTCCTTTCAGGAGGAAGCACGTTGCCAGGTTGATGCCACCGTGCAGCGTGTTTGCCTGAGACGGAGGTGTCGGCGTCCGCTGGAATAACTGCAGGAAGAAACATGAGGCCTTAGCAGCTCACGAAGGAGGCGAGTTTCGAGATGGCGGCTCAGCGGATCCGAGCTGCCAACTCCAACGGCCTCCCCCGGTGCAAGTCAGAGGGGACTTTGATTGACCTGAGCGAGGGGTTTTCAGAGACGAGCTTTAACGACGTCAAAGGTGAGCATCTGGGGACCGAACTGCAGCTGAGGGAAGAGACTGAGATTTGCAAGACTCAGACCTAGGAACTTCCTACTTTAAAGGCTGCCGGTTTAGCTTTCAGACAATTAAAGTTTAGCTCTCTACACTTCATCATGTTGTGAATGCAGCCCTGGAACAGTAGTCACTTGTCTTGTTTTTTGGTGGGTTGGGAGGAGGTTTCACTTGTGTCCTTAATAATGAAACCCCTTCTCCCTGAGGAATTTAGGCGACAGTTAGGAAGGGGTCTTGGTGGTCCAGAAACCTAGGGAAAAGGAGAGGGTGGTGAGTAGTGACACGTTGAGACCACTAGAGAAGAGAAAAGGTCGGCTGGGTCAGGGCTCAGCAAACTTTCTCAGCAGAGGGTCTGATCATAACTGATTTAAGCTTTGCGATCTCTGCCACGGCATTCAGCCCTAGTCTTATAGTTCAAAAGCAGCCCTAGAAGTAGGCAAACAGGCATGGCTGTGTTCCAAGACACTTTTATTCACAAAAACTGCCCTCCACCTGTGGCCAGGGGCCGTGGTTTGCCGACACCTGGTCCAGAAGGCAGCCCCAGGGCTCAGCAACCCCGCTGCTCACTGCTGCCAGCGGCCTCCTAAAATTGGGTTGATGAGAAAACCTGTCTTTTGGACACCGAGGCATGATACCCGTGCGTCATTCTCTTCCTAGAAGTCTACCCGGGCTCGGCCGTGCAGAGTCTGTCTCGAGTGTCTTGTGCAGCTGCAGCAGCGGCAGCGTCACCATCAGTGTTGTCGTTAGTTTGCTTTCTCGTAGCGTTTAGCACGCTCTGTTGAAATCACCCCCTGTGCTACCTAGAGCACAGCTGCACAGGAGGAACTTGCCTTTGCATCCTTAGCCGCGACACAAAGTCAGTGCTAAATAAATGTTTCTTGAACCAAACCTCTATACCCCAGATAAAATTGCAGGCTCTCCCCTGCTGCACCAAAAATCATACATGGTATCTTCATGTCCGACTCATTGATTACTACGCTTTCCGTCTCTGGTTTGTGTGTGCAGTCCTGAGTGTTGCTATAAATGCTCTTTAAGAGAAAAGACTAGCAAAATGACCATGAGATTTTATTAATAACGTAACAACAGAATTATCGGGTGTTGATATAAGTAACGGAAGCATTTATTTTTCAGGTTCCAGTAACGCACATTGTTTTCTTACCTTATAGCCCAACTAATCAGAGTTTAAGCTAGAAAATGTGAGGGTAAATTATGCGGTTTGTGTCTTAAGGCCAGGGGCAGAGAGCTGAATTTTTTAAAAAAAATAATTATCTGGGAGGAGATACTGGCTGTTATTTCTAAAAGAATACCTCAGGGAAGGGAGGAAGACAAACAAGACAGCCTCGAACGTGAGGAGGGGCAGGATCGCTTGGGAAGAGGGGTGTTTGGGAATCCGAGATTGACGGATTGGCCAGAGACTCTCTGGACTCTGACTGCCAAGGGGCAGCGAGTGACCCCGGCGGCATCCCACGCAGCATCACATCCCCATGATGGGCAGACTTCAAGGTGGGAATTTATTCCTGCCGAAACATCTGCTGTGGAATCTTCTGCTCTGATGAATGTTTTGCCTGCATAAAAACTTAGGCAGAGAGATGGGAAATACATTATGCAGGGCATTCAACTTCCTAACACCCAGGGAGTTTTTTTGGTATTAAAATCAAGGTAGCTGTGAATCTGGGCAACGTGCCCCAGAATTCATTAAGGTGGAATTCAGTAGGGATTTTCTGGCGTTCGATGGAGTGGAAGCCCTTCCCCGGTGTCCCTGGGTGCTCAGTGGCAGTTGACAGATGAAGGGCTTTGTCTAGAAGGGAGTCCACACCCCATCCACCTCCTGGGGGTCCTGCAGGGAAGGGGGGCAGTTTCCCCTTGGATGAGCCGGATCCTTGAGTGAAATCTATATGCCCACTTCTAAGGAAGGTGCTTGGAATTTTAAGTAAAACCCTTCTTACCTTCAGTCTGGTTAAAAAAAAAGCAAAACTGAAATGATCATTTGCATTGATGTGTTCTAGGCTATGCACAAAGCATGCTTAATTGTTTTGGTTTTTTAATTTTGAAAATATTACTGAAAGGGAATTTTCTGGGGAAGCGTCATAAGGATTGAAGGATTCTAACAAGATTTTAGTGTCTGGCAAGCTTTATTGAATTTTCATTTGGTTTTAGTTTTTATGTGACATTTCCAGTAGATGTATCAAGGATACGAACGGTTTATGTTTCCGAGGACGAGGACTAGAAAACAAGTGGGGAGAATTGCTGGCAGATCCAGGGCTCTGCCCAGCCCACAGCCCTTCCTCCCGCCTCTCCCGCAAAGCCGTTTTCTTTCTCTTCATTGTTTTTGTTCACTCCCGTGCCATGCCAAGTGATTGTCTGTCCTGTTGTGATTTCACAGCGTAACGGCACAGCCAAAGGACTTTGCTGTGGCAGACACCACGATCCAGTGACATGGGTGTGGCCTCTCCGTGCCAACAAAGCCTGCACGATGACCATTCCTTCCACAATTATTCATTGAGCCCACGCCACGTGCCAGGCTGTGCTCGAGGCACCGGGGATAGAACAGCAAACAAAACAGCCCCCGTGGTGCTTATACCCTGATGGGGAGATGGAGACCCTCCCCACCTCCCAAAATCAAAACAAATATGTAAGGCACACAGGGAAGGAAAAATGTTGTTTTCTTCTGTTCTCTGGGTTCTTGGCTTGGGCCCCTGAAACAAAAGATTAATGAGAGAAAAGCATGAAAACTTTTTGAACATATGTTCTGTGTGTGCATTACGAAAATATTAGGTATATATTCCTTCATAAGGAAATGAAGACCCAAAGAAACAGTTGAACCTGAGTGTTTTTGTCCTAGGTCTGATGAAGTGTGGAGTCGTGGAGAGAAGTGATAGGAAAGCAAAATCCCAAGCCCAGCGTAGCAAGGGGGAGCAGCCAGGGTTGTGTGTTCAGATTCTCTGCGTCCTTGGCGATGAGGATACTCTGTCCTCCAGGGATAGGGAGGGCACCTCTTACCAGGGGGTCTGAGGACCTGCTCCAGGGGAAGGCCGGGGAGTCCTCCCTGTACCTGCTGTTTCTCAAACTCCTTCAGCTTTAAAATATTCGTGATGCCATATTTGGGGGTAACATGTTCCAAACCCCCTCAGGTACATGACAGAGTGGTTGGTGATAAGAGCTATGGAGAAAAATAACATCAGGGGTGGAGGTGTCTGTTTTCACACGTTTTGTGAGTCCATATCCTTTCGTTTCATCCTCACCAAAGCCCACGGAGGAACACGGAGGAAAGACGCTTGTTCTCCATCGTGAAGAATTTCATGCTCCAGAGATCACCCAGCTTTTAAGGGCCTCAATTCATTCCAGGTCTAGTGGTCCCAAAACTGGGTTCTCCGAAACACCCCAGAAAGACTATATACTTTTAGAGGAGGGGGTAGCTGAGGCTTCAAGGCTCAGGCATGCCCCCAGCCAAGCACATCTCTGTAGCCTAATTAATGTAAATTAATAGAAACTTCCTGCTTGATTTCATAAGACTTTGCCAACAAAATGTAATTCAATTTTCATTATTCTTTTCCAAAGGGAAAGGAAACTGGCAGATGATTTTTTTGGTGGGGGGAGGGCCAACTTGATGGATTAGGATGACTGTTGACTTAATTACATATTGAAAAGATGTAGGTTTAGTTCAACTAAAAGTTTAGTCTTTTGTTTGCTCATTTGCATAGGCAACTTAAGAACAAGTTTCCTTTCTTTCAGTTGTTTGGTACAAGAAGGCAGATATCAGCAGACTCTGTAAACAAGGCAGTTTGGGGAGTGGGGGTAGGTAGGAGGTCCTGGGCAGAAGTGTTGGGCTTCTTTTTGCCAGGAAGAACTTTCTTCATCCTCTGAATACACTTTCTCGTGTGTGGGAGGGAGGGAAGGCTTGAGTTTTTAATCATATCCATTATTTTTCAAAATGCACACCAGTTATTTAGATGGTTCTTTTTTGCTGTTTCGATTGCTGTCTCCTTTGGTAACATACATAGTTTAATGCCAAGAACCATAAATTAACTCGATTCACTTTTTATAGCGTTGGAATTCTCCAGACTGCTCACACAGGGGTTTAATAGCATTGTGAATGACAACCAGGCATAACCTCTGATTTTCAGCGTCTGTGGACAGTCCATTTTCATGTAGTGATTTTGAATGATCATTTAAAAGAGGTCGCAAGAGACTGACCTCACACTGTTTCTTTCCTCTAAAGAAAACAGTTTAGTTTCTGTGGGGAATAGGTTGAACTTGGGAATTTAAGAACCAGACCTGTTTGTCAAGGGAGCCTTTCCCTCCGTGGCGTATTCCGTGTTAAGGCAGAACTTGGAATGGGCTCCCGCACGTGACTAGAGTGTTTTTGAGGCTGTTCATTTCTAATTCTGAGTTAAATGCAATGAGTTCCCCAACTCATAACATCCCTGTGTTTTCTAATACATTGCATTCAGCTTCTCATTTAGCGGTTATATTAAGAAGGCAGATAAAGAAAATTTGGGTCCTGTTGGTTGTTTGCCTGGTTTTGTGGTCCACATCTCTCACACCACCTTTCTCCCTACTCTCTGAAGTGTCCCGTGGCACCCGCTGGCCTCGCCCTCACCATCTGTTTCTCTGTTTGCACAGTGCCTTCCCCCAGTGCCTTGCTAGCGGACAGCCCCACACCTTTCGGAAACGCAAAGGAAGTGATCGCGATCAAGGACTATTGCCCAACCAACTTCACCACCCTGAAGTTCTCCAAGGGGGACCACCTCTACGTGCTGGACACGTCGGGCGGCGAGTGGTGGTACGCACACAACACCACCGAGATGGGCTACATCCCTTCCTCCTACGTGCAGCCACTGAACTACCGGAACTCCACCCTGAGTGACAGCGGCGTGATCGACAACCTCCCGGACAGCCCAGACGAAGTGGCCACAGAGTTAGAGCTGCTCGGGGGATGGCCTGATGACAAGAAAGGGTTGGGCAGAACGTACAGTAACAACCCTTTCTGGAACGGGGTCCAAACAAACCCGTTTCTGAATGGGAACGTGCCAGTGTTGCCCAGCTTGAATGAGCTGAATCCCAAAAGTACTGTGGATTTGCTCCTTTTTGATACAGGCACATCCTCGTTCACGGAGTCCAGCTCAGCAACCACGAACAGCACCGGCAACATCTTTGACGAGCTTCCGGTCACCAACGGACTGCACGCAGCAGAGCAGCCGGCCAAGCGGGACAACCCCTTCTTCAGGAGCAAGCGCTCCTACAGCCTGT
>VBSM01003186.1:3384223-3399849 GCA_008086735.1 Cheirogaleus medius
TTTCAACCCATCCTGCCTGGTGTAGCCCACCCTCGCCTCTTTTCCAGAGTGCTGGGTGCCACCCCCTGAGCTTCCTGGCTCTCCGTGGTTCAAATCCAGCTGCTACTTAGTTTTCCTCACTGACAACTGAGGTTTCCCTGTTCTCTGTCTGGATGGCTCAGTTACACTTGGTGCCTCTAGTCTACAGTTTGCAAACCTTTTTCTTTATTGTCTTGTCTTCTGTTCTATTTGCTTTTGGAGATTTATGACTAAAGAACAAATAAAACGAACGATGAAAGTGAACACCTGTATGATATTTTAGTGGGGTTTCGGGAGGAAAACGGGCAAGTGCGTGTGTGCAATTCTGTGACTTTTATGGGCTGCCTCCCTCGCCCGCCACTGCACACTCAGCAGCCCTGGCCTCCCGAAGCTTGTACCTGGGGGGTGGCTTCTGAAAAGACCCTGTTCCCGGCAGGAAAAGACCCTGTTCCCGGCAGGAGAGCACTTTGGGACAGGAAGTCACTCTGGATTCGAGGAATTCTCATTCCACCTTTGGATGCTGGTGGCTGGAATCTGTGAGTCAGAACCTCTTTCTGTGCCATGTACTTATCCTGAGGTTCTGAATTAGCAACGGTTTAGAGCCCCCCACTGCTCCTGGGAGTTAGCTCCCCCTCAATCTGTCAATTAATGTTCAATGCCTTTATTGTGCTCCTGACTACGGATGCGCCTCCCCAGATGTCTAGTGGGCTCAATCGTATCCTGCAAAGTGAGGTTCTGCCTATTAATGAAAACAGGTCCCTCTCTGACTTAGGGATGCTGGGTGCCGTGAGCATCTGAATCAGAGCAGGTTAACCTCTGCGCTGCTGTGCCCAGGGCCGGGCCGGGCACTGGCCTGGCTGGCTGCATCTCTGCCTCTGGGTCCAGGTTGGGGGCACCGACTCCCATTCCCTCAAGGCGCTTCTCTGTGCCCTGGTGTTGGGTCCACAGCGAGCACGAAGCGTCCAAAGAGGGCAAAGGCAGCTCATGAAATGATCATGTCTGGCGTTGGCTTGACTTCATTGTAACACATGGAACTAAATTCCAAGCGTGTAAGTTCTTTCGTGGAAAATCATTTGTATTCTTCCAAATTATGATCTGGGAGGGCTTATCTTCACCAGCTGGCTTGGCGAAGCTACCCACACCTTGGCTCTTAGTGTTTTCTGTGGTCATCGAAGAAAGTAAAGAGAGGCGTAAGAAAGAGATCTATAGGAAATGAATTTCATAATTTTCATTTTAACTTCTATATAAAGTTTTTTAAAGCAAGCTTTATGGATATATAATTTACATAGAATGAAATTCACCAATTCTAAGTGTACGGCGTGATAGTTTTGTGACGACAGTATACAGTCATGTAACCACCACTACATTCAAGAAATAGAATATTTCCAACCCTGGAAAAGTCCCTTGGGTCTCTAGTCAGTTCCCCCTTCCCTCACAGCCCACCCTCTGACCCCACGCAACCGCCCATCTGCTTTCTGTCCCGGCGACTTTGCCTTTTCTAGATAAATGGAATCATACAGTTAGACAGTCTGGCGCCTTCCACTTGACGAGCGTAATGTTACATGACTGTATACCGTTGTCACAAAACTATCAGTGTGTCAGAAGTATGTTTCTTCGTTGTTTTGTTGTTGTTGTTGTTGTTGTTGTTGTTTTTTGAGACAGGGTCTTACTCTGTTGCTTGGGCTAGAGTGCACTGGTATGATCATAACTCACTACAGCCTCAAACTCCTGGGCTCCAGCCATCCTCCTGCCTCGGCCTTTTGAGTAGCTGAGACTACAGGTGTGTGCCCCCACGCCCAGCTAATTTTGAAGGGTTGTGTAGAGGCAGAGTCTCCCTATGGTGTGCAGGCTGGTCTCAACAATTGGCCTTAAGTGAACCTCCTACCTCAGCCTCCCAAAATGCTAGGAGCTGATGTAAGCCACCATGCCCAGCCAGAAGTGTGTTTGTTTTAGGTACTGTTCCATTATATGGATATACCACAATTTGGTTTTCCATTCATCAGCTGATAGACATTTGCTTGGTCTCCATCTCTGGCTATTACGAATGAAGCTGCTACAAACGTGAATACGATTCTCTGTGTGGATCCTCATGGGCTCTCTTTTCTCTTGGGAAGCACCAAGGAGCAGGCTTGCTGACTCGTGTGGTCAACGTGTGTTAAAATTTATAACTGCATAACCGTAAAAGTCATATAGATGACACATGTGGCTATTCACAGTTAAATTAATTTAAATGAAATGAAATTTAAAAGTCAGTTCCTCAATCGCAGTAGCCACAGGTCAGGTGCTCAATAGCCACACAGGACTAGCAGCTATGCGTGGGAGAGCAAGGTAGTTTCCATCATCCCGGAAACTTCTATCGGACAGCACTGGTGTAGAATTTAATACCTTGAGTGGCAGAATTTGATTGGGGTGAAAGGTTTTTTAAGAAGCCGTGGATAGTCTTTCACTGTGGTTTACATAAACAACAAGGTCCTTGCAAATCTAGGTAAGAGAGGAAGCATCCCATCCTGTGTGAGCTTTGCAGAGCAAATGTCTCCAACAGCCCAGGGCCCGGCAGCCTGAAGAAATCATTGCTCCTCCCCAGTGGCGGGCTGTCCATGTGGAGGAGCCGCCGAAGGGACCTCACACCCTCTGGGTCTTTGAAAATTCCTGTAAACGGCTTCAAGACCCAAGGACTCTGTAGAACAGAGAGGGAGCTCTGCTCATAGCTAGGGAAATGCCAGAGGCTCCGTGGCAGGTAACTTAAGGAACTGGTTGGAGCCACAGTCTCAGAATAAGCCCTCTCCCTTGCTTCCCAGATGGTCTCTTCGTTCCTCACTGATGACGAAGGGTACAGAGCCCACTTGGCAGCGCAGAGTATGCCCTGCCCCCACACTGCCAAGGACTCCAATTCCAGCGTCCTTGGCTCTCTTTGAGCAAAGACTGTGGGATTTGACAACTAGAATTTCTTTCTGACCGTGGCCCAAGTGGGCTTGTCCTTGGCTTTTCCGATTTCCTGGCGGGTGAGGGATCTGTTCCCAGGACAGCTGGGGCGCGGGCTGTGGTCAGGGCTCGGTGTCCTTGTGTGTGGTCTTTCTCGAGCAGGGAAGGCACATCACTGAAGAAGGGTTTTGTGTTACCTCTGGGGCAATGTTGCATTTTGTGAAAGAAAGTATTTGAACCACCAACTTGAACAAAGCCAGCAGAACAATAGTTCCTCTTGTGGTCTTAGCTATTAATCTTCTTTTATGCAGGGGGAAATCAGATGCCTTAACGATGTCATCATTTGGCCTGGAAAAGACCCAGTGGCCCTAAAGGGCCCCATTGTTCCCTGACACAGTGGCTGAAGGGAACGGCACTGGCTTTCACAGTGCCAGAGCGAAGAGGCCACATCTGCAGCTGGTCACGGATCGACGTGGCTGGAATCTTAACATCGGGAGAACTTGCCGGAACGGCTTCGTGGATGTGATTCCTCATTTCCAAAGAGGCTCCCACATCTGTCACATGCTTTCCTGCCACCCCAAATAAAAAGAGCTCAACGCTTTTTACGGTAAGCCTAGTGGAATGTCCTGGCCACCCCAAATCCCCACCGCTACTCCATGGTTCCTTTCTCTCTTCCCCGTTGGTGGAAAGGTGATTCAGGGCAATGGGGCAATAGAGCTCTCCTATGCGAGAGGCCCGGAACCATCAAGGGGGAGACGCGTGTTGTGGATACTCCATGTGGGGCACTGAATGGCACAGCCAGCCTGCTGCTGGGGGATGGGGGAAGGTAAGAGCTAAGTGTTGCCCCTCCAGGACAGTTCTGGGAACTAAACTCTCGATGGCCTTTTGAGAATGGGCTCCTGGGGAGAGGGCTGGGAAAGAAAAGACAGATGGGATAGAAAAAGAGAGGGACATTAGGCAAGACAGAGAAGAGACTCCGGACACCCATCAGGATTTAACTCTGCGTGCACCAAAGGCCACCTTGATGGCAGATGGCAGTGCACAGAATGGTCTCATAGTGTGGCCACGTTCTGCTTCCACACGTCCTTGCAGAGACTGTGTAGCCAGCAGGTTACGTAACTGACTTTCAGTGGATCGACTGCGAAAGTGGCCTCGATTTTCCACCCCTTCCTGTGCTGATGCCTTTTGCAACGTGAGTTTGTACTCTTCCGTTTAAGAGCTGGAGCCCACTTCTGCGTCCCTTGAATCCAGCCAGACTGGTCTTTTGACTTGCTTTGGCCAACAGAATGGAGGTGGAAGCGACGGAGTTGCTCTGAACCCAGGCTTCCAGGTATTCGGTTACAATTCTGCTCCCGCCAGGCCCCCCACCTGCACCACGAGAGCAAGCCCAGCTCAGCAGCGGGAGGACGAGAGACCATGTAGGACAGAGACAGCTGCGTCTCCGTAGCTGGGCCCACGGTCGAGCAGCTAGCCCCCAGCCAGCGGTGACGTGCAGATGAGCCCGGGCACCTGTCCAGGTACACTCCAGGCTCGTGAGAAGTCACACAGGATTGTTTCTTTGCACCACCACATTCTGGGGTGATTTGTTACACAGCCACAACTAACTGATAACTCTTTTTAAGAGTTACTGAGGGTAAAGAGACTACGGGTGACATCAAATCATAATAAAAGCCAAACTACAGTCAGCATCGGCTGTGCGGGAGTGGGGGAGTCAATGACTCGGAGCCCCGTGGTGTGTTATGTTACCGCAGGCATGGTGACTAGCGGTGATGAGGTTGATCGCAGCCCGCACAGGGTTGGCAGAGGACAAAGCTCTGGCCTGGGATCTAGCAGGATCAAGGAGGAGACCAAGCTGCAAGGGACTCAAGCCTCTCACTCGCTGCTGTCTCAAAAGCCAGCATTCGGCACCTGCAGCGGTGAGCAAGCTCCCAACATCACACGGCTGGTCAGTCTGCAAACTGGGTCATGGTAATTAGAGTCTCCTATAAGAATAACAACTACCTATTAAAGCAGATACAGACTACTGTGTCACACCACAGAGAGAAAAGAGCTGTTAACACGTTGGTGAGTATCCCTGACTCATCTCCCAGTGTACAGGCACACACAGTTTGTATAAGTAGGATCCTGAGATTCAAATTTATGCCCATTACTGCTCTAAAATTACAAAACATCGCAAGCTCATTGTAGACAAATAACAGAGGGTGTCTAAAGTCAAATCCTTTTCCCTGTAACTGTGGATTTCTTCCAAGAGGTCATATTGTAACGACATTCCCTTTGTAATCCTGATGTATGTCCTGTGCTCTACAACACCCACTTGCTTTCCTGCCATATCCATTTCACCACCCGGTTATCCCACGGAGTTCCTGTTCAGATTATTTGTTTTATTGTTTGTAATTTCCAAGAACTGTTTGCTAGCTTCTCATTGATCATTTTCATAGTTGCCTGTTCTTGTTCAATGAATGCGGTATTGACTCTTAAAATTCTCCACAGGTATTAATTAGGCTTTTAAAAAACTTTTTTCTTTCTTGTGTTAACCATTTTTCCTTGCAATCTGTTTGCTGTGCTTGCCACTTCCAGGCAGTTGGTTTTCCTCGAACGTCTTATGATTCTTGTTTGTGGGTTTAACTCTATCGATGAAGATCCAGATTTAGTCAGTATTGGTAACTGTTGTGAGCATCTTCTGAAGACATGAAGGTCCCTGCTTGAGTTCTCCGTTTGTATCAACATATCCCGGGAGAGCAACACTCGGCTGCATGCTTGGGGGCAGCCTGTTCGAGGCTGCGAGGAGGAGGTGACGTATTTGCCACTAGGGGCTTCTCCGTAGTTTTCGTGGACAGAGAAGTGGCTGGTGGACTGGAGAGTCTCTTTGGTGAGGAAGAAAGAGAGAAGGCATCCGGGAGCGGAGTGGGTTACTTTCAGGATCACGGGGAGGGTGTGTTGCAACTCAGCTTGCTGGGCCCCGCCTGCTGGCTGAGCTTCTGATCCCGAGGGTCTGGGGCAGGGCCTGAGAATTTGTCTTTCTAACGTGTTCCCAGCGGCTGCTGATGCTGCAGGTCCAAGGATGGTGACCGGAGAAACACTGGGTCAGGGGACCTCAGGCCTGTGCTGACCCCCGTGTGCTGGGTGCCGGCAGGAAGCTGCCTGGGGCAACCTCCCCCTTCCATGGAGCCGATACTCTCATGCGGCCACAGACCTGCGGCAGACCCACCTGCGGCACATTTCTGGGCCCTTCTAGAGCCCGGCTGCCGACTCAGCCCCCGCCTGCTCCTAGCACTACTTTTCAGTGTGAGAAGTTTCCGACCCTGTGTAGCGCAAATTAGTCTGTCCCCCTTTCCTGCAACCTCTGTTGGGCTGTGATTGTTTCGGCTCTGACTGAGGTTCATCACTCACATCACTCTGCTTTGCATCACTCACAGATGTCCAGAATGTTCTAGGGTTGCTGCAGCCCTGCCCGGCTTCCCGGCATTGCCGCGAGCACCTCCTCCTTCCCTCTCCCAACATGAGTACGTCATTCCCAAACGTTCCTGAAAGTAGAGAAAATAATATGATAAACCCCTGTGTGCCCACAGCTACATTTTAAAGGCTTTTGCTATTTAAATATTTCTTCTGTCCTTTAAATAAGATTTGGAGAGGAAGGCTCATAATCCAAGAGTTTAATCCGCCATCTGGAGCTGGTACCCCTCGCCCTTGCGATCTTAATTATTATTCAAGCTTGTTTATAAGTTTCCATTCTCAGCGTTCCCATGAACCCAGTTATTCTAGCCACATTGTGTTTCTAGGAAGGATTCCCACGTAGCACAGTTTTCGTTTCATGAACAGCCACGAACAAGCCAAGCGTGTAACAGCGGAGACCAAATGGATACATAAAGCACCATCTCCTTCCCCGGCCCCACGAACCTTTAAACCTGAAGACAACGTGAGGCCAATCGCGGATATTAGCATTAATATCGGCCACGTAGCAGGTCGGTGACTTGTTCATTTACAGGTGTAACTTTTTCCTATGCTTACCTGATGTCTCCAGCCAGATTCCTCCACCTGTCCCCAGCTGGCAAGCCTGGGCTGCGTGTGGGGAAACCTCCAGGTGAGAGTGATTTGCAAAGGTGGAAACCAACCATGTTGACCTTATTGAGAGTTAATACTCTTCTGTATATGTAAGAAAGACCCAGCTGGACAAGAACAGCAGCAATTTAGGACAAAGTTTTCCCCACCCCCTGGCGTGTACTCTTGGGCAAAGTATTTACCTCCCTAATTCTTGACTCTCTCACCTGTTAAAAGAGAACCCTGATGTCCACCTCACAGAATTAATGGGCAGATCAAATAGGATCATGCACAAAAATCTCACGGGGCTCTACCTGGCAGCACAGGTGCTCGATGGAAGGTCACCCCCCCACCCCCGCAACCTGGCCTGTCCCTGGTGTGGTCACTGCTTTGCAGTGCCAAGTGGGAGCAGGGGGCCCAGGAAAGAGCTGGAAGTGCTAGAACCCTCTTTACTGTGTGAGTAACCAAGGACGAGGAAGACTTTGGAAAGTTTTCCCCACACGTATCAGTCAAGACACTTTCCGTTGTAAATAACAGAGATCCAACTCAGAGCGGCTCAAGCGAAAAATATAAATTTGTGGCTCTGGTGACTGGAATGTCCAGGGACATGGGTTGGATTGAGGGGCTTCCAGGGTGTCAGCCTGTCTCTCTTTCTGTCCCTGTTTCTCAGCCCGGCCTTCCCTTCCTTTTCCAGTGCGATCTCACCGCACTGACGCCCTGGGCTGGCTTTATTTTCAGGTATGGTCTCACCGCATGTTCCCCGGAGGAGTGCGGGTTTTCCTCAGTCTCACAGACAGCAATTGCAGCGGAAACAGCGGTTCCGGCAGCGCTCCGGAGTTTGGGATCATCAGCTTGGCTTGGGCCGCGTGCCTGTCGGCGGCAAGAGGGATAGAATGCACCGATCCGTCAGGCCTGGAACTAACCGGCCCAAACCACAGGGCTGAGACTGGGGCAGGGGGTGAGGAGGGGTCCCTCCCAAATGAAAATTGACAAGCTAAGGTCTGAAAAAAAGGGGAATGGATGTCGGGTAGGCAAAATCAGCAGATAAAAGCTGCGTTGAATGAAGGACTGTGCAGTTGAGCATGGACCTATATGGGCAGATTGTTATTTCCGAGTTTGGATGAATGTGTCTTTGATAGTAGTGAATGGCGTGAAATGTGTCACAACATCTTTTTGGATTCCATGAGGCTCGTTTCTGTGTTCCTTTCACTTGTGCAGGCTGTGTCTGACCCTGCCGCCAAAAACAGGCCAAGAACTCGGGCTAGCAGGGAGCTCGCCCATCGCCAGGGAGAGGGCAGGAGAAAGGCTCTGGTTCTCGGCTCCTGGGCGGTGGGCTAGCAGTTTCCATAAAAAGCAAGTTATCGTTCAGATTCGGATGATCCAGCAGAGGGCAAAGGAAAACTCAGCGGTGGAAGAAGGCGATGATTATCGGGACAATGACCTTGATTGGAAGGGGGTGGGGCGTTCAGTGGACGTGCGCAGGGTGTTTCATTGTTATGTTAATTATTAGGGATGCCGGACATTTCTATGTGTTCGTTTCTCGGTGTTTGAGTTTTCTGTTCATTCTTCTGCTCACTCTGCCCATTAGCGTACGTTGCGATTGTCTGCGTGGGTTGTGTGGATTAACCCATCCGCCCTCTGTTTGTGGGGAATGACAAGGCTGTTGTTTCCCTGTTTACGCTGTTTATTTGGTCACCTTCGTAGTGAACTTAGCTAGGCTGGATAAATAATATCCAAGGCTGAATGCTCTTGCTGACCTGCTTTAATTTATAATTAAATTTATATGTAATTTCTAATAGATAATCATGTTCCTGAAGATCTTCAGCCTTGAACAGGCCCCCCAGCAGGAACTGTTGTGGGATAGTGGTTTGTCTTCAGAGCCCTTTGGTTTCTGTTTCCCGTGTGCTCCATCCAGCCTGACTGCGGCTGCTCAGGCCAGAGCCACTGGGGGCTGGAATATACTACAGAAAGCTGGACCTCACTGCTCGGACTCTGGGGTGCTGGTCACAGAGGCAACGAATGCCTCACCCCCTGCCCTTCCCTCCTAGGGGTCCCCCTTACACTGACGGGCCCTCGCCTAGGGGGCTGAATGGTGCCCCCCAAGATGCCCTTGCCCGAATCCCTGGCACTATGAGGATGTTACCTTACGTGTAAAAGGGGACTTTGTAGATGTGTAAGAATAAAATAAATGGCCATCCTCAATGACGCGGGTGGCCCTAGTGTCACCACAAGGTCCTTAAAAACGGAAGAGGAGGCAGGAGAGACTTAGAGTGCAAGAGGGACTCAGGCCGCTGTTGCTGGCTTTGGGGACAGAGGACGGGGCCGTGGGCCAGGCCTGCTGCAGCCCTGAGAGGAGGAAACCACCCCCCGCCCACAACGCTCAGGGAAGCAGGACCCTCCCTCCCTCTGTAAGGCACCGGATCCTGCCACAGCCTGAACGCGACGGGAAGCAGACCCCCTCCCCGCCCCCGAGCCTCCAGACACAGGCACGGCCTGCTTGTACCCTGACTTTGGCCTCGAGACCCTAAGCAGAGATCCAGACAAACCCGCCGAACTGCTGCCCTGGGGAAACTGTGGGTAAGAGTCTGAGTTGTTTTAAGCCTCTGGGTCTGCGGCAGTGTCAACGGCAGCAGTAGGAAATGAACACACCTGGTAACCTGGCCCGGGGCTTCTCCGGACAGAAAACCCCAGCGCTGCCCTCCTAGGAATCCGCCCACGCTGCCGAGGCAAACTCCACTGAGCTTCATTCCTGGCGGGGTCTCCTCTAGACAGCGCCATGCCCTGCCCGGGCCGGCACCAGAATTTTCCAAGCACAGACGCCGACACCACCATCCAGAGTCGTGCGTCTGCTGTGAGCGGGAGTGCAAAGATGTCCCTCCAACTGCCGATGGTGGGTTTGTCTCATCAAGCTCGTAAGTTGTACGGGGGGACTATTGTTTTTTTAAAAAAATTAGTTTTAAGCCTCCGGGGAGAAAGCAGGTTTTAACAGAGGAAGAGTGCTCGGCTGGGGCTGGGGCGGGTCTTCATCTGCAGGTTCGCCTGGTCGGGCAGTCACAGCCCCGAGCCTGGGAGCCTGTGCGGGAAGGTCAAGGGCAGCGTGGGCAGAGCCCAGACCAGCACAGGGGAGGACCTCGTTAGTGGATGATGGGCACCAGCTATCATTTCTCGCTCATTGATTTTTTAAAAGTGTAAAGATATTATTGTCCAATACAGAAGTGTATTAAGTAAATATAAAAGTGTATCTTCCCAATCTTACAAACCAAAGGCAGCCACTGTTACCAGTTTACGGTTTTTCATTCCAGACATCTATGCGTATAAACCTGTTTTCTCGCTCTCTTGCTTTCTTGTACTCGTCCTCTATCCTGTTAGAACTGTATTATAGATGTTTCCCCAAGCTTCGAGTTACAAATCAACATTCTTTCAACAGTTGCAGAGTTTCCTTTATACGGATATGCCGGCCCCCGTCGAGGGTCGTGTATGATAGGGTGTGGTCCTCTCTCGCCACTGCACACGCGTGAGCGCATCTGCAAGGGGAGCTGCCAGGTCGCGGTGCGTCTGCATTTCAGACTAGACAGATACTGCTGGAACGTCCCCACCGCTGCTCTTTTGAGCCTTGGCACTTCAGTTCACTCCCTTTCTGACTCCCTCCTGCAGTCGCCTTGCAGGCTCTGGGCACGTCACTCCAAGAGTGCCTGCTGGGGCCTCCACTCAGACTCTGCTCTCACATGCTCCTAAAACCTCAGGATTTGAAGCGGATTCCTACTAAGCTCAAAGCTCCATCCCATTTCATTCCAGAGGATTGCTACTGCCACAGATTTCTGCCCAGTCTGATGCGTCACCATCAGCCACTAAGACAGTCCTCGCTCAGCGTGCAGGCTGGTCTCCAGGCCCCAGGACCCCACTGGAAATGCTGTCCCCGGGTGCTGCCAGGCAGGGCCCACCTGCTCTTGCTGCAGCTCACGCGTCACCTCCTCGGCTCCTGCTCACACCGTCCTAGGTCTGCACTGCCTGGCAGAGCACCCGCCGGGCTGAGCTCACTGCAGATGGGGGGCTGCAAGTTCTGGGGAGGAAGGATCTTCTGTGATGGCTACTCTAGGAGGCCGTCTGCTGTCTTCTGTGCCGCTCCTCCCCTGCGGCCAGGAAGGGCAGGTGCGGGGACTGCCCGGTGTGCACATGTGATGCAAGAAATGGGAGGGAGCCCAGTGCCAGCTGACCATGTCACAGGGCTTCTCCATCCTGAGGAAGGTGTGCGTGTGTGTGCGTGCGTGTGTGCGCTTTTTCATGCATAAATTGCTCCCATTTCTGTCTGCTGCACTTTTTCCCTGCGTGGGCTACAGGGAACATACCACTCTGTCCGTTCTCTCACTCCTCTCTGTGCGGTCAATTGTGTGTGTGTGTGTGTGTGTGTGTGTGTGTGTGTGGTCAAGTGCAGTGGTTTGCTAGTGAATGTCAACCAACCCCCTTCTTGGGGTGGGGGAGCCCTGATAAGCGTTTGCCTATTTCTGTAGCATAAACATTTCCACCCTGGCCAGTTTCAAGCTACCAACATGCCAGCACTGAGCTGGGACTTGGGAAGGATGCACCCCAGTCACCGTTACGCAGGATTCCCACGACGCAGACACACAGATGCGAATAGTCCCAGAAGTGCTGGAATATAAGTAAAATAAGCAAGAAGTGATGTATTTTTGAATATGTATTACTATATTTTAATACAATCTATTTCTAAGTCTATATGTTTTCATTTTTAATGGTGGTTATGTGTAACAACTAACTTGCAGCTTTCCTAAAACTGACACAGTCAGGTCTCAGGAGCTGGAAAAAGCCAGTGTGCCACTGAGTGGCCCTCAGCGGGAAGCAAAGGCCTAAGACTCAGGCATTTTCTTAGACATTTGTGCTCAGCAGTTCTGCTTTGTCCTGCACAGCCCTTTGGGGCTGAGTGGCAAGTCCTCTGTGGCAAGTGGCAAGTGTCTGGCAGCCGTGTCTCATTTCTGCACCGTTCTCGGGCAGAATCCTGCTGTTTGGTTACGAGCCCTCCGGAGTGCTCTAGAACAAGTGCTCCTGGGAGGTGTTTGTTCTGCACGTTTCCCACAGCGTGAAGTGGGGCCTCGATTTTAACACACAGACCTGTGCTTGTTGTTCTTTCCCAGTCTCTCAAGTGTCTGCATCGAGAGTTCTCCGTGTGCACTTTTACAGAAGAAGAGGGCCGGTTTCCCTGACTCCTGGGGATGCACTTACCCGAGACCAGGGTAGAAATTCCGCAGCAGGAGAGTAATCGGTGAAAAGATTCCAAATGAATTTGTGGAAAGTTTTATTTTCTTACATAAACTCTCTGTTTTAAATTCCCAGTTAAAGAGCTAGAAGATCTCTTTCCACTGATTAGAGGTCCAAATCCAGTTTTGGTGTTAAATCCAACCAACCAATTTAAGTCTCCAGGTTGGTGCAATTTGCAAATTCATCAATAGTAGCCACAGTGACAGTCAGTAGCCCTGTATGTGATGCAGGTCCCCTCGGGCTCGCCCGCCAGGGGGCAGGCAGTGGGGGCTTAACTCCCCACAAACCCGCTTCCGTCCTTTGCAGAGGGACGTGCTGCTCTCTGCTGGCTCCCCTCATCTGTGCCCGCACCACGCACTTCCGTCCGACGCTGTTTCCGGACCCTCCTTGTCATAGCCCTCCAGGGAGCAGCTGTCACCAGAGGAGGCACGAGGGAGGAAACAGATGCGTGACCCTACCATCACCAAAACTCACATGCACAAATACACACACACACAAACACACACACAAACTTATATAACGGCTCCACTCGGAGTCTGTGCTCTAGGAAATGTTTTGGCCACCCCATTTCTTGCCTTTCTGCCACTTACCTTTCTTTCTCCTGCCTTGCCAGCTTCGCAGGGGCTTCCTAAAATGAGTTGCCCTGTTCCGGGGGAAGATGTTTACGTGTCCTGGGTAATATCTGGTTTTGTGTGCCCATCGACCTGAGCAAAGAATTATAGTTTTGGCGTCATCGATAAATAGTACTTGACCTTGACTTTATTTTATCTATTCGATAGTAGGAACCCCCCGTCACGAGGGCCGTGTGTGTTGCTGCTTGCAGACACAGGCGCACGACCTTCAGCAGAGGAGCTGTTCCTCCACGGGGGGAGGTGCAGGAACAGGTACCACCTGGCGGGATCTTCTTACACTCCCCAGGCTTGGAGCACAGGTGAGTTCCCTGGGAAAGCGGGAGGGGATGGGACACAAAGCTCCGGCGGGGCATGAGTCTGAGCAGGTAATGAGATGACAGCGTTTTGGTCACCAGGATTATTCCAGGGGCACTTGGGCGGGCAGGCCAACCACCCGCGGGGCACTGGCCGGCACCCGCAGCGGACCAGGAGGTGTTGAGGGCAGGGCCGCACTTCCGTGGTAACTGGCAAATGAGTAACAGCCGCTCTCCAGAGGGGACAAAACACCCTGTAGTGTCTGCCACTTTCCATGGTGTAAACACCCCACCATGGCTGGTGTCAAGCTCCCCGTGGGTGTTCCCTGAACGCAGAGCTGGGAAGAAAAGTGCATGGTCAGCTCCCCTGAGCCAGAGTGAGGGGACTGCACACCATGAAATCAACACTCTCCAGAGGGCTGTGCCCAGCCACGCGGTCACCTGGGCCTTTGAAAGGGTTGGAGTGTGAGGTTGCCGACGGCGGCGAGTGGAGATGGAGGGCGGGCAGTGAGGGCTGGAGGCCACACGGTGCCTTCCTGTGTCTGCTGTGGTGTCACCAAAGTCACAGCACGCTGGGGCGACGGAGTTATCATAGAAAATAGAGGGCGTGGAGCTTGGCGTGAAAGGGGACTTCAGTGGCACACATCTGCTGACTGGTGCTGAGTCTCCGTGTGGATGAGGTCGCGGGAAGAAAAGACCGGGTGCTGCAACCCACGGTGCCATAAGAGCAACCGAATAGGCTGCACTTGCGTCTGTGTTTCACAGGCCTCTTGGTAGCACTCAGTGAGTATATTACATGTTATTTTAAAAACCCTAATTCCCCAATAAAGAATTAGATAGAAGTAACTTGAATTATATGGATTAGCAATTTTTTAAAGGATGGATATTTTCCAATAATTTCAAAACAAAACCTCCCCTGTAAGTGCTTCAAATGCCTAGAAAGGTGGCTCCTCATGCCCTTTGACCTGGAGCATCCGATTCACGATCTTCGTTGCACTGCACTGAGCTACAAATGCGCCCGTGGGGTTATGATTCGCGGCTTCCGTCATCAGTCTTTCCTTATTTGACATTTCCTGAGCACCTGCGACCTGTTGGGGCCTTGCTCATGTTGACCCATTTGATACAACAGTCGGTACAGTCGCCGCGTTGGGACACAGGACAGTCGCCGCGTTGGGGGACAGGACAGTCGCCGCGTTGGGGGACAGGACAGTCGCCACGTTGGGACACAGGACAGTCGCCGCATTGGGACACAGGACCTCAGCGGTGCAGACGACCGGCAGATCCGCTAGCGGCTCTGGTCCCAGGAGCTGCCAGCATAGCGGCTTCCACCGGCCCTCCAGCTCGGAGGTTGGAGGTTGGATAGTGGGGCGCCTCTGCATGGGGTGGGCGAGGCTGGGGTCTCTCCCCGGCACCCTCCCTGCAGGTCCCCGCAGGCTGGCGGTGGCCCCAGCTGCAGGGTGCCCTCTTCTCACCCTCCCCGTCTCTCCCTCTTCCTCCAGCTCTGGCAGCTGCCCTCGCTCCCCGCACAGGGCCTGGGGTGCGGTTAGTGGCCCTGGGCTGCGTGGGGCCCGGCCGCCTCCCCACACTCTCCCCGAGCCCGGGTATTGATAAACAGTTCCTCCGCGGTGTCCGTTCCCTGTCGTTGCTGTAACAAATCACCACGCATCCACTAGCCTAAAAATAGTTCATTCCCTCCCAGTTCCAGGTCAGCAGTCCAAAATCAGTACCGCCAGGCTGCTGTCGAGGTGACAGCACAGTCACCCTCCCTGGGGAGGCTCCAGGGATCTGTCCCTGTCCTTGTCCTGCTGCTGGGGACTCAGGGAGTCCCCTGGCTCGTGGTCACATTGCTCCAGACTCTGCCTTCCGGGTCACGTGACCTTCTCCTCTTCTCCCTTGAGCACTGCCTTATAAGGACGCTGGTGGTAGCATTTGGGGCCCACCAGGATAAGCTAGAATAATCTCCCCATCTCGAAATCCTTCATCGCATCCACAGAGTCTTTGTCATATAAGGTAGTATTCACAGGTTCCAGGGATCAGGACCTGGTATCTTTGGGAACTGTTATTCTGCCGGCCACAGCCATCATCCTTCTTGGAGCAAGCAGTCTGTCTCCCGCTGGGACTTGGCTGATACAGCCTGGGTCACCGTATCTGAAAGAGCACAAATTCAAACCACGTGAACAAGTTAATTCAAGAACTTAACACGCACGTGGCTTTAAATACCATTTACATGCTAATCCCTCCCAGATTTATGTCTCTCATCCATTCCTTTCCTCTGAGTTCTACGATCATACATTCAATCGACAACTTGATATTCCATTTGGATGTTCCACAGGCCCCTCCGGCTCGGCAGAGCAGGTTGTCGTCGATTCCTGCATCTGCTCTGCTCCTCCCTGGCTTCCCCATCTCAGCAAACTGCACCACCCCCGCCAGTTTGCTCAAGCCCGTGACCTCC
>VBSM01003186.1:3401377-3421085 GCA_008086735.1 Cheirogaleus medius
GCCTTCACCTTGTGCCCGAGAAACACCAGTGCACGTGAGGTCGGCGCGCCGCGGCCACCTGTTCGTTTCCGTAAGGCCCGTGAGCAACACGCGGTCTTTACATCTCTAACTGGTTGGAGAAAACATCAGGAGAAGAATAATGTTTTGTAATAGGTCGTCATCATACGAAATTCAAGTTTCAATGTCCATAAATAAAGTTTTATTGGAACGCGGGCCACACTTATCCCTTCCTGTCTTCCTACGGCTGCTTTCACACTGCCCCAGCAGAGGGAGTAGCTGCAACGGGGACCTCAGGTAGGCCACCAAGCCAGAGACAGCCACTCCCTGGTCCTTCACAGGAAGAGTTTGCCAAGCCCTGATCAGTAGACCCCACGTATTCACCTCAGCTATTTCCTGTGATTTCCCGAGACTTATTCCCAGGAAATTTAAACTAGAGCTTCCCTCCCAACCCCCTCAGTCCATCCCACAACCCGTGTGACCTTCACACCATTCCCTGTGTTCACACCCGCACCCCACCTTGGACAGTGTGGGACACAGGGTTTGCCTTTTCCTGCGGCCTCTGCCAGTTTCTTGCACCTGCCTCAATTTCTCCTTTTCTTAAGTCTAATTGCACCCTGGCATCAGGACACCACGGGTCAGTGTGTGACTGGACTCTGTCCGGTCTTATTTGTGCTTTCGGATTGCTGACCCGAGTGTCCGGACCAGTCCAGCTTTGTAACCCCCAGCAGTCAAGGGAGCCCTTGGTGCAGAAAAGGCACTCGATAGATTGTTTATTGAGCACATGACTGAATTGATGGGCCGTGCCATCTATTTCTGGGTGATCTTCACGGGCCCGGTGCAGCGCAGGGCCCAATGCAATGATTAATTGATGGATTGATTTTCAGTCAAGGGGTCCACAATGCCTGTCTCTCTCGTTCACCCATTTATTCTCTACAAATATATTAAGCAGCGATGCTCTGCTGGTTTCTAGGGTTGCAAAGATGAATTAAGATAGAAACCGCTCCTTTACCATCTTACCAATCAGTAAGGGGGAGACGTGGGCTGTGAATAGCCCTGGCGTTGGCTCCTTTCTGCTCGTGCACCTGCCACGCACCTCTGGGAGTCCACATGAGGGCCCGTGTGCACACACAACATATCTGCTGCCAGGCTGATGGATGGGGGACAGGTGTGTTCCCACTGTCACCCTGCTAAGCCTGTGTTCCTCGCTCCAAGGTCCCTGCAGAGGCTCAGGGCCAGTAAGAGCCACTTTGCAGGACACAGCAGGTACCATGTTGTCCTCAGGATTCCAAAGGTAGAGCGGCTCTCTCCGGGTGGCTGCCTGAGCCTGGGATGCCTGGTGGCCTGGGGTGGTGTAATGTGTATACTCCCCATCATGGAACACAGCAGGGAGAGGTGTGTATCTTCACCTCTCTGAGTTTTAGCCTCCCCTCCTGTTAAATGTCATAATTACTCCTGCTGTATTGCCTAAGGGGTGTTGTAAGGATAAAATTAGATTAGAATATTGAATGATACTTTCTAAATTGGCGTGAATATAAAGGGGTATCAGTGACGATGATCATGATGATGGTGATGCTGATGTTGGTGATGATGGTGGTCATGATGATGGTGATGCTGATGTTGGTGATGATGGTGGTCATGATGATGGTGGTGATGATGGTAATGGTGGTGGTTGTGATGGTAGTGATGATGGTGATGGTGATGATAATGGTGCCAATAGTGGTGGTGATGATGATGATGATGGTGATGGTGGTGGTGATGATAGTGATGATGCCAGTGATGATAATGATGGTGGTGGTGATGATGGTGATGATGATGGTGCCAATGGAGGTGGTGATAATGATGATGATGGTGATGATGGTGATGATGGTAGTGATGATGGTGATGGTGATGATGATGGTGATGGTGATGATAATGCAAACGTCCAGCAAAGGAGTGTTTTCTTCTTCCTGCAAGGTGGTTTAGAAACCCTGGAGTTTCTTTCTTGCCTCATTTCTTGGGGGACCACATAATTTATCATCCAAACTGGGACACTTTGGGAGTGTTATTCATATTTATGCCAAGACAATGGAGCATGAAGAACCCTCGATCTCACCTTCTCTTCACCATAAATGAATTCTACTTCACGGAGTAGGCTTTCAAAGAGTCTTCAGACAGCAAGTACAGTTTGTGCTGAGTGCTCAACATTTCAGCCTGGTTTTAAATTTGGGTCTAAGACACTCAGAAAGAGGGACTTACCCAGGGATGCAGAAAGCCAGCGTGTCTTTCCTTCCGGGTTGTTGGACCTTTTGGCTGAGTGACTATTTTATGCTGCCCTTGATATCACGACCCAGAGGGAGCTGACTGGTGGGCAAATGCAGACAGAGCGGCTCTGTCCCCCAGGTATTTGGTCATGCCCATCAGAGTGCAGACATCCACGGCTCACAGACCCTCCCTGTCTTTCATTCAGCAACTTGAGCCTCGCACGGGGAGGAAGTGGGGACTGCAGGGGCACCTCCCCCCTGCAGGAGGAATGAGGGGGTGAGCAGCACAGGACTTCCACCTTGGGGGGTGAGGCTGGATTAAGCGGTTTCTCGAAGCCCAATCCACCATGTGCTCCCCAGGGGCAGGCTCGATTTAGCCAGCGGAAATGGAAGCTGTGTTCATTGCTGAGAATTAAAAAGTGATGAGCAGTTCTCTGTCTTAGTCATATCCCTTTACCCCTGTCCTAGAAATCTGAGGCATGTGAGAAGGAAAATGCTGCCACTCAATCTGCAAAGGCCTCTGCGCCTGACTCAGCAACTTTGTTTTCCCAAGGGCATTGAATCTTTTAGAGGTTATCACTTGCAAGCAGAATATTTTTGGTTTATTGGAACAAAAGTGAATTTCTGGAATATTCTTTACAATCTATTTTCTAAAACAGGTTCACTCCAAGGAGGAGAATGAAAAACAAATGTCTGATGACCCACGGTGAGCCATTAGTTAGGACAAACACACATCTTGCAAAGACAGCATATGGGAACAGGAGCTCTTCTCTTCCATCCAGCGAGCTCTCCCCAGCGGGGTGGGGTGCTCAGCCATGGACAGAAAGCCCCTCCCAAGGCAGGCCCATGGGGCTCCGAGTCAGAAATCACACTAATAGCTTCCCAGGCTGCCCACCCCAAGCTGAAGCCTGGCCCACAGCGTTTACAGTCAGGAACATTATTAAAAGTCGAACCAAGCAATTCTTGCCAACCCCCAGGAGGAAAGTTGCAGGGAATGAATAATCGGAAAAGATCCCGGGCATCTGTGTGCATTAACCACAAATGGCCATTAAAGTGGGAGAGCGAGGGAAGGGGGAGTCACCACTCTGACCGGCAGAAACGCTGGCGCTCTGGCCCTCCGCCTCTCTGGGAGGTGCCCAGGCCTGGGCCTCCACCCGCGGTCTCTGCCTGGGGGACGGCCTTCTCCTGCTTTTGATCTCCAGAAAAGAACAAGCAAATTCGCCCTCAGCAATTTCACCAGAAGGCCGCAGCCGTCACTGCCTCTGGCTACCAGAAGGCCCCTGGGGCAGCCCAGGAGGCTGAGACCGCTTGCACCAGCACACAGCGTCAGGGAAGAAGGAGCCGCAGCCTGCGCCAGTCTGCCATGCGGGGCAGAGCTCGGGTTTTTATCCACTCTGGCCTCGGGTGGGAACACCACGGACCCTGGGAGCTCAGTAACGCTTTCCCCACCCTGCCTCTCGCTTTGCACCCCGCATCGAAGGTCTCTTTCTAGGTGTCGCCGCCTGCAGGAGATAGCCCACACCGACCTTTGACATCAGCATATCTTTAGGACGTGCCTGTTACCTAACCAATCTGAACCTCAGTTTTCTCATCTGTCAAATGGGAACCATCCTCTAGTGGTTGCAAGAATAGGCTCATTCAGGTTGTGTCAAAAGAGGTAGGGAGACCCTTGGAAATAAGGATGGCAGGCGTCTCGAACGTCGGCCGTTCTGCAAAGAGAAGGACTCACGTGAGGCTCCAGGAAATAATTCTGAGAGTCTGGGAGCTCCGCGTGATGTTTCTTCACAAGGAGTCGCCTGCTCATCCCAGTCTGTTGCTCTACCACGTGTCCACACTGCTTTGCTGAAATGAATCCCACGGTGTGGTGTCCCCAATTGGAAAGACAGAGAAGAATATAGGCTTTGAAAGGGTTTTAGGTTAGTGGTTTGTACCTTGTTGGGATCACTTGGTAACTGGAATGATGGCTTGTCTTTGAGTCCTGGTATCACTCAGGCTCTTCAGGATGGTGCACGAACAGGTGCAGATGGGAGAAAGGGTCCAGGTCCAACTTCACGAAGCTTGTTCTGCAAGCTATTCACTCTCCCAAAATTATCAGGGCTGAACTGTCCACACTCTCTGGACTCTAGATGCCCCGCCCCCAAAGAATTGTCGGGAGGGACAGACAGTCGTCAGCTCTTAGAGGAGACCCTGCAGTTTTAATAAGTTGAACAAGTTGTGACCTCAAGGAAAAGGAAGGGACAGGACAACTGCTAGGAGGAGGAGGACTGCTGAGGTGAGGAGACAGAGCTCTGGGCGGAGGATATGGAGAGGGGAGAGAGGGTCCACTGGGAAGGCTACCCTCCCCCTTCAGCCCAAGATGACTGGCTCTGGGTAGCCTCAGGAGAGCTGGGTCAAAGCCTCAGAGCCCGCCGGGGAGGGGAAGGTGTGTGGGAAAACCCGCCTGTCTGTGGGCAGTACGTGAGTTGGGAGCAAGGACTTCAAGCATAAAGTGAAAGACTGTTGTGGTCTTTCTGGAGTCCACCTATGTGCTGCATTGGCTAGGAGGAAGGGTCTTAACACACCACATACACACACACACACACACACACACACACACAGACACACACACAGCAAAGCAAAGCAAAGCCAAACAGAAACACCTGCCACCCCTCGCCTCCATCTCCTAAGGGGCCAGCGGGAGACACCGACCCTGCCTTCAGGGGGAAGACCGCTGCTGTTGGCTCTCAATAAGGAGTCAGACTTGTGCAATGGTCTCTGACAATTGGTCTCAGCATTTGATTTTGAGACCAATGAGCTGAAAACTGTGAGTTAAGAAAGCATCTGTTAGCAATGGACTCAGAGCTTCCATGAGCTCACTTTGCGAGTTGAGGTTTCCATTTTGTCAAATAATTCCAGAATTCTCCAACGTTTCTTGAGTTGAGTCCAGGTTGCATCCTCTCTTTGTCCACAAGGCAGTGAGGTCACAATTTCCTTGTCTGCTCTGGTAGAGGAAGGATTATCCAGCCACATCTCCATGCGAAGGGCACGCGAGGATGGAAGTTGTCAGCAGAGTCCTGCGGGGTTCCAAGTGCCCGCAGACATCTGCCTACAGGAGCACTGACAAGGCGATCACCCCCACTCCAGCCAGTCCCACATTTACTCCAGGACTGGAAAGTTCATCCACTTCCAATCTTTTCTTCCAGAGGAGCTGCTTGACCAAAACATCTTGTAATTTTCTAGTAGCATCTGTATCTCCTGCAGACTCTTGGTGTAAAGATTTATCTCCCAGGTTTGTTCAAAAAGACCCCCCTCCCCCTCCCCCTCCCCAGGAGTGTGAACCGTGAATGAATGCCATATGGTCTAACACGGTTTCCCGCTCTTTCTCTCGAGAAAAGGTAAGCTGCCCAGATCTGCACTGAGGGCCAGTTAACTAAGTTCCCTTCCACATCCCCAAGAGATGGGGTGAGTGGGGGCGGGGGGAAGAATGCCAAGTGGAAACTGCTGTTACTGCACAGGAGGGAAGAAGAAGAAGAGGAAGGAGGAAAAGGGCAAACAAAACGCAACCTCAGAGCACAGCCAGCCTCGCTGGCACACGGAGGGATGGTTAGCAGGCGACGATACGGAGAGTCTCACGCCTTTGGCAGTAAGGGAACTGGAAAGGCTCATTCGGCCACACGGCGCAAGGTCTCTGCTCTGGGAAAGGAGGTAACACCAGCTCCAAAAGCTTAAAATTCCACTGGCAGACACTGCCTGGCCAGGAAATATCTCTAACCTCAAGATGATTTGCAATGAGCATCCTTTCCAGGGGCACAGTAACTGCCTTGCATAATTGCTATGGAGATTGAATAAGGTAGAGCTTGAGAAAGGCCCCATTAGACCGGAACGTGCTATTCCATTTTAGCTATTGTTATCTTCACAGTCATCAAATAAAATTTGATTTGTATAAAAAATATTCACTGTGGTCCTACTAACACACTGGGTACCTTAAAGTTGCGATTGTATTTAATCCTTATGATGACGCTGCAAGGCAGGTATTGGTCCCATCGATTTTGTTTTTAAGTGAAGGTAACTTATAGCTTGTCTGTAAATATGTGCTTGCAAGTGTTTAGAGTTTGGGTGAGATTTCCTGGGCATGCAAAGTAGCTCTAAATGTAACCCTTGAATACCATGAGAGGAATACAAATGTAGAGTTTGGATTTAGCTGGACTGCATCACTAAGCCTGGAGTTGAGTATCAAATACATACGCCCTTGGATCTTTATGGCAGGAAGGGAGTTTGGGGTTTGTAGACATTCATTCTCCAAGAAGAAAATACAGAAAGACAAGAGTGCACTGTGGAAAAGAGAGAAAGGGCACATTTCTCAGATTACCTTGGCTGCTAGCCCCCACCTAATTGTCATTAATGAGAGGAAATGAGCTAGGTCTTCCCACAGTTTTTCTCAATCCCTGGTCTGGGAGAACGGGAAGAAAGGCTTACGGTGTGGGGTGGTATTGAATGAAAATGCCGTGTAGACAACAAGTGCGAGATGATACCAGACTCTTCAGAGGAGCTGCAGGAGGCGTCTCTTCTAGCATTATGGGCTCAGAGCACCCTGTGCCAAAAAGAAGGTCCAAGAGGGGAGAAGAGAGAGAGAGGTAGGATGGGAAGGACTGCATAATGCAATCGCAGGAATAAATGATGAAAATGTCGGTTCCGGGCTGACTGATAGGTATGGGCTAGAATAGAGTTTACTTTCAGTATGGCACTGTGCCTCCAAGTGCTGAAGAACTTGGGTCACGCCCTAACAGATCCATTTATTGGCTGTGTGGGGTGGGCCAGGAGCTGTTGGAGGTGCTGAGAAAGGGCAGTGAGAGGATCCCAGGACCTGCCCTCACGTCGGTCCCTAAACGCAGGGAGCCAGACGGATAAGGGTAGGTTATGGGACCAAAAGGACAGAGCTCTGACAAGGAAGATCAAGACCCCGAAGGCCCCAACAGCCCAGACTTAGCTTGGCAGGCAGCTGCCTGAGGAGCTGGGCCACTGATCTCGGATCCCACCCCTCTCCTTATTTCACAAGCAGGGGAGGTACAAAGATGGCATACAAATGGCCAACAAATGTATGCAAAGATGCTCAACATCTCCGATCATTAGGGAAATGCAAATCAAAACAAACAAACAAAAAAACCCAGAAAATAACCAGTATTGGTGAGGATGTAGGGAAAGTCAAAGTTTTGTGCACTTTCGGTGGGAATGTAAAACGGTGTGGCCACTATGAAAAACAGTCTAACGCTTCCTCAAAAAATTGAAAACAGAATTAACATATGATACAGCCATCTCATTTCTGAGTATATATCCAAAAGAATTGAGGTCCGGTATGGTGGCTTGTGCATGTAATCCTAGAACTTTGGGAGGCCAAGGTGGGAGGATCTCTTGAGGCCAGGAGTTTGAGACCAGCCTGAGCAAGAGTGAGACCTCGTCTCTCCAAAACATAGAAAAATTAGCCGTGCATGGTGGTGCATGCCTGTAGTCCTAGCTACTTGGGAGGCAGAGGTAGGAGGATTACTTGAGCCCAGAAGTTTGTGGTTGCAGTGAGCTATGACAACACCACTGCACTCCAGCCTGGACAACAGAGCAAGACCCTGTTTCAGAAAAAAAAAAAAAGGCAAATGCTGGAAACTCAAGAAGTTGGGGATGCAGGAAAAGGTGTCTTTACTCACAGTGCCACGCCTCTCTCCCCTTCTCCAGGGAGAAGCCCCACCCCTACCCACTGTGGGTTTGTCACCCTCCTGAAGTCTGAAGACTGCTGTCAGGGTTCATGTTAACCTGTTTTTCACGTGGATAAAAATGTTCTCCAAAGAGAGGCAGGCCACCGAATGGTCTAGCGGGCCCTGGCACCCTGAACCCAAAGGAATAACAAAGACAGTTCTATGCTGATGGCTCCTCTGGCTCCCACTGGGGGCCTGCAGCCTGTGGTCAGGATTGGTGACATCACAGACGAGGACAAATACCCGGGCGACCCTTTCCTTAACCTCCTCTGTTCCAGCTCTTTGGGGTTGTTGGAGATCCAGGGCTTTCATTACTCAGAGAGGGAAATGAACCCTGTCATTATTATATTCTGGTAATGACATGTCAGACTTTCGAAAAGACCTTGCTAGAGGACTTGCGACAGACCACGATGTTATCACATGTGAAGAAAGACCACTCGGTCTCGCCTGTGCTGGAGGTAGGCGTGTTCATTAGCCTTTGGAGGCCTTTAACGCTGAAATACAAGCATGGTGCCTCCTCCCCACCCTCCAGATGAAATTAAATCACAAAATTGAAAAAAAAAACCAAAACTAGTATAAGAAAATCCACTAGTGTTCTTATTTTTCCGCATGATGACTCCTTAGATGAGCTTTTTTAAAAAAGAATTTTTGTTTAAATTAATAGACTTTATTTTTTAGAGCAGTTCTGGGTTTATAGAAACATGCAGTGAAAAGTCCCTGTATATTCATACGGCCCCATGCACACCGTTTCCTCTGTTAACATCCTGCGCTGGCGGGCCACAGCTGATGACACAACATTGATACATTATTATTAACTAAAGCCCACAGTTTACATTAGGTGTCACCTTTGTGTTGTGCATAATATGGATCTGGGCAAATGTGTAACGAAATGTATCCGCCACTGTGGGATCTCACAGAGTAGTTCCACCGCCCTAAACCGCCCCCATTCCCACTTAGTCGTCTCCACTTTCTCCCCCAAACCCCTGGAAACCACTGATCCTTTTACTGTCTCCATAGTCCTGCCTTTTCCAGAATGTCTCATGGCTGGAACCATAACAGTATGTAGCCTTTTCAGACTCACTTCTTTCACCTGCGCTGGGATTCCCGGCTGCTGCCATCCGCCCTCACAAAAGAGGGAGTCACCGGATTACAGGATGAGGAAGCTGTTCACAGAGGCCAGAAGCCATCGGCTTCAGCCCTCTCCCCTCGGCAAGATTGCGCTTAAATGAGTCAAGGAAGAGAGTTATCTATTCATTCTTAAGGAGCCTTCTGAGAATAAAATCCCACAACCTTCCTTGGTAACAGTCGTCCTTAAAATTCTTACCTGTTACAAATTTCTCTGGATCTGAAATGTCAGTTCATGGGGTCCTGGGATCCCCTCATAGAAATGCTAAACAGGACCTTCAGGGTCAGCTGGTCTTGACTCAAATTTGACAAATTAGAGGTTAAGACCCAAAGAGGTTGAAGAATGTGACCGAAATCACACAGCTAATAGGGGGCAGGGCAGAAGGTCTCCCAGAAGCTACTTTCTGCCTGTTCTTCTCTGTCCCCTTCGGATCTCCCTGGCCCTCCTGCTCTGTGTGTTGACTGGAAGCAAATATTAGCGAAGGGGGTAACAGGGGCACATTTCCCTGCCCTGTGCAGGGTCTTGAAAGCGCCCTGCCTCGAGCACGGGCCCAGGATCTCCCAGGGACCAAGCCTGTTCGTTCCCTCCTGCGTCTATGTCAGTATAAATGCCATCCGCATCTGTGTGCGGCTCTGTGTTCCACCCTGAGTGGCAACGACACCCTTACTAACCTCTGGGGGAAACCTCACAGATGTCAACTGGGTCCCCTACCCCTTGCCTCTGGGTCCGACCCACTTCCAGGGCAGGGAGAGCCAAAAGCTGAAGCAAATCTCCACTTTCTTCTCCTCCTCCTCCTCCTCCTCCTCCTCCTCCTCCTCCTCCTCCTCCTCCTCCTCTTCCTCTTTCTCATGCACCACCGCCATCCCTGTCCTGCCCTGCCGTCCTTTGGAGCCGGGCATTTCAGGGACACAGGCTCTTCCCTGAGAGCTGCTGGTGGCCGGGAAGGGCTCCCCTGTGGGCAGCTCCCTCACCCTCTCCACCCCACCAGTCTGTGCTCCCAGCCGCCTGGAGACTGCTTTGGGAAGGGAAACGTAGGCTAATCCTGAATCTTTTATATCTGCAAGCTGCAAATCTGAGAAACCTTCCTCCTTGAATTCTGCCTGGGGAGGATGGGGACAGGGTGTGTGTTTGGGCTGGGAGGACGGTTCCCTCCTAGATTCTGTTACACAAACTGAGGTGTGGATTGTGAGATATAAAGAATAGCAGGAGAGAATCAGGTTTAATGTCTCAACCCTGTGAATAACCAGAACGCCACTCAAGTTGTGCAGGCTGAATACCCCTTATCCAGAATGCTTGGGACCAGAAGTCTGTCCGATTTCAGATTTTTTTCACGTTTTGAAATATTTGCATATACGTGATGAGACATCTTGGGGACGGGACCCAAGTCTAAATATGAAATTCATTAATGTTTCATATACACCTTATACACATAGGCTGAAGGTAATTCCATAGCATTTTTAATCACTTTGTGCATGAAACAAAATTTTGACTTCGTTTTGATTATGACGTGTCACATGAGGTCAGGTGTGGAACTTTCTACTTGTGGCGACATGTCAGTGCTCACAAAGTTTCAGATATTGGAGCATTTCAGATTTTCAAATTTTGGATTAGGATCGCTCAGCCTGTTGTTTCTTCCTAGGCCCCGAGAAGAACGCCGTGCCCTTGTCTGAGGTGAGGTGTGGCTCCAGTTTCTACTCACTGTCCTTCTGCCTCTTTCTGCCCCTCCTCTCCCCTGCTGGGGGATTTGACGCCCTCCCAGCCACTGCTCTCCCGGTCACCGGGCTCAGCACCCCCAGTGCAGGCGCCCCAGTGGCTGGTTGCAGCTGCCTCTCCACCCAGCCACAGAGCAGGGTCCCACCGAGCGCCACTTCTCTGCAAAAACCCCCATGGTAGACATTTCCTGTCACTCAAGGAGTAGGACCAAGCCCTTCCTTTCGGCCTCCCACCTCACCCTCCAGTGGCTTCCCCTGCTTTGGCCACTGGTGCCCTCCCTGGGTGCCAAGCTCACCCCCACAGCAGGGGTCCTGTCCCCTTCCTCCCAGGGAGCAGCTGCGTGGCCTGTTCCCTCCTTCCTTCTGCTGTGCTCAGCTGCTGCCCTTCCCGACCACCCTGTCTACACAGCCTCGTACACACACATAGGTATGTGCACATATGCATATCACCAAAGTTTTAAAAATTAATGTATTATATCAAAACCACCAAGTTGTACGCTTTAAAATGAATGAATTGTATGGGATGTGAATTACACCTCAATAAAGCTGTTAAAAAAAAACAAAGCAAGGATTCTTATTCTCCTGAGGGTCATGTCAGCTCCATGAGAATGTTAAGGTTCTTGGTTTGTCCTTTGAAAGGGAAGATAGAGAACTGCCGGGCTCTCTGTGCCCCTCTGTCTCTGGGTGGCACATCTGCGTCCCACCCTGCTGGAGCGCTCTGGCCGTGCGATGCGATCACGGCTCTGCCGAGTCTGGGTGTGCCAGCCACCCTGCCAGCCGCCCTGGGAGCCGGGTCGGGGGGACCCAGAGGCCAGCGCCAGCCAGTAGACCCCGCAAGCTGAAGCTCAGGCAGCCCGCGAAGGCAAGGCTGCAAGGCTATTTTACAAACATGATGTCATTCTGGTGTTAATCCGGGGATTAGACACAGCTGTGTTCCTTCTGCTGGTTCTTTCATTTCAAAGCTGCTCCATGCACTTTGATCTACAAAAGTCCAGTCTGCCCAGGTGGGAATTGTTCATCTTAATTAATGATTTTCTCCTTCATTGCGATTTGTTCTAGATTTGTTCACTTTCAAGATGCTACTTGAGCACCTTGTCTATTTCCATCACTGAAGAGGAAAGTGCGGGTTATGTCACGTGGTTTCTAGGCGCACATGGCCAGCGACTTCTCCTGACTGGCACCTTTTGTGCCTTTCTAAAGCTCTCCAGGGAGCTGGAAGTGTGTCATAAGGGCAGGGGAGGAAAATGAGCTCTGTGGACAGGAGAGCGGTTGACTGGGTGCGCATGCACCTTCCCAAGAGTGCGTTTAGTGCGGGAGTGACCTACAGCTCAGCTCACCTGCTCTTCCTCTAAAGAATTACTAAAGCCAGTAGAGCCAACTTTGTACTAAGATGTTTGTGCTTACTCTAAAACACTCATTCCAGGGACAAACAGCCATTTCTGGAGAACTTCCAATTCTTGATAGTGTCACATGTCTCCAGGGCAACACTCATGAGGACACAGTCACACATACCCATGTGCAGGCGTGCACGCACACAAAATATCCTCCAGTTTCCTCTTGTTCTTCCGAGATTGTCTCTGACCCCCAAACCATCAATCAATCACGATGAGCCCCCTGGAAGTGGAAGAATCTCTACATCCGATTGAATTTAGAACCTTTACAATGAACAGTAAAGCAGGCGGAACGAGGCCCACCTGACAGGTGAAGACACTGATGCTCAGAGAGGAGGAGGAACTTACCAAGGTCACCAGGCTGTGACCTGTGTACAGCCCTACAGCACACGCTCTTTCCATGACACCAAAATGCCTTCCCACTGGTGCAGTGAGGGACAGGAACCACAGGGGACAAAGTACTACCCTCGCAGGGCTTATAGTAAGGTACACGAGCATCCAACACCAGCCTGTTGGCATAGAAATTAAAGTTCTGTTACTACATACCTGTGTGTCACCTTGTGTACAAAGCAAAGATACACTAGGTCCTGTGGGAAGGTTAGAAACACTCTGGTATCGCACCATTATCACCGTGAACCATCGTTTCACCGTGGGAACAGAGCCACCCACAGAGACACCAGCCATCGAGGACAAAAGTATTGTTTTCTGGGCTCATGCAATGATCCTGGCAATTGGACACGCTATGTCTGGTTGTCACATAGATTATTATACACAATAGTGTCCGTGTGTGCGTGCGTGTGTGTATATATGTGTGTGTATGTGTGTGTCTGTGTGTGTATGTGTGTGTGCGTGCGTGTGCACGTGTGTGTGCATGTGTGCGTGTGTATGTGTGTGCACGTGTGTGCGCATATGTGTGCGTGTGTCTGTGTGTGCGCATGTGTGCGCGTGCATATGTGTGCGTGTTTGCGTCTGTATTTGTATGTGTGCGCGCATGTGTGTGTGTGCATGCGTGTATGTGTGTGCGTGCGTGCACGTGTGTGCGTGTGCGCGTGTGCATGCGTGTGTGCGTGCGTGTGCGTGTGTGTGCATATGTGTGTGTGTGTGCTGCTACTGATTGGAACACTTGTATGTCTATACCCACCAGTCCCCTCCTGCTTGGCAAATGCTGATTGTTTGACTGTTGAGGACCTATGCCAAGTGATAGATCAGTTGTTGGAGGCATGACCCTGTCTAATTAATGCCTGTTTGTATGCTCAACATGTAGGATGCCTTCTTCCACATTCCATCGGCAATGTGCCGGATTCACCCTCCTCCGTACTGAAACTTCAGTTGAGGAGCTTGGTAAATGCGAGCCAGGGAAGGTCCTCTGCTGTGCCCCACTTCCCTATGCTCCGCACGGTGGGCTCGGGCCCATCTCGCCTTCTGGAGGCCCCGGCTGAGTCAGTCTGCCAGGCACGCCCCGTCCTCCCTGGCGCAGTGCCCTGAGCTTCCAACAGGCCAGGGGCCAGGAAGCCAGACCCTGGCCCCAGGTGCCAGCTCAGGTCTCCAGGCCAGCTTTCACAGCAGACAGCTTGATTTATCACGTCTCCCTTTCTGAACCCCGTGCCTGTCCTCCAGCTGGCTTAGGATCTGACATGAGCTAAACTGGAAAAGTGGCATAGAAGGCCAGAATTTGTGTGTGGAGGGGGGAGCCTGTGGCTGGGGCAGGGCGGTGGCTTTGAGCTTTGCTGCCCCTTGACCTTGGTGGTGTCAGAGGGACAGTGCTGGGGTCACCAGTGACAGGTGAGGACGCAAGAATCCTGCCCAGGTCTCACCTCGACCTGACTCACCCAGGTCCACCTGTGCCACAGCAGGGACTAGAAAGCCAGCAAGAGTCTCCGTGGCCTGGCCACGCAGCGCTGCCAGGTGTGGGCTGTCGGCAGCGGCAGGCGGGCGCTTTTGTTAGTTCTCCTGGTTTCATAGCCAGGTCACTATTTACACTAGGAGGTATTTTGGTATTTTCCTCTTCGTCGCGTCTGACCTTCCTCTAAGGTGAAGAGGGCGTTATGTGCCATGACGTGGCTTCTCCTCATTCGCCCTGACATTCAGAAATGCTCTCACTGTGATTCTGGGTTTGGGCAACGAGAGCGAGGCTTTAACCCACGGGACGCAGATTTTATTCATAAACAAATGGAGCTGTGTGAAGAGCCACACTGGAGGGAAACGGGGAAGAGAAAAGTTGAGTGACATTTGTGTAAATCTAAAGGCCCAGATAATCCTTACCCGAGACTCACATCTGGAAGCCCCAAGTGTGGGAAGGGGGTGGCGCAGGCTCCAGGAGTCCTGGGGTGGCAGTTAGAAAAGCTTCCGGGTGCGATGGAACCAGAGAAGGAGACGACTCCGGGCCCAGCCCCCTCTGCACTGGGCCTCCAGGTCTGCAGCATCCGCGCTGAGAACAGGCAGGGCAAACAGCAGAAGCATCGGTCCCACCAGGCCACTGGCGCTTCACAGCCACCAACGGCAGCTGCTATTCAGGAATCTGCTGAGGGTGATTCTCCTGTCAAAGTAGACGCTGAGAAGAAGAGAGAAATGAGCCCCCAAGCGTTGGATTTCAGCGGCTAGTGCAGTTCTGCAGCAAGAGGCAGTGGTGGCAGCCGGGTGGCCCCAGGTGCTGTCACCAGACAGCCCACACTCAATGCAGCACCCAGGTGCCAAGGGCACGAGGCTCAAAGAGAAGTGGGAATTACAAGTCTCTGTTTACTCAGAATGTGCAAAACAGAACCCGAATGAAGCTAAGACCTGGTGACTGGCGTGTCATCGTAGCTCCTTACATTTTGCACGAATATAGGTATATCTCAGATGTCACTCTTTGATAGAGGAAACATCTATGTTTGGCTTTTGTTCTTTGTATAAGACAGCTATTGCTGCAAAAATGCTGATTAAGAAACAAGACCGGAACCTCAGTTCGTATTTCTTGTTCACAGAGCCGTGTGTGGGTTTTGGCCCAGCTGGGCTCAGCTGGGATGGGCTGGGCTTGGCTCCGGGCAGTGGTCTTGGCTGAGGTCCGCTCACTGAATCTCCTCATTCTGCTTAGAACAGCAGCTAATGGGGCATGTCCCTTTTATGGCAGAAGGGCAGGAAGCCAAGACAAACCATGCAGGCACTTGGGAGGCCTCTATTAGCATCTTGTTTACTAACATTCCATTGGCCACCAAAGCAAGTCATGTGGCAAAGCTCTCAATCAACTGGAGATAGGTTATCCCCCACGTTTTCCACTGGGAGGCACCCACCAATCACATGGAAAAAGTTCCAGATGTATAATCTATTACCGAGAGGGGGTAAAGGGTAATCCAATCTACCACTTTCCCAATAGATTTTTCCAAGCCAATGTGGGGCTGTAGGCTCTCGTTATGCACACCTGGTTATGCACACCTGGTTACGCACACCTGGTTACGCACCCCTGGTTACGCACCCCTGGTTACGCACACATGGCACAAACGCCTGGCAAGAGCCAAGTCAAGAGCTTTCTTTCACATTCCCTCTGTCTGTCCACCTTCTTTCAGGTCCACGAGTCTCAGGATGGCCTTTGCAAGTGCTGCTGGCTTTGCATTTTTGGAGTATCTTGGTGCAGTCTTCAGATCACATTGCAGAGCCTCTGGGGAGCTCTATCGAATGTCTATCTAGCTGGACATAATGGAATAGAGAGTATATTTTCAGTCTAGGGCACAGGATGTCATGGGGCGGATTTGATTAATGCACTGTTCTGCACCATGTCAAAGCCACGCTGGGGAAGAGGCTAGACTGATCACCAGCAGTCTCTGGAGGATACACAAAGGAGAGTGGTTGGAATTAGGGACTGGCCTCTAGAACATGAGAGGGCACTGGTCAGTGGCTCTTCTCTCCTGGAGGGTCCAGCCACAACACTCTGGTGGGCCACAGGCCAGACTGTTAAGCCCAATAGGCTGAGAACACAACACGCAGGGTGAATGCCTGTTCTTCGAGCACGTTTTCACAGAGGGGAGATGCATCGGTCAGTGTGGGCTGTGTTACGCTGTAGTAACAAACAGGTATGAAATCTCAGGCTTGAAACAGCACAGGTTCATGTCTCGCTTCCTCTGCGTGCCAGGCCAGGCAGCTGCTCTGCTCCGCCTTGCCCTCACTCAGGGGCCCAGGATACAAACATTTCGGGATGTGTCTTTAGTGGAAGTTCCCATGCGTTTCTGCTGGGTGCCTGCCCGAGAGTGCGGTACTGCCGGGGAACGGGGTGTAACTGGGCATGTGGCCATTCAGTTTCCAGAGTGATCACATCCACTGACACTCCCACTGGCAGCGCTCGAGAGGTTTAACAGTGCCAAACCCTCACCAGCGCTTGGTCCCTTACCTGTCATTCTTGGTTTAGCCACTCTGTGGGTGTCTTGTGGTTCCTCAAGGACTAAGAAGGATGAGCACCTTCTTGTGCATGTATTGGCCTCTTTTGTGAAAAGCTCGGTCCTGTCTTTTGCCCACTTTTAATCGAGTTTTCTCTTTTTTTATTGATATGTAAGAGTGCTTCATATTTTCTACATGAGTTCTACGGCGTACACACATCTTGCAAAGCCTTCTTCTGCTTCATGGCTTACTCTTCTCCTATCATCCTTTGCTTTCCTGCTTTAGCTAATGACATCTCAGACAGAGCTACCTCCTCACTCCCTGGGAATGGCCTCTATGCATGGGTCTCTCTGTGCAGCAGCTGTGGTTTAATACCCTGGCCCTAGCTTTTCAGATTGTCACCCAGCACCCTACAGACGGTTTGCAGACAGGTGGCTCAGCCCTGGCGCTCCTCCCGCCTCACTAGTCAATGCCCGAGATTCACTAAAATGTGTAACTGCCCAAACGGGACCCTAATGGGAAATAGACTTTTAACTCAGAGGTATCATCCACAGTTCATACCAACCTGCCATCATCCAGGTGTCTTTAAAGATAATTCCCTCGAAATGATTCTGTCTCTATCACGAGAGGTTGTGGAGCAAACCGGATCACATGTAAGAAGGAAAAACATTTCCTCTCATTTGGAACCTTCTTCGAGGTGCCCAGCTCACCCCTGGGACCCGGAGGTCACTTGCACAGCCAAAATGGGACAATTTGGGTTCTAAAAGGAAGGGGCCAAAGAAGAAAATCATTCCCCTTATTTTAACACAAGGCGGGAACCACGCAGGCTATTCGAATGCTGAGTGGGCGTTTGAACACAGAGCACTTTTCACCCTGAGCGTGGGGCACAGAGCAATTCCAGTCTGAGACCATTGTGCCTTTTCCTCGAGGGCCCACCCAAGCGGCGTGTCAATTTGGAAGGTGACAACCGAGACAGCAACAAACAGCAGATAGGCTGGTGAGGAAAGTGGATGCACAAACGGCCCCTCGGGGGCGGCTGGAGGAGGACAGTCTCACCGGGTGAGCCCAGAGGGCCGTGGAACACGCCCGCGGCCTCCTCCCCAGCGGCTTCTGAAAACCAGCCTCAGCTCGAGGGGCCCAAGAGCACACTTGGCGACTGCTGTTCTGACAAAGCCCACAGCCGGTCCTGGGAACGCCGGCTGGAGGGAATGCCAAGCAGGTGTGGTGTCTCCGCCTTGGGAACTTTCACCGCTCTTGTTTCTCTCCCAGGAAGCCCGCGATGCCCTGCCTGGGTGGTGGGTGCACGGGCATTCCCCGAGAGACGGGGTGCTCCACCGGGGCCAGATCAAGGACACGTGAAAGAGGGGGGTGACTGGGCTGGTGCCACCTCTAAAGCTGCCCCCAAAACCCTGCTTAGTATAAAACAAAAACTGATTGAAAACCCTAAGCTGACAATACCCTAGGTGCACATGTGGTTTTAAGGAGAGGGGTTTTCGCCTCCTATAAAGACCTGGAGTAAATAGATAAACACATTGAATTGCCAAGTGTGAGGAAGTGGCTTTTGAAGAATTCTCAAAGCAAGTCAATGAGCCCTGGACGGAAAGCGGCCTCTTTGGCTCCACGACGCTGGACGCGCGTCCCGCTGCGCACACGCGGCCCTGGCGGACCGAGCCTCCCTGGGACGGAGCGAGAATCGCGCTGACCGGAGGCCCCCAGGAAACTCTAGGAAAGTGGGAAACTGAAGCTGTTGTGCCCCGGGATCCCGGGCCTGGAGCCACCGTGGGAATGAAAGGAGAGAGAAGGAAGTCCCCAGGGCGCTGGACCAACGGGTTCCGTAATGGCACCGATCAGAAACGCAGCGGGAGGAGTGGGTCTGCTTCACCGGGTGCGCAGACGCCTTGGCCGGTGCGCAGACGTGTTCTCACGGGCGCCTGTCTGTGTTCTGTCCCGCAGGGCTTTGACCGACTCGAGTCGGACCTACCTGCCGGTCTCCCTCTCACGTGCAGTTCCCTGTAGCTGCGGGGGCTGCATCTCGAGGGCAGGGGACCCCCGAGGGCAGGGCACCCCCGAGGGCAGGGGACCCCGGGCTGCTGCACAGCTCTCGCCCTGCCTCGGACCCAGCTGCGCCCACAGCTCCCTTTGCGGACGCTGCCCGGCGGCCTCACCGGAAAGTCCCACCGGAGTGACCTGCTTTGTAAATCCAGATCCAACTGTAAACGGACACCGGCCTGGTCTTTGCACGGAATTTGCAAATCCCCAATTAAGATTCTATCATGCGGTTACAAATGACATTTACTAGAGCAAGAAAAGAAGGAAACTAGAAAATAAGGAAAGAAAGAGCAAGAGCAAGAAAATAAGGAAATCTGGTTTTCCTTATTTTCCTTTCCTTTGCAGATTGTGCACTTGGTGGGAGCTGAATAGCAGGGGGGGAAATTACGTTTTTGTCTAATCTAACAGATGCCTTGATCCAATAATCTAGGCCATTGCTAGGGGAGCTCAGTCTCTTTCATACCACGTGATATTCGGTGGCCCCTCACTCCCTGACCCCCGAAGGTTGTTTGTGAGTATAAGGGAGTAAATGATACTGCGGCCCGAGCAGAAAGGGCAGCCCAGGGCCTGGTGTGGTCCTCAGTGAGCACTGTCAGGTGGTCCATGATGTGCGGTCTGTCTGGTTTTGTTCCCAGATGTTCTAACAGACATTGCTTCTCAAGTCTCTGGATGACACAACCCGTGGTCTGTTCCCAGCTTGGTCACAGCCCAGCGGCTCTCTCTGCAGATGGTACCCCCTTAGTCTCCCCGGTGTGTTCCCCCGAGTCTGATGATGGGGCACATGGTCTTTAGTTCAGGTGTCTGGCCCCGTATCTGCCCTCGAGGTCCATTCACCCCACTCTGGCCGCTCCTCTGGGAAACTTCCTGGCCAAACTTCAGTGACCTCTGAGTGCCCCCACAGGTGTCAACAGAAATCAACAGAAATTTCTCGCTGCCTTCCACACCTGGAGGGAGCCAAGGGCATCTTGGAAGTGTTGGTCTGGGGTCTTTCTCAATGTGCCCATACAGTCTCCTCCCAAGTCCTTAACGGGGAAATGGGGAGTGACGGGAAAGACTCTTTGCTTCTTGCTTTATCCTCACTCCTCACTCTCCCCGCTTTCTGTCTTTCTTTTTTTATCTC
>VBSM01003186.1:3426046-3442835 GCA_008086735.1 Cheirogaleus medius
ACAGAGCCGTCTGTTTGAGGAGAGGCTTGTCGGGGTGGGGTTGCGGATCTCCCCATGGAGGATGGAGGACGGGAGGTGCCCTGTGCCCTGTTTGCTTTTGTGAGTCGTTTCAATTATTTCCTGCATAAATCCTAATTAAGGGAGCGTTAAATTGGGTCTGTGCTTGGAGGTCAGCGGGCAGAAGAGGGACAGATTATTTGGGGCATAAGAAGATGGGCAGAGGGGGCAGGGGCGGGGGACTGGAGTGGACAGAGGGGCAGGAAAGGAGGAAGGCAGGTAAGCAGGCCGAGGACACAGGAAATGCCATCAGCAACCGATGAAAGAGAACTTGAAAACCACCCCAAGTCACTTCTTTTGTTTGCAAAACTGTTGTAAAATTTTCCTGAAAGGAACTTGTGTCTAAATGGGTGCCCAGTCCCCGGCCTCGAGGTAGGACCCAAGAGGCACAACCGATGACATTCCCAGTCTGGCCAGGGTCACCCTGGGAGAGGAGGGAGGCCAAGGACCACCTGCCAGGCCGCTGAGCAGGCGAGGACGTTAGGGACTTTGGGAAGCACAGCCCTGGAACCAGGCTGACAATTCACGGACACAGACGTGTCTCTGCTCCCGAAAAGAGCCGGATTTGGTCTGGGGAGACGCGGCAAATCAGGCAATGAGATTTAAGTGCTGTTAGTAAGATCAGTCGTTGCCCACCTGGGCGATGCAGACGGAGAAACTTGTGCTCCAGGGTCAACAAGGGGTCCAGGCGCCTGACCGGCGATTGCTGGTTAACACTGGCTGACTCTCACGGGGTGGGTGACCAGGGCTTCCTCCAAAGTTGCACCTTAGCGAGGAAGGGACAAAGGAGTTTAAATACATTTTAAAGCACTCTGTAGTTAATAATAACAATATTTTAAACCTTCAAAAGAAAGATAAAATATAAGGTTTAAGAAACTGGGGCAACACATAGGAAAACAGCTACAAAACTGAAGGAGACCCGAATGTAAAGGTCCGGTTGGTCAGCCCGTCACGGCAGGGTCCTAGAATGCTGCAGTCTGCACTGCCGTAACAGCATGAGACTGTGGCACCGCAGTGAGCTCAAGGTCACCTTTACACTCTGCTCTGCTCAGTAGGGGAAAGGTGCTCACTGGGCACCAGAGGCCAGGTGGAGAGGTGGGGTGTCCACCGTCCAACGCTGAATCCTGACGCTGAGGCCTCTGTGAGCTTAGCTCCCTGATCCCCAGGTGAGGGGTGACGGGCAAAGGTTGTGGGTCAAGGGTCATGGGTCATGGGTCGTGGAGCCTGCTCTGCAGGGGTCTCCCGGATGACCCAGCAGGGAGCCGGGCCCTTTTTCTCCCTCATTTTCTGTATATAAATGACAAGCCACAGAGGAGGGGGATGGTACAAGATCTAGACTCAAGGTCTGTATAGCGTTTAGGGAAAATCTCCTAAGAATTTCCAGAGACATACACAGAATTGGAATTAAAAGCATAAACGCTCCCACTATGTCTATTGCTGGCTATTTATTAACCAATACAATTATGCTTTAAGCATAAAAGAAAAACAGCCGTATCTTTGGTTCTAACTTGTAGTTAATATTTTTCAGTGTCCAAGAAATCCTCCTTTTTGATGTTTGTTTGCTTTCCAACATTTGATGTTTGTTTTTCAACGTTCTCCATAATAAACAAGAACAATGGGGAATTATTTTTTAGAAAAAAATGTGGAAGTCATTGCCACATGCTTTTTGTTGTTCTTCTTCTGACAGTTCTAGGAAATTAGAGATTATTTGTGGTCTTGTCCTCACTGGAAACCATTAAAGAAGCATGCGGTACACACTCGCCCCTCGGGGGGCTGCCAAGTGCACCCAGTGGGACCCCCGACTTCAGCCGTGGCCGAAATTTATATTGGAGCTGACTAAGCCGCCTAATTCACAGATTCCGCCAGTTGCTGTTTGACTCACTGTCGCCCCAAAATCCGCGGTGACAGCACAGATGTGCGCGGCCACTGTGAGACCTGACTCTCTCTTCGACCCTCAGCATCCTGGGTACTAGATGTTTCTTAGAGCTGATTTGGGAGAGGCCGTCCTGGAAAGCCTCATAACTGGCCCAATAGATGGCGGAGGAGTGAGCACATTTGGGGGAGAAGTTCTGCATTTCAAAGTTATTATATCATGGATCTTGCTTCATTCAGGTGTAACTATAGCAACTGCCTACAATTGGAGATCAGTGAGGAGTGATCTCCCACGAAAATTAGCTTTGCTTTAGGCCATTTTAATTAAAGTATAAATATTTTGAGGAAGGAACAAGTTGGATTTTTTAAAAGGGGAGAGTACAAGGTGAAGTGTGTGTGTGGGTGTCTTTCCTTCTTCTCTTCTCTTTCATGGGCCATAAAGCTAGGGAAACTACCAATATAAAAGAAAAACATATTTGAAAAAGAAACATTTAATAACATTCATCTTTAAATGCAGTATTTAAAGACATAATATACTTGTTCTTACCTACATGCATGAACTCCAACTATTATAAGTGATCCCTATTTGGAGAATGAAATAAAATTCCCGTCACTACTAAGGATTGGGAGGCAGCACAGATTCTCCCGGGGAGAGGCCTGGCTGGGTAGCAGGCAGGGGCAGCGCTGTGGATGCCGCCATGGGGTTCCCATCCTACACCACCAATTACCAGCCATGCAAGTGTTCCAGCTCTCTGAGCCTCGGTTCCCTTGACTGTGGAAGGAAAGGAAGCAACAGCACCAGCTTTGCAGGAGTGTTGGTGGAACCAATGAAGGTAGTGGATGAAAAGTACTTGGCACAGGGTACGGTCCATACACGTTAGCTGTTAATGTCGTCACGGGAAGACTCACCAGTGAGGCAGAGAGAGGATGGAAAGAGGGTTAGTGGTTTGGAGACTTGGGTCCTACTACTCGTTCTTCTAGAACTAACATGGAAGTCTCTTCCCGTCTCTGTGCCGCAGCCCCCTCACCTGCACTCTCAGGAGATGGGACCAGACAACATGTAAAATTCCTCCAACGACCAAATCCTGTGCTTCTAGTTCAGGCTCCCATCCAACACCTTTGGCCGTTGTCTCGTTTACTTTCCCGAGGAACCCGATGAAGTGGAGGTGAGTGAATCTATTTGTCCCGGGCGAGGACATCGGCGCTCACGGAGGGTCGCAGGGCCAGGCCGGGGAGGGGCTGAGCACTGGCCCCCACTGCTCCTCACACCTTTCTGGTCCTCCTTCAAGTTCTGCGTACCTGCAAGGAGAGGCCACCCAAGGCTCCGCGAGCGTCACCAAGCTGAGGCCGCGCTCCAGAGCTCAGACGGGCGCCCGGGAGCACGCCCCAGGGCCTGCTGTTCCCACGCTCCGGAATCCCGGTGTCCTCCCAGCCCCTGGCTGCGTTCATCAGCCCGGAGAGGAAGGCCCGGACGCCGACGTAAGGGTGTGATTCCACCTGAGCCGCGAATGGTGACTTTGTGAACACATTCACCAATATTCGTATAAAGGAATTTTGATTTGTTTCAGATTATTTTAAAGTCAAAATAAAATGTAAAAGAAAACACAGCCCCCCTCCTCCCCCAACACAATTGAGTATTTAAAGAGCTAGGGTGGTTCCATTTATTAGAATCACATGGGGAAAATGTACTGAATCTGTTAAATTTATGATTCTATTAAGTGGATACATCTATGAAAAGAAGAAGAGGAAAATCTATCTCGTGAAACTTCTAATTTAAGTCCAACAATTCCATAATATTTATTGAGAATGTAGAGTGTGTAGGGAAAATTAAGGCAAATTATTGCCATAGAGTTTATGCCAGAGGAAGGGGCTGGGTGCTCCATGGTCCCTGCAGAGCCAGCTTTTGCCAGTCGCCCAGGCAACCCCAGGGACAGAGTGACCAAAGTGCTTGGAGGGCGGGTGACTGTTCAGGGGCTCAGGGAAGCTTCTTAGAAAGCACGAAATGTTTCCCCTGAGGATGAGTAGAGCTTGCAGGGTGCAGAAACGAGGGCCTGATTTAAGGCAGTGGCTGCAACACAAAAGCCAAACACATCCCTCAAGGGTGGGGTGTCTGGGGAAGAGATCTGGCAAGCTTGCCAGTTGGGTTCTTCCGGAAACAGGCGCTCAGTTAGGAGCACCAGAGCATGGTTGGGGATGACGTCCGTGCAGGGAAGAGACGGGACACCCACCCGGGCGAGGAGCGCTCAGACTGAGGCGCAGAACTGACGCGGCCCTGCCCACCAAGGCGCTGCCCCTTCATGGAGGCCACGCGGGCCCACCCCCACCCCACCACGCGCGGTCACTGTCTGGGACCTCCCCGAGGAGCGTGGCCTGGATTCAGAAGCCAGGGCGGGCTCTGAAGGAGGCGACGGTGGAAGCTGTCAGGTGACCACCTGCTCGGGAAGGCGGAGCTGAGCGCGAATCTGTGTCTGCCACCGTGAGATTCTAGCGCGGCAGTGACGGGAGTGGAGTTTACTGGGGGCTCGTTTATTGCCCGCTGCTAACACGTCACCTTCACTATTTCATCCCACCCTCGGGGCAGCCGTGGATCGGAAGTACTGTTAGCAATGCTCCCGTTTTCCCGACGAGGGAAATACTTACTTAAATTTATTAGCTTAAATTCTATACACAGTATTATTTTATTTTATTTAATTTGCTGAATAAGTGATACATCCTCAAGTTTCGAAGGGGAAAAAGTGTATGTACGGTGAACACCTCCCTCCTTCCCATTTCCCACCTGATCAGTCCCACTGTGCCCTACGCCCGAGCACCTATCCAGTGTCAGAAATTTCTGACGCATCCTTATAGAGCTTTTTGATGTATGCGGAAGCAAAGACAACAATTTTTTAAACACAAAGCATTCCATATACATGGTTCGTAAAGATTCGTTCTTTTTCATGGCAGCGTATTATTCCACAGAGTGCGTATATCACATTTGCTTTTCCTCTTGATGAATATTTACTTATTTTTTACTATTAAGAACACTACCACTATGAAAAAAATGTTCCTTAAAAGTTTTAGTTTGTTTTATGTCTACAGTGAGATCCTTTCTAATTCCAAATGATATATGTTTGAATTTCTTTCTTTTTTCCCTTAACCACACTTTCTTAAAGCCTCTCTACTTTGTCAACCTTTTCAAAGAGCCAGATCTTGATATTATTTATTATTTTAAATAAATATACATTTTATTTCTAACTTATTGTGTTCTTTTATCATGATGAATACCTCTTTTGCTCATTTTTGTTTTTATGTAACTTCTTGAGTTGAATATTTGGTTAATTCTTAAAAAAATCTTTCTTGTCTAATAGTAAGGGTTTTAAAGTTTTGACTATGAATTGACAACAAACTGTTTGTAGTTTTGATTTATAGGTTTCATATGTAGTTTTCTCATTTTAGTTAATTTCTAAACAATTTGTAAATTTACTTTGACAATAGATTGATTTACTCTTTGACTCATAACTATTTGAAAGATTGCTTTGAAAATGTCTGAGTATACTTAGAATTTATTTTTTAATTATTTGCATCCTCATTCTAGATTTAATACATTTTGATTAAATAATGAGACTAGTGGGATTTCTACCTTGAGCTAAGTAATCAGGTTTTCCTTTAGCCTACATATAGCCAAATTTTATAAATATTCCATGACTATTTGAGGGGAAAGCCTTGTTTCTATTAGTAGGGTACAAAACTCAATATGTATGTTAAAATAGACAGGTTAATTGCAATGTTCGGATCGTGTCTTTATTTCTTATCTCTGGCAAATTCTCAGTTGCATTCATGTCTTGCATTGTTACTGTGTTTTGAAAATTTCTCCTAGCAATTCTAACAATTTGCAGCTAAACATATCTCACTGCTATTTTGTTGTGTAGCAAAAGGTTCATGACTTTACACAAACCATAGCATTTTTATGGAGTAAGAAAATAGGAGCTAAAGAGCAGTATTAGCTTTTCCTTATTTGTAGAGCAGGCTGTGGGGCCACCACCTTGACTCCAGTATAATGTCTTTAACCACCAAATTTGACCAAACCACACATGATGCACAGATATCAATTTGCTCAGTAATTTCACTGATGCTTTCAAAAATTCGGCCAGTGTCATTTCCCTGAATGTAATTCAGGCATTTTGTGGAGCTCATTAACTCTTCCAAGATATTAGCTGACAATTTCTTAACTGAGGAGGTCCCCATGACAACAAGAGCAGAGGTTGATTTATACGCAGACAAGTGTTTCTCCTCTTGGAAAGGTTTGCCTTGTTTCTTCCCAGAAAACTTACTATGAAGATTAAAAACTCAACCACAATTGGGAAAGTTTCAAATGAGGTCAAAGCAAGCTGCAAATTCATATTTTACCTTGCTAAATAACGTTTCAACCCACACAATAGGGGGCGAAATTTAAACACATTTCAAAGTCTGGGTTCATATGTATCCATATTTGAATTTGATATTTTACAGAATTTGGAGAGATATTTGAGTTGAATATTTAGTTAATTCTTTAAAAAATCTTTTTTCTCTAATAGTAAGGGTTTTTAAAGCTTTGAATATGAATTGACAACATTCCATTGGTAGTTTTGACCTGTAGGTTTGACATGTAGTAGGGATTTCTTTTTTTCCTTTTGACATCCCTTTTCCAGCAAAATCTTTCTAAAAATATCCTTATCTATACACCTCTATGCACTTGAGCTTCCATTTCATAACCACAAACTCCTAGAAGCGGAATTCTCCTATCGACAGATGAGAAACTTAAAATTTAAGTTTTTGAAAATAAACCATATAATTTGAAATTGCTCTTTGAAAAACAATTTTCAGTGCACACATTTAGCATGTAACAGTGTCTGTTCCCCGCACCTTCGCTGTGCCAGATATCATCAATGTCTTACCTTTCCAATCTGGCAGAAAAATGTTTCCTCATTTTAATTGGCATTTCTTTAATTGCTAAAAAGCGTAATATTTCCCTAAATTTAATAGCCATTTGTATTAGTATTTCTTCTGTCAATTGCTTGTTCGTAGGCACTGCTCATTTTTCTCGTGCTATTTGTTTTTTTAATTTAAGAGCTGTGAATAAGAATATTAATATTTTTGTCATATCGATGAGATTTTTTAAAACATTCTATATTTCATGCATTCTATATTCCTTATGCATGCATGACCTGTCTAAGTTTTTCTTACCAATCGTTTCTCAGTACAAAAAGACACTGCAAAGTAGGTTGGTATTGCTCTTCCCACTTCACAAATGATAAGAATGGAACTCAAGGAGGTTAAGTGCACGTAAACCAACATTAAAACCAGGATCATGCTCTGAAATTCCATCCATACTTTGTCTTCAGTCCCTCGAAGCCTTGCTGCGCAACTTTGTTACCAGAGCTTCTGTTGCTTCCGTTGCCACCGACTTTCATTTGACCCCCAAAAAACTACTGTCTCAAACGGCCTGAACTCCTGAAATCCTAATCTAGGACCAACTTAAAGTCCTGCCTCCTTAAATTCATGGAGTTTCAGTTTTCAAGAATATCTACGTTTAGTCTTAGAGGAAAATATATGATTTTGTTTCGGTTTGGTTTGTACTGGAGAAACCAGAGCACAGTTAATTCTGCGGGTTGGGCTAGCCCCGAGAAAGAACGCCCCCTGTCTGGTGTTTGCCGTGGACACTGGCGAGCTCTGACCCTCATCACAGAGCCTTCACTGCAAATTTCCCTCCAGAGACTGAGGCTGACCAGATACGCGTATCGTGTTATTAACAGTCTTTCCCCATGCCAGTCTGCGGGACCGCTGCGGAGAGCAGCCGGGGAAGCCAAAACACACACGGTGTCCCCTTTCACTGATGCGGCACAAAACCGGCGTCTCTCTCTTGGAACCACCGCGTCTCTTTGGTGATGGACGCTTGTGGACTGGGGGCAAGCTGCCTCGCCCAGCCATAGAAGTCAAGGCCAACAGGCTACTAAAATTGCAGGGTGGCAGTGCCTCGTCTGCGGACATCCCTGTCCAGTCTCCAGCGGTAGGTGGTTTGGACCATTCACCACGAGCGATTTCTAGACCACTGAAGTTCTCGCTTACGTTTCGTTTTATTTGTATGACTCTGGGCTTTAGAGACTCGAGGAAGTGGCCACAGTGAAGCAAGAGAGACCCCGGGCAACTTGAATTTCTGCACAGCGCATGCCCCGAGAGCAGGGAGGAATTGCTCCCTAAGGGAGTGGCTGCCCGGGAAGCGTTTGTTGAATTCAGTTGACTCTGTATAAGGTTTACTTAAGAGGCAACAACATAAACTCGTGCATTAGAGAGAGGTACAGGAGACAGAGACAGAAGCATGCATGTGCAAACCTGGAATCAGGGTGCCGGCTTGAGACACTCACTACACATTCACAGGGCAACCTTGGGCCAGACGCCTCGGCTTCTCTTTGTACCTCAGTTTCCTCGTCCATCACGGGTCCCACCCTGAGGGTTATTCTGAGGATTACCAGAATCCTCAGCACCAGGTACTACGCTGGTTGCTGGAGGTGTAACAAGAAGACAGACCTCAGTGGAGAGCTTGTGCTCCAAGGTGAAGAACGGCCATAAATAGATGGCCACATAATGTGGCAGGTGTCAGCAGGAAGCCCGCAGGTGGGTGCGTGGAGGCTGGCCCAGAGGGGCTGCAAAGGCTTCCTGAGAAAACAACCCGTTACTAAGGACCAAAAGGGATTAGCCAGGGGAAAACGGGGAGAGGAGGGAGAGCCGAGAAAAAAATTCAAGGCAGGTCTGATGAAAAAACAAGCTTTTCCCTATTTTTACACTTAACACAGAACACTTCACCTCTGGTCCCCAAACTGAGTGTGGGGACTTTTCTCCACCAAAACCAGTTCTGCAGCAGACACCAGCTGGGCATCCTGTAATTCAGTTCAGTTCTGACACTGTCCACCTGGAGGTAGCATCGGATCCCGCAGGCTGAGGGCTCAGTCCCACAAGACCACCCCGCATCGGATGCCAGTCACAGGCAGTAGGTTGTCACCTGTGCTTCTGACCAACCAGCTGTAAATCGGGGTTCCCACCACCCCCTCCTCAAGGTCGGTTAATTTGCTAGCGCGGCTCACAGAACGTAGGGAAACACTTACTAAGTGAGTTACGCTCACCTACGTGTTATAAATGACATCACAGAGAGTACAGGTGAACAGCCAGGTGGAAGGAACATGTTGGGCAGGGGACGAGGAGGTAGCAGGAGCTTCCGCAGCCTCTCCTGCACGTCCCCTTCCAGGGCCTCACGTGTTCTGCTGTCTGGGGGCTCTCAGTCCTTTGGGGTTCGTGGGGGCTTTCTTCTCGAAAACTCAGGAAATCAAGGATATTTTCAGCTCCCACTGTATGAACAAACGTCATCTTCCAAGGTTTGAGTTTTATTGTTTTTCTTTAAAAAAAGATGTTTAGCCCTGTCTTTCCAATTCCATGTAGGGTCATTTTAAGAAAATGCACTTAAAAGCACAAATTCCTGCCTGAGTCTTTAGGCAACTGCTGTGTTCCATGCCACAGTGAGTCCCCAAGTGTAGCCTTCATCTGCTGGGCCTGGTAGCCGGGACCCACCTGAGATCCTCCTTGACCTTCAACTACAAAATAAAGATGAATCTTGGGTTACAGATTTAAGAATTAAATCTGAGATAACATCTGTAAAACACATATCATAGTTCTCAGCACATACACGTAACGGGAGCTGTGATGATTATAAATAATATTATTTTTGTGTCTTTAAAAAATACTAAATATTTACATATACAACCTCTTCTTTTTCATATGGTGCAGAAAATTTTTTTACAAGTTTTTAAAGAGTCTTTAAAGGAGTCATAGTGACCCTGGCCACCATGGAGCACCGAGACGTCCACTCTGATTATCTCAGCCCTCGGCGTCAGCATTCTTGCTGCAACACATGTGAACTGAAAACACTGAGATGTTTCTAGTGTTTTTAGTAATGGGTTTTGCTAGAATCCCTCGGAGGCTGGTTTCTGACCCTGACGACCACAGATCCCACAGGGTCTGGGCCTCATTCGGCCTCTTTTTCCACCCCACACACAAACCACAGGTGACAGTCATTTTAGTCCCTAGGGAAGATCATCTATGCTTTCAGATTAGTAAACCAAAACCACTTCTTATTCATTTTAGGGTTTTTACATGTGCAATTTCCTTTGAGTCTCAGAAATAAATAGGACAGGTTCATCCTCATTAACAGACAAAAAGAAATCGAGGCAGAAGAGAGGTGTGAAGGCCTACCATGCTGGGCAGGGGAGGGTTCAGGTGAGGCGGTTCCTGCTCTCTCACTCTGACCAGGTGTGTGTGTGAAGCTGCGGCTGCCTAAAGGTGAAGCTGGTCTCTGTCCTACGTGACTCGACCCGCCCAGCCACACCTGGGCCAGATTTTGACCTCAGGAATATGATGTGAAATGCAGTTTGGCCCGCCAGCAAGTGGCTGGCCATGCGCCTCGTGAAGGTGGGGGTGTTGTATTCCACCCAGGTAGGATGGGGAAGTAGAGCAAGCTGTCTGCAAAGAGAAAGCAGAGGCGACCAGCAGCGGAGAAGAGCCAGGGAGAGGGTTCTCCCTCGCAGCCTCCCAGCCCTGCACTGGCTCATCCTAGCTCTCCGCTGCCAGGGACACCCCAGAATCCATATAATGTAACCCCACCTTTCTCTTAACCTATCTAAATTTTACTTCTGATCCTTATAACTTAAGAACCTTCCGCTTTTCCCTTAATCTACCTAAACGTTATTTCTGTTGCTCATAATTTAAGAAGCTTAGCAAAGACACTATATTAGTTCCATATGATTTGCATGCCCAAGTCTCCAAATATTCCATGGAGACTTTTCTAGTGCCCCTCTGGTGATGAGGAACACCTGAGGTTGCAACAACAAACAGGTCAGGCTTAGCTGATTCCATTACCACAAATAATTACCAAGTGAAGCATTTCCTTTTCCTTATAGCACAAAAATACAGACACCTAAGACTTAGTAAATGATAATTATGAAAGAAAAATGGGGTCTCAGATGGCACCACCCCAGCACATACAAGAAAACAAACAAAACCAAATCCTGCATTGTCGTGTAACTGAAGCGAAGTTTCAATTACACACAACTAAATATACAGTACTGAACATTCTAGAACGATCTGATTTCCGGTCTACAGCAGAGACAAGAAGCTGAGCCTGGTGGGATGCGTAGGATTTGGGCGGGGGCGGTGCCGTGTGGGTGTATTTGAGGCCAGCACAGAGGCGGCAGGACCCGCCCTGGGGATTGGGAGAATCCGCAGGCCTGGAGAGCTTTTCCTGTTGTTTGTTTTTCAATCTGCTGAATGCACAAACAAGAACACAAGAATATAAACTCTGCCTCGATGATTATCTAAGTCATTATTATTGCTACTTAATTTTCCAGCATGGCCCTCTTTATCTTAAACCATGGAAATGCCAGGCGAGAGGGGGCAAGGCCTCCCCAAGGGGGGCCGGCTTCCTTCTGGATTCTGACAGCCTTCTCTCAACACGGTCCGACGCTGGACCTTGCGGCAGAACCCCCTGTGGTCCGCACTGGAGATCGCCTTTTTTCGTGACGCTGCATTTCAGGATGTGTGGACTCGGATTTGGGAAACTACTCAGGAGGTGCATTCTGTGTTCATCCACATCACGAGGCACCTGCAACACGGGGCAGCGGCTCAGGGTTAGTAGGAGATGAAGATGGGAGGAAGGAAGAAATGGAAAGGGGTGGGGGAGACAGAGGACTGGAATGGGAGGGAGCCAAGGAAACAGTACAGGAAGGCAGGGAGGAGGCACAGAGGCTGCCAGGACGCACAGGCCCCCGGAATCCTCCTCGGAACCTCGGAAGCAAAACCTCTCTTCTTCTCTTTCCTTTCTTTCTTTCTCTTTCTTTTTCCCTCCCTCCCTTCCTTCCTTTTTTCTTTCTTTTTTTCCTATTTTTTTCCTTCTTTGGATCCTCAAGGAAGAGTTGGTAATGCTTCATCCTAAGGAATTATGGTAGGGTTTAGAGCCCTTGGAATGTGCAAAGTTTCAGAAGCACAAAGAATTTATCTATTTTCCAAAACAAAGCAATAATTAGATCACTCCAGATAACTAATATCATGTTTTCAGAAGCTCTGAGTAGATGATAAACTAATATTTGTGCAATTGACCTTAAAAATGCGACAGCTAAGAAGATCTTGGAGAGATGCCCAGAAAGGCACCGATTATTAAAGGATTTAGCCATGTTGTGTGGAAAGGAACTTTCAGAGTTCTTTTAAAAATACATTTTCGGTTTTGTAGATCACTATGCTAGAGTAACTGTGAAATTATTCCATGACAGTATAATTATATTTTAATTGTATAGCAATTATATGTTCAATAGTAATTAAGGGGAAATCCACACTTACCGTCATGAGATACGAAGACTTTGCGGTCCACATGGTGGAAGATTTCTGTGTCCCCTGACCGTGCCAATCTTTGGGTCATACTCGAGCTTGTACAAAGTTGCTGAGGACTCTCTCAAAGGCATGTGAACACTCAAATACCCCCAAAGAAACAGCCATTGTCTATCAAAAATACAGCTAGCGGCTATTTTACAAAATGTTCCGACGACAATTTTAGGAAAATATTCCTTGTTATGCAATCGGCTCCCATGGGACAGACAGCTCCATCTAGAGAGAAAGAAGGAAGCATTTTGTAGGGGGCCGGGCTGGGTACAGGAACCTCATCCAAGATTCTCCCTGGATGGTCCCATTTAGAACTGTTCCTCCTTTCTTTCTGCTCTAAATGTTAAGTGATTCAGACTGGAAATCACGTCTGGCACTAATGAGCAACGAAATGGTCCTTCATCCCAAAGATCTGCATATTATTCCCGCGCCCCCCCCCTGCATTTTTTCACATTTTGTATTTTCTTCACAGATCTGCTGTCTGGGCTCAGAGGACTGTAAAAATGACAGACAAAACTTTTCACTGTAAGCTATTTTCCAAAACACTAAGTTTCCCAAATACTAAATGTTCTATCTCCATTATAACTTTTAACTCATGTATAGGGATGTTCATCGCATCTAACACAGTAGTCGTGGCGTGTGGACAAACGGGGAAGCAATTTAGAAAACTCGAGTCTGTTTTTAATGTGGATCTGGATAGTTACTATGATAAATTAACTACTAACTGATCTATATTCGTAAGGGGAAGAGAAACAAGTCATTTCTGAACTTGAAGGCCGCACCAAACTAAACACAATCAGATGCGAGAGAAGGGAAAGGAATTAGCTGAGGAGGGTGTAGGTGAACTTGACCTCGCGAGGTGATATCAGCAAGTCCGGAGGAGGGAGCTTCTCATGGCTGAGAATGTTTAACAAGCCAGCTGTCTGGGGCAGGGGCGTGGGGGTGGGGCTCGTGTTTGCCAATTTCGGTGGTGTGAATACTCCTGCCATGGCCATTGTCCACCTCCCAAGGTGACTCCACTGAGTGCACAGTGGGAGAGAGATGCACCAGTTTGCTTTCACAACACACACGCACACACTCACACACACACACGCCCTCTCTCTCATTTCTGGATTATCTGAGAGTAAGAGGAGAGTTTGTGTCCCCCTAAATGTTTCAGATCACCCTGTCTGATGAATTTTAACAACAGACAGCCACACACAATGTGCTCTTCGATTTTGCGCTGCACGGGCTCGGGGACACAGCTCTGCCCTTAGAATGTCCTGTGGCTACTGTGCACAGCAGCGGCTCGGGTCATCTAACAGCTGTTTGGAGAGAAACAGTATGTTTATCCTATAACACAAACGACACTTTACAAAGGCAAGTTTCAGGGTTTTCACAGTTGAGTGGTGGACCCCCAGAAAGCCCCCTGGTGTCTGTGGACCCCGAGTAAGAGTCCATTCTGCAAGCAGTTAATGAGATCTGGATAGATTAACTGCAACGAGGCATCTGAACTCTCCCACCTGTGGCCTTCCCCAGGGAGGGGGTAGCGTTTATTGCGTGGTTGTTAAACGTGGCTGCCACGAGAAGGGAACATCGAGGACCTGAGAGGTTGTGTGACTGGCAACCTGTAGTCACAGAGCCTGAGTTAAAGCCGGATGCCTGGTCTGAAAGTCTGTGCCGTTTCCTCTCTGGCAGCGGACGATTAGCAGGACTTTTCCAGACTCTGTGTGTGGCGCTGGTGGGGGAGGGGACGGTTGGGGGGAAGGGTGCTTTCTTATGCACAGAGAATGAGATTATAAACTAGGACGGTTTCTATAAAAAGTGATGAGGTAATATGCCGCAAGGGCCCTCAGATTACCCGCAATCTTTCTCCAATTCTGCTTCCAGGAACCTAGCAATGGGACCCAATCAGAGATACAGTCAAAGCTTTCAACTGCAAGGTTGTTTATTTCAGCTTTATTTATAAAAGCAAAAATTGGGAACAACCTAGATAACTTAAAGGGTGGAGATGATTGAAAAACTATAATGCTACCTCTGTGCAGCCACCAAAATCCATGTTGTCAATGGCAGAAGAAATTGCTGACCAGGCAATGCTAAGTGAAAAAAAGGACATAACACTGTATTCAGTGCATCAGTTTTGTGTGAAACAAACAAACAAAAAACGTTAAGAATGACTCTCTCTGGCTAGAGGGATCATTGGCGATTTGCAGTGTCTTCCAAAATCTCTGCAATGAGATTTTTGTAGAGAATCTATGAAATTCTCCAGTGCACATATGTATTAAAATAAAAATGAATGTGTGTAATATTTAAAAATCTATAGCTAATTAAAATTTTGTTGTGATATCTATATCCTAATAACCAATGAAATATTTCCCTATGAAATAAAACACAAAGGAACATTATAAAGACCTGATTCATTTGTGTGAGGCCAAGTAAGTAGATTGTGTAAGTCAATCTATATTTCTCATTAAGTAAAATGGATGTAAAATAATAATAAAAGCAATAAATGACATCATTTTAAATCTTAAAAAAAAAAATGAATGTGTGTAGTGATGAATCTATGTAGTCTGGATCCCATTATGAAAAAGAAAATGTTCTGATGAGATTGGATTAAAAGCAAAAATAAAAAAAAACAATTCTGACGAGACCTCTAACGAGTGACCAGACATGCTGGGTGGGAGCCGTGGAAAGGAGGAGGACGTCGAATACAAACAGAGGACAACGTGGAAATCTGCTCAGAAGAGGAACCTCACTGTGAGAAATCTTGTCATTTTAAAGGAATGAAGCATAGCCTTAATCAGGGCAGGACATCTTCAGACCTGTGCTCGGGGCACCGTGGTGGCCAGCCTGCCGTTGTGGGAAAGTGGGTGTGAACTGGGGCTGGAACAGTGACCTGCTGCAGTCAGCCAGAGGAGTCTGGGGACACCAGCACCTCCCTGCACCATTTTCTCTGTCCCTGACAACGGAAATACCACCAGCCACGCCACAGGGTTGTCGTGGAATTAAACGAGCCATGTGTGAAAGCGCTCACGCAACAGTGGTTATAAATAGCCGCTCAATAAATTTCCTTTTTTTTTTCATGTGCTGAACAACATGGCAACAAAATATGTAAAGAAAAATTTATTAGCCATACGAGGGAAATGGACAGAAATGCAATCGTTATGTGAGACCGTGACTCACTGATGTCCAAATCAGACAATAGCAGCCGCTCCGATTGCTGTCTGGGGACCACGAGGGAGGCAAGAGGGTTCTGTAAACTGCGAGGCGGCGTGAAAGTGTTAGTTATTTTGCCAGATGCAACATGATATTTATGGGAAGTGATTAGATTTTTTTCCCCAGGTCATAAAGAAATTCGCAATAAATTTTAAAGTAGAAATACACCGCTCCATATTTATGGCTTCAATATACTATATTTTAATATTAGTCATTTATATTTAAAGTAGAGAAATTCTGCCTTCTCTAACATTTTCAAGTGCTCTCTTGAATAATACTCATACAACAAATGAAATAAAGAATTTAATAGTAAATTATCAGGAAAATATAGAAAATAAACCACTATCTATGGAAATAAAATTATAATAATAAATCAAATTACACCTGAAAAAAATGGATTTGAATATTAGAATTTGGATGCAGGATTAATTTATGAGCTTTGATGTAATAAAAAAAAATCACAAAGGGGATGTTCAAAAGATTTGGTAATAAAAAATGTTTAAAATATATACATGAAGAACAGGCTGAGATAAAATGCTAACAGAAAATATTAGAGCCCATAAAGAACTCACAGAATTGATGAGAATTAAAGACTCAAGAGATAAGTGGACAAAGGAGTTCAACCCACAGAATAATAATAATCTGTGTGATTAATAGATGCAAAGGTAAACAAAAATATTTACTTAAATATTGTGAAAGTTGTCAGAATCAAAATAGAGTCACTAAATTAAGAAACCCTGACACATAGAGCCAGGAACGGACAGGAAGAGAGAGTTCTCACGCTTGTATGCCTGATAACAAAAAAGGCTACACAAGCCACAACCTTGCACAAAGGTCACTGCAAACTTACACAAAAAATACTTCTGCAAGGATCTCTGCTCAGCAACCGCCTGTCCAATCTTGGGCGGGTGTCACCCTTGTTATTGGGCTTTGTAGCCAAGGATGATTATTTCAAAATAATTATGTAATTCTCATTTTTTCTAAAAGCCTTTGTCTTCCTTCACCTCCCAGAATACACACATAGTTTACTATGGCATGTGTATTCCCACTGCAGTGCTCTATCCCCACATAGACACCTGTTCTTTCAGGGAGCCTCTCTCTGTTATTTAGGTTGACAATAGCAACATGTTCTCTCAGGTGCTGGGCCATGTTCTAATGTTCTGGTGTGTTAGTTCCTCTCACCCTCACAACAGTCCTCTTAGGTAGATAATGCTATTGTTCTTTTTTTTTT
>VBSM01003186.1:3466149-3477079 GCA_008086735.1 Cheirogaleus medius
TCCCATTCTGTGGGTTGTCTGTTTGCTCTCTTGACTGTTTCTTTGGCTGTGCATTGTCCTTTAACTTTTAAGCAGGCATACAACAGCTATGTACCCATGTGACTACAAAGAAAAACAATTTCCTGGCTCTAAAGGGCGGTCAGGGTGGGCTCCCAAAAGCAGGATGCCACCGCATGTCCAAGGGGGCAGATGACGGTGATGCGCCCCGGCTCGCTCCTGACTCATCCTTCCTGCAACTCTCACGCCTCTGATCCCCGAGTGGCCTCCTCCAGGCGGTGTCTTTCTGATACAGGAGCCACGGATCGGCCACTGTTGCCACTCGCTCCCCCGGAGCTGTCATGAGACCTGTGATTTGTCAAAGTGGCGAGCCATCCCTCTCAAACCGCTCTATCATTTTTAAACCAAGGACTTTTGCTCATCCACCAAGGCTATTTGACATCATCTTTTTGACCTGCCGGACCTGGAGGAATCTGTGCTTATCCTCAGCAGACACAAGACATCTGCTGAATTCAGATGGTATATTAGATATATAAATTCAATCAATTATCACAAACCACATAAAGAGAAAGTATGTTTCTAGTACTTTAAAGACTAAGGTATCGAAACTCAGAGAGGTTAAGTAACTTAACCAGGATCACACAGCTAGAGACGACAGAGCTGGGACTGGAACCCAGTCCTGCCTGCAGACTCCAAAGCATACAAGGTTGGACGACGCCACTGGTGCCCCCCAGCTGTGACTACAGAGAGAACAATTGCCCTTTCACTTTGAAGGAAGAGGATGGAAAATTTGTAGGGATGCAAAGAATTAATCTCCTAATTGCATTTTCCCCTCAAAGAGGGAGACTCCTTAACTCAAGGTGTCCTTGTTTTCACCCTAGCTTAGCTGCTTGGGTTCCAGAGCAGCCAGTGCTGCATGTTCGAGTCTCAGACAGGTCCATTTTGTTGTCATTTGGTGCCGCAGGCAGGAATGGGGGACTCTTGGCAAGGAGCCCCGCTTTGAGAGTAGCCTGAGCGGAGAGATCAGCAAGGAGGGAAGTGAGCAGTGTAGAGGCAGGAACAGAGCCTGTGCCCGGGCGTCCAGTGCAGCGGCCACCAACACCTGGGGAGGCTGGACGCCGGGAACGTGGCACGCCCAGGCTGAACTGTGTTGTCTGCGTAGCACACACACCAGGCTCCGAAGACTTAGCACAAAAATGAGGCTATAAACTATCTCCTCAGCAACCTCTTTATGTTGATTACGTGTTGAGATGATATGTTGGATACATTGGGGTAAATAAAATGCATCATTAAAATTAATTCCACCTGTCCCTTTTTACATTTTAACATGGCTCTCCCTACATGTTAAATTACATGTATGGCCTCCATCTGAGCCTCCCTTTACATTTCCATAGGGCGGCCTTGAACTAGACAGATAAACATACCGCAGCAAGGTAACGTGACTCCCCCAGAACCTTCCGAGGCTTAGAGGGTTACAGGCTGTGGGAAGAGCAAACTTCAGAAGAAAGAACCCTCAGGATAGAATAGAGTACTTCTATGAAACCCTTAAATAATTAGACGATATTAAATTTATAATGCTCATAAGGCTATGATGAAGAATCTGTAGCAAGTTAGAATGAAATGCATGATTAACGTTGGAACCTAATTAAAGCTGTAAAATAATTGGATCGATGGCATAGCCTTGAAGGCTGTTCTGATCTTCTCCCTGTGAGTCCAGCCCCCAATCTCCACGCTGACTCTGCCCCGGCAGGCACAGGGGCCTTGTCTCGCTGGGCCAGGTCCCCAAGACCACAGCTCCTGGCAGATGGCCACTTCTAGAGCCACAGCCAGCTCTCCGGGCCAGTTCCTCTCTTCAGCCCCGGGACCTCTGCCACACCTTGCTGCCTTCCCTGAATCCTGCCCGCTTCTCTTATGCTCCTCTGACTGGTCTCTTCTGAGCAGAGCACCACCCCGATGGGTTCAGAGCTGAAGACGAGAGCACACGTTCGTCTTGGGATGGATTCAACCACACCCCGAGCAGACGGGAGAGGAAGCAGGCAGAGGCAAACCGTGAAGCCAACAAGCACGGACTTCGCAGCAACGGGAGAGACCCCCGTGCAGAGTGAGGGGAGGGAGCACGGAATGTACCAGAAAGAAGAGGGGTGGCTGCTTCTCGGGACAGCATACCGGGGTCTCAGCTGCACCAGCTGGGGCCCCCTGTGTGACCATTTCCACCTCCCCGCTCTGGCCCTATCCATTTCCCTCATTTGTAAGATGGGGACCGTCACCTGACACTCATGATGTGCTGAGGTCCCCATGAACTCCCCGTCAGAATGTTCTCAGCATCCCTAACTCCCTTCCCTGGGCCACCGTGGCCCTGCAGCCACACCACGTGGGCGCTGTCTGACGCCTCGGAAGCCCCTTCTCTTGGGGTCGAGACCTGGGTGTGTGCCCCCTCGCCTTGACACATCCAGCCCAGCGTCTGTCTGGGGTCTGCCTGTCAGCCTCTTCCTCCCCTGCGCACGGCAGGGTGGGAAGTAGCAGGGCTGGAGTCTGCCTGAGAGCAGCAAGGACTCCCTCCCCGTGTCGCTGCCGTCATCCGGGTTGGCTCTGGCCCTGACAGGGCGCCCTGTCTCCTCGCTTCCGTGAGCCCCTCACCCCCAGGGACCTTCCCTCTGCATCTCCACTCCCAACAGACGACCCACCTCCTACTTCACAGAGAAGCCGTGAGCTGGGGCCTCTGTGGGCGCCCGCTGCAAACCTACAGAGCCCTGCCTCTCCAACCCCTCCCCCTACGTCTGCACCCCAGGAGGGACTTGCCCCCCACGCCCTGCCCCGGCCTCTGCCTTCCAGAGCTCACCCCTCATCTCCTTTCTCTCTCCGTGTCTTGGCCTTCCCCACTGCGCTCTCCCCTGGGTTGTCTTAATCAGCGTATGACGCTCAAATCTCTCCAATCTTAACACAAAACTGCCACGGCCCCGCCTCCTGCTCCAGCCCGGCTCCAGAGGAAGCTATCGAGGGTCACCCGATCGTAGGACATTTGGGCCGAGCTGGAGGCTCCCCTGGGCCCCCCAGAGCCCACCTGGGCAGCTCTCTGTGGTCTCGATGCAGGCCGTCACCTGATTCTGCTTCTCTCCACCACCACCTGTCGCCACTCCCCAAAGAACCACCACCGTGAGGCTCGCAGGCGTGGTCCGCCCTAACATCCCAAATCCCGTACTCCTCACCAGAGGACATCTCTCATGACCACGTCCTCTGATGTTTTGGGGAGGCCATTTCCCTCCCTTCCCTCCTCTCCTCCCCACCCCGGACCTCCTCCCACCTGCGAACCCCAGTCTCCCCACATGCAGGCAATTCTCACCCTTCTTTGTCCACAGAGTCTGGGGCACTGGAGGACAGGGTTCAACGTGGAATTCCGGTGGACACAGTTCATTCAGCTCGTAGCGGAGATAGTGCCATTCCCTACCGTGGCTTCAAATATGGGTCGTGCCACTTGCTAATTGTATATCCACGGGCACGTTCTTTACCCTCCCTGAACCCCGGGTGCCACATCTTCCAACAGTAGGTGACGACAGCCATCCTCCAGGGCACAGGGAGGATGAAACGGGACAACGTGGGTGAAATGCCGGTGCAGCCACCGTAAGTTCCCTCCCTGCGACCCCTTCCCCCTTCTCTGTGTGTGCAGACTCGAGCCTGCCTTCAGTTTTCACGGGAGGAGGGTCCCTTGTCACCACAACGACGACGGTTGCTAAGGCACACACACTCGCTCCTGCAAGTCTCTAACCCAGCTAATGACCAGGCCAGATTCCCCTCTGGTTCGGTCCCACTTGCGGAAGGTCAGAGGGAAGTCACTGCACTTTGTTAGGGCAGGAAACTTCGTTTAGGTTCTAGAGCTAAAGAGGAAAATGCAGGCATTATTTTAAGTTCCTGTTACAAAATGCCTGATACCACAAATTCCTGCCTACTCACTGAAGGAAGAAGTCAGTGAAGAAGTCACTGAAGGGTTACAGACAGATACGCTAGTTGTTTTTCTGCCTTTCCGTTTCTCGGCTTCTATTTTTAAGGTGACTTTTCTATGTTTTCAGATTTTTCTTCTTCTCTTAGCTAAACATATATCCATAATTCACAGATTGTCACTTAGCAGATTTATATTTATCAGTATTGTTTATGTCCATCCCCTCCTCTGCTTTTACAAACTGAGAAATTAGATTTTTTTTTCAACTGGTTAAAAATTACTTTAAGATTTTATTTCACTACCATAATTTAATGTTTAAAATTTTTACCCTATTTTCTCCAATTCTCCTGCTTTGTTTTCAGTTTTCTTTAAATGGACAGAGGACTTTTAGAAAATCAAAATATTATTGTACGGTTTCTCCTCTACCCTTAACTGCATATTAATAGTATAACTTGCTTCTCAGGATCTAACTACTCTGATATGTTTCATCTTATTTCTACCTTTTAATAAATCCCTTCTGCCTGGGCTCATAAGCATTTCATTAGTGCAGTACATTTTTTGCAAAGCCCCCCCTGGAAGTGCTGCCTCGGTCTTGCTCTTGCATGTGTGAGTCCAATCTGGGTCACTGCAAAGTAGAGACACCTGCTAAACGGTCCCTGTCCCGTGGCACCCACCAAAGACTCGCTGTAAAGATCTGTGAAGGGGGGTGATCCATGCGTCCAGTAGTACTTTGCACTAAAGGGCAGGGGAAGCTCTTTTCAGTCCTGGGGTTTTAACAGTCTATAAAATGCCTCACTGTCTAAACTAAACTGATGTGTTTCTTTGCCACAGAGTATGTCAGTAATCCATTCTCTTATGGTCCAATACTGCCAGCTTTTTAAGGTATTCAGCACCAAACCTTTCTTCCAGAAAGAGAAAATAATATTAACTAAACATGGAAAAATTCAGCTTTAAAATGAAGAAAAATTGCTTCCTAGGGCTGGGTAAATCCAGTGAGGTAAATCAGACAATTAAAGACTAGGCCATCGGAACTTTTGCCCATGCCTTGAGTGATTCTCAGACTGCTACAGTGTAATTTGGGGGATGTGGTCCCAAGTTCGCAGGTAGTTTATCTCACCCTGCTAGACAGGATGCGAGCGCCTTGCAGCTTCCAACACGGCGGGCCTCCACGACCTCACGTTCAGTGACTTGCAGTCTAGTTCTGATGGTCAAAATGTAGTAAGTGGGGCCGGGCGCGGTGGCTCATGCCTGTAATCCCAGCACTCTGGGAGGCCGAGGTGGGAGGATCACTTGAGGCCAGGAGTTCGAGACCAGCCTGAGCAAGAGTGAGACTCCATCTCTACTAAAAAAAAAAAAAAAAAAAAAAAAAAAAAGTATTAAGTGAATAGATGAAGGAGTGAATAACAGCGTGGTAGAACAAGAGGAATTTTATCTCTCTATATGCATGTGAGCCTGGACCTCCGCTGGACAGCGTCGGCATGTCTGTATCTTCTCACTCTTTGGGAGACAAAGAAACTGAGACTGAAAAAGATCGTGTGACTTGGCTGATGTCCACAGTGGCAAGATTCTATTTTCTGACCCACGAGGTTTTCCCAACAACTCTGTTCCCCGATGAGTGGAAGGGAGCCCAGACCAGACGTGGAGCCCCAGCTCTGCCTTGTCCTGTCTGCACCAACCCCTTCCTCACCTGCAGATGGGACGCTGCCCATGTTATTTTACTAGCAGCTTCTTTTGCGTCAACTTGAAGCTATTTAAGGTGATATTTCCTTCCTCATTTTAGTACAACTGGGTATTTGTTAGGAAAACTTCCTCCTGGAAGTCTCTGAATTCTTTGTTTCGTGTTTAAAGACCTAAGCATGGGAGAATGTTGACTGACCAGTGAATGTTAACTTCTAGGGGCACCATACCATAGCCTGGAATGCCAGGGAAATTACAGAACAAAAGCTGTGGGTGGCCGGGACACCGCCACAACCTCAGGGGCCAGCCGCAGAAACATAAAGAGTCTTGGAGGAAGTTGGATTTTGGTTACATGTAACCACCAGGAAGTTGGTACCGCAAGTTGCCACATGGCTGTAATACATCTATTAAGAGGCAGATTTTCTCCGGGACTCTTGAGTCATTGTCCAACATCTTTGTTCTCTCTTGATGGCATGTGAAATGAAATTATCTATTTATGTGCTATTCTTTATTCTCTCTTTGCTTTCTTCTTTTCATTTATATTTGTTGTTTATTTTATTTGTTTTATTCTTAAAACTCTAGAATAATGGAGCCCATGCAAGGTGTGTGCTTCATTCTCAAGCTTTTGGATTCCTTTGTCTGAGCTCATTGCTGCCAATTCATTAGTTCGGAAAGCTTGAGCCCTTCCAGAGGATTATGTAAGCCTCTGATCCCACGTCTCATCTATCAGATTGGCCAAAATTCACAAACTGGACGATTCACTTTGTTTACAAAGCTGTGGGGAAATAAATGCCCTCATGCACTACTGGTAGGAATGCAAATATGGTGTGACCCCTATGAAAAAGAATTGAGCAATATTCAAGAAAAACTACCTATGCATTTGGCCTTCAACACAGCAATCCCTAAGAATTTACCCTGATACACCTCCAACAATATGAAAATATAGATGCAAAAATTTATTCATTGAAGCATTGGTTTATAATAGCAAGATATGAGAAACTTCCAAAATATCCAAGCAAAAAAAAAAAAACATTGTTGAACTAAGGAAATTGGTTTAGTAAACTCTGGCACATATATACAATGGAATAGTATGCAGTTGTTACGCAGTTGTAAAAAGAATATACGCATATATTTCTTTGCTCTTTTAGCCGAGAGAGCCCAGAAGCAATGACACCCCCATAACAATGAGCACTCCCTATTGTCAGATCTTGGTTTATAATACTGTCGTCCAGTAAAAGGAAGCCGCGCTCCTTGGAAAAATGGCTGATTCTAGGACTGGAGCATCTTCTAGTGCCAGCAAGTAAGGAAGTGCTCAAAACCAAACACACACACACACACACAGAAACCCTACAACAACGGGACATGTCAAAGGGACCAGGAGTCCAGTGCAAGAGCTCCCAATGACTAAAACCGGCGTAATTTAGGACTAAACTATAGTAGTACTGGATTATAACCCAAGATAAAATAAATATCCATGAGTCCATAATGGCTAAATGAATGATGGAGTAAATAAATAAATAAATGAGGGAGTAGACAAATCTCCTGTGGAGATGAATTCCAAATAATTTTTATAAATACTCCGACCCCAAGTAGGGGAAGCATAAGTCCCCACTTCTTAAGTGTGGGCCACACAGGTGACTTCCTTCTGCAGAGTCCAGTATTAAAAGTGGGGGTAACTTCACGGTGGAGGAAGCTGACAAACATCAGCTCAGCGAGGTGATCGAGGCCAACATCATCAATAAGTCATGTTGATCGCAGCTACCCTTGATTGATGTGAAGAGAATGGCACTTTACAGAAAAGTGTCCTCCCCAAAAAGTCATAAGGCCAGTCAGATCATGAGCAAAAACATCAGGGAAAAAAGAAAACAATTGAGGGACCTTCCCATAAAACAGGTAACCAGTACTCATCAAAACAGTCAAGGCCACAGCCAAGAGGAGTACACGGAGGCATGACAGGCAAATGTAATATGATATCCTAGATTAGATCCTAGAAGAGGCAAAGGACCTTGGGTAAAAACTAAAGAAATATGAATAAAATATGTACCTTTGTTAATAACAAAGTATCAGCATTGGTTCACTAATTATGACAATGTACCATCCTAATGTAAGATGTTAATGATAGTTGTGATAGTTAATGTTATGTGTCCCCTTGGCTGGGCCGTGCAGGGAATTTGGTCAAACATTCCGGGCATTACTACAGGGATATCTTCGGATGAGATGAGCATTTACATCATCGGGCTTGAAGTACAGCAGATTGCTGTCCACAACGTGGGTGGCCCTCATTTAATCAGTTGAAGGTCTAAATAAACCAAAAGACCAACTTTCCCCCAAGTGAGCGAGAGAGGCTTTCTCCAGGAGCAGTCTTTGGACTCAAACTGGGACATTGGCTTTTTCTGCCTTTAGGCTCAAACCGCAACATCAACTCTTCCTGGGGCTCAAGCCCGTGGGACTTTGGACTAGAACTACGCTCTTAGCTCTCCTGAGTCTCCAGCTTCCTGTCCCACCCTGCAGATCTGGGGACTTTCTAAATTTCCTTCTATATATTTAAATCTCTTTCTGTATATATACATACTATCAATTCTGTTTCTCTGGAGAACCCTGACTAAGATAGTGGGGGAAGCTGGCTGTCAGGTATATGGGAAGTTTCTGCACTGTCTTTGTAATGTTTCTATAAATCTAAACTATTCTAAAATTAAAAGGCTATTTTTTAAAAGTCCAGAAAAAATAAATGAAAAAAACAAAAGAATTAGGAAGATCTCTGTGAACTAATAAGTAGGGATTTCTAGGAGATATTATTAAATGGGGGGAAAAACAACAACATTTAGGGGGAAGTTCATAACACTGAACACCAATATTAGAAAAGAGGAAAAGTCTCACATCAATGAACTCAGCTTCCATCTCAAGAAACAAGAGGGAAAAACAAATTAAACCCAAGTAATAAAGGTCAGAGAGGAATCGAAGAAATAAAAAAAAATTAACTGAAAAAATAAAGTAAAACCAGAGCTATTTCTTCAAAAATCTCAATAAAATTGGTAAACCTCTGGGTGAAGTGCTCAGAAAAAAAGGGAGAGAGAAGCCGTAATCTACCAACTTTAATAACAAGCAAGGTGACACCACTACAGACTCTTCAGCTATGAAAAGCATATTAATGGAATATTATGAACGATTATGTCCATGCCTATAATATTAACAATTTAAATGAAGTGGATAAATTCCTTGAAAGACATATGCTATCAAAGCTCACTCAAGAAGAAAGAACCTGAATAACTCTATATCGATTTTTAAAATTGAATTTGTAGTTTAAAATCTTCCCATTAAAAAAAATCTCCAAGCCTGTTGGATTTACTGGTGAATTCTACTGAATTGCTAAATATTTGAGGAAGAAAGAATACTAATTCTAAACAAACTCTTCCAGAAAATTGAAAAGGAGAGAACATTCAAAACTCATTGTATGAAGCAAGAATTGCCCCTATACCAAAAATAATCAAAGACATTACAAGGAAAGAAAACTATGTACCTGTATCCCTCATGAACATAAATGTAAAAATTCAAAATGAAAATTTAGCAAATAGAATCCAACAATATACATAAAAAAGGATAATACATTATAACCAATGCATTTCCTTGGAAAGCAAGTTTGGTTTAACATTTGAAAATCCATCAGCATATTTACCATATTAATAGATGGAAAAAGAAAAATCCATATTATCATCTCAATAGACACAGAAAAATCCAATTCTCAGCAAACCAGCACTAAAAAGGACTTTCCTCAATCTGATAAAGAGAATCTATGTAAAAGCCACAGCCAACACCATATGAAGTGGTAAGAGACTGAATGTTTTTCCCCCAAGACCAGGAAAAAAGTCAGAGATCTCTACTCTTTCTGTTTCTGAAGATTCTAGCCAATATAATAAGACAATAAAAGTCATCCTAATTGGAAGGGAGAATTAATATTGTCTTTATTCTACTATGACATGATCATTTATATAGAAAATCAAATGAACTCTACAGAAAAGCTACTAAAACTAATAAGTAATTTAACAAAGTTTCACATATACACAATACCAATATACAAAAAAAATCAATTATAGGTCAATATGCTAGCACCAAAAAATCTGAAATTTTAAAAATACCATTTATAATAGCATCAAAACTATGAAATACTTGAGATAAATTAGTCGAAAGATGTACAAGATCTATATACACTAAACTATACAAGCATTGCTAAAAGGACTAAAGAAAATAAAAATAAATGGAAAGATACCCCTCACCTATGGGTTGGACTTGATACTATAAAATGACAATTCCTCCCTGTCCCCAATTATTCTATAGAATCGATGCAATCCCAATCCAAATCCCAAAAGGATTTAGAATAGAAATTGTCAAGCTGATTCTAAAATTCTAATGTAATTGAAAAGAAAAAGACCTAGAATACCAAAAACAACTTTGAAAAAGAAGAGCAAAGTTGGAGGACTGATGCTTTCTGATTTAAAGACTTAAAATCTACAGAAATCAAGGCAGTGTGGTATTACCAAAAGATTAAAAACCAGATCAGTGGAAGGGAATAGGGAGTTCAGAAGTAGATCCACACATATATGTGGGCATCTGATTTTTTTAAAACGTGCAAAGGCAATTCAGTAGAGAAAGAATAGTTTTCTGGCTAATGAAGCTGGAATAATTTAATATCCATATGTTAAAAAATGTAAATATCTTGCAAAAATATATACAGGTGGCAAAAATTCATATGAAAGGATGCTCAACATAATATGTCATTATAGAATTGCAAATTAAGATAATAATGAGATACCTCTATACACCTGACTAAATGGCATTTTATTAATAGAATGACTAAAATCCAAAACACCAACAATACCAAATGTTGGTGCCAGTGTGGAGCAACAAGAACTCTCATTCATTGCTAGAGGGATGCAAAATGGTACGGCCACTTTAGAAGACAGTTTGGCAGTTTCTAACAAAGCTAAACATACTCTTATCATGTGATCCAGCCATCATGTTCCTGAGTATTCACACAATTGAATTAAAAGCTTATGTGACGGACTATAGAAATGATCCCTGAAAGTATAGTCTTACTAATCTTCGACAAAGCAGACAAAAATATATACTGGGGAAAAGAATCCTTATTCAATAAATGGTGCTGGCAAAACTGGATAGCCACATGTAGAAGACTGAAACAGGACCCACACCTTTCACCTCTCACAAAAATCAACTCACGCTGGGTAACAGAATTTAACCTTAGGTGTGAAACTGTTAGAATTCTGGAGGAAAACGTTGGACATACTCTTCTAGACATTGGCCTAGGCA
>VBSM01003186.1:3477179-3509260 GCA_008086735.1 Cheirogaleus medius
TGAAATAAAAAAAAAAGAAAAGAAAAAAAAGAAAACCTACACAGAATCTAAGCCTAGAAAAATGAAAACTGTAAAAAAAATAAAAATAAAATAAATAAACAATAAAAAAAAACATGTGCACACAAAAATCTGCACACAAATGTTTGTAATCTCCAAAAACTGGAGGCAACCAAGATGTCCCTTGATAGGTGAATAGCTAAACACACTGCGGTACATCCACACAATGGAATATTACCTAGCAATAAAAAGAAATGTGCGAGCAAGTTCCAGAAAGAGATGCGGGAGCCGTCAGTGCACATTGCTAAGTGAAAGAGGCCAGTCTGAAAACCCTGCATTCTTCACGATGACAACTATACGACATTCTGGGAAAGGCAAAACTATGGAGGCAGTAAAGAGATCAGCAGTTGCCAGGAGCTGGGGGGGTAGAGGGATGCATAGGGGAAGGACAGGGTATGTTTAGGGGCAGAACTACCTGTACGGTATGGTATTGGTGAACACATGACATTACACATATGTTTTGTCAAAACCCGTAAAGCTGCACAACACAAAAAGCGAACCTTAATGTAAACCATGGACATCAATTAATAATAATGCATCAGTACTGATTCATTAATTGCAACTAATATATTGCACTCATGCAAGATGTTTATAATAAAGGAAACCATGAGTGAGGGAAAGGGGATATTGGGAACCCTCTGTACTATCTGCCCACTTTTCTGTAAATCTAAAGCTGTTCTAAAAAATAAGGTCTATTAATTCTAAAAAGGTTTAAGAAATCAGGCTCACAGTAGGTAACCTGCGTGGCCATAATGTCAATTTATTAATCTACAGTGATGAATAGCTGTTACATTGAACAATACGATGAGTCACGAAAGAGCTATCAGGAGCATTCTCTCTCCAGACAGACCTGCAGCATAAACCAACTGGAACAGCATGGAAGCGGGGGAGGAGGCTCTCCTCTCACTACACCCTTGACAAGCCACACCCAGGCCGGTCTGCGGTCCAGCCAGAAGAGGCTCCACAAAAGAGAGCCTGGTGAGAGGAAGGGACACATGTTCCTGGGATCTTAGTGCACCCCTGTCATAAATGCAAGGGCCCAAAACAACCACCCTGGAAAGTGTGTGTGAACCAGGGGCAAGGCCTTTCCTACCCTGGGGTCCACAGACCCTGCAGTTTGTGGAAACCACAAACAGGCTAAGACATTCATGGCAAAAAGTGTGCCCGGCTGAATGTGCCTTCATCTGGAGAGGGTGTCTATAGCTCCCTTCAGTGATCACAGGGGATCCCGCATCTACCAAGATCCCGCATTTACCTCTGCTTCATTGGTGGACTTGTAGACAAACAACCCAATCCCTACTCGCAGATCCATCCCACGACGACCACAGCCCGTGGAAACGTCACGGCCAGCAGGAGCACCGGTCGGAAGTACAGGAGAGGATCAAAAGTTATGTCTGGATCAAAAGTAACTTGGGGCCACTCACGTAACTCTTTAGCAGAGAGAATGTGGTTGGTCTGTGCATGCTGACCCCGAGCAACAGCATCAGGACATCACACGACATCACACGACGCTCACTGCCCTGTGCAGACACTAGCTGCACCAGGCTCCTTCCTACCCCTCGTGGACACTTCGCTCCAGAACCAAGATCTGGTGCTCTGAGTTCACCTTTTCTAATTTTCAATTCTTTCCAAGAATGAAAACTTTTGAGATGACAGTTTCGAAGTTGAAATTGAATTATTTTTAGGAATTGGGTTATAGATTTATTTTTAATCTGGGATGTTTCATGAAAATTGTAGCGTTTTAATTTCTCAAAGGTCTTCGGGAAGCCACCCTTTTCTGAGAAATGCATACATTTCAGAAAAGGGATTAACTGTTTTCCAGGCGAAGATATACTTTGGATAAAACAATGGCAAAGAATAGTCTAGACACGTGTGAGTCACTTTCCCTGGCTTGGAGATTTTAAGGAGTCTGGCCTATTTTATTCCTTCAGCTTTGCTGACAAAAGTCAACTTTGCTGTTTCTCTACACACTCACGCTGTGGAGCAGCCTTTCTGCCTTAGCAGAACATGTGCCAAGCGTGACTAATTAACAAAGAGTCTCAGCAAGATTTACTTCTGATCCTATTTTGCATTTGTTCTTAGAACTCCAGTACGATAACAAGGACATTTGCTTTGCATAATTATCTGTATAGCCAATGATTAACTCTGTGTTGCATACAAAAGTGTTTGTTAGAATCAGGGATGGGCCTCATGCTCTTAAAGTGGGAAGGGTTTGAAAACCTTCCCAAACATATCCAGGGAATTCAGGGTTTAAATGCTATGGTCAAAGGTTGACCAAGCCCCTCTATTTGTTATCCATGGTGGTATGACAAATTGTCACAAATTTAGTGTCTCAAAACAGCATACACCTATCATCTCATAGTCCCTGTGGCCAGGAGTCTGGGCGTGGCTTAACTGGGTCCTCTGCTCAGGGTCTCACAAGGCTGCAATCAAAGCGTCAGCCCAGGCTGAGGTCTCGTCTGAAGGCTCAGTGGCAGGAGGATACCTAGTCACAAAAGCGACATCCCATCATTTTAGCTATATTCCGGTGGTCGGAAGCAAGTGAAAAGGTCCAGCCTACTCTGGAGAGGAGGGGATCACACAGGGGAACATCAGCAGGTGGGAATTGTCACTTAGTGGCCGCCTGCCACACCCTCCGAAGTTGTGTCTATCTGCATCGTCTTCACAAGGAACCTGCAAGGCTGCAAGTTCTTAAAACTCACCTGCGGCCTGGGACGGCTCTGTCAGAGTCGGGATGCGAGAAACAGCAGCAAGGGTAGCGGCAGCCGTGGAAAGGAGACCTGCCGCGGGGAGCGTAACTGCTCACGGGCCACCCCTCCGACCCACCGCCACATTCTCGTAGAAGCCGCACATGCTGTGGTTGCTCCCAGTCAAGGCCTGAGCACCGTGGGGGCCCTAATGCAAGCTCGTTCCTGCCAGATGTACAGCTCCTACAGCGGGTCACTGTTGGCTCAAGGAGTCCCCATGAGACTGGCCAAGTGATTCTTAGGACGGCACTGCGGTCTGGGGCTCTCCCCAGCCTGTCCTCCCTCCTGCCTTCTCCTTCCACGGGGTCGGATCTTCACAGTGGCCGATTATAAAGCTGCAGTTATATTTGAGGATCTTGAAAGGACTTGCTAGTACATATTAATATTTCCTTTAAAATACTTTGTAGATTGCAATAATTAACATTTTTGATGATGCAAGAGACTTCTAAACATCACACACAATAGGAAGACTCTACCGCACTCACAGTCTTATTTTGCTTTAAGTATTCTATGCAAAATTAACTTTTCACCTCCTCCTCAGTTTTATTTCCAAATAAAACAAGGCAGGCTGAAAATATCAGGCTAGTGTTAAGGAATTGCTAGCACCGTCTTTTCAGACAGTCCCGAGGCCTCGGATCTTTCTGCTCTGAGCGTCAGCACCAGTCAACACTCCCAGGCGCGCGCTGTGCTGCCCTGTCCGGCGGCTGTGGTCCGCTGAAATCCAGCGCCGTGAAGCCTTTCATCCGTGTGACATGTGGGCGAAAACCACGGGTCGGCAGAGCTGACAGCTATTGCCCTCCTCTTCCTCCCTTGCCAGCCTCTACTACAGAGGCCATAGCAGGGCTGGCTTCCCAGGCATGCGCCAGCGCAGTCACATGGCGTCGTGTCCTCAGAAGGGACCAAGGGACCACCACGCAGGGTTTAACTTTCTGTGGCCATCACTTTAAAATGCTTAATAACCTTCTCTTTCAATTTGTGTTTGTGAGCAAATTCCAGTGGGACCATGGAACATGTGTCTGGGGCTTAAAAGAGTCCTGGCTCCCGGGCTGCCCTGCCTCCCCCTCCTCCCTGCCCCGTCACCAGCCCTCGGCACCTTCTCCCCCACCCCACCCAGCAGCTGCAACTGGGCAGCTGGGCTCGGGCGTGGGGAGGACCGGGCAGGTGTGTGGCACAGTGAGTCAGGAGGCAGGGCCCAGGCACCGGGAGCATCCACACTCACTCCGTGAGTGTCCCCATCTGCAAGGTGATGTGGCATTAACTAGCACACAGAAACACCATGGCAGGTAGGGTTAGAGACTGCGGAAGAAAACTCTTCCCTTGCTTTTCAAGCACAAGGCCCTGGATTTTCATTTGGCATCGGGGCCTGCAAATTCTGCAGGCAGCCCTGGCCATGAGCGATGAATACTCTATAACCCAGCCTCCCGCACAGCTCAGCCGGGGCCGAGTGAGGCAGATCCGGCCCAAACAGCCCACGTGTCCGATGTAGCTTCCTGAGAGCTAGAAATGTTTATGTCGTCTTCATTGCTAATTTCCCAGTGTAGAACAGTAGCAGGTGCTCAGTATCATCTGACGGAACATTTGCACTATGTATTTGTGTGCTTGCTAATATATTTATTCAAGCGTTCGCATCACCTTTTCTGTTTGATGTGTCCAGTCTTGGCAATGAGGTGTTATCTTCCAGTGTGATAAATTTTCACCAGGCTCTCCTTCTAATTCTCATTATGCTTTCTATATTAGACAGGTATGTTCAGTACATAAAAATTTATATGCAAAGTGCTTTTGGATTGTACCTTTTATTAATATGAAAATTCCTTTATCCTTTTAATGATTTTTGCCTTAAATTTAGGATAAGAATTTAGGTAAAAATTTAGAGTAAAAAGTCTTAAATTCTAAGTAGAATATATCAAACTATAATACATATATATATATGTATGAACTCCCATGTATTTAGCTTATTTATCTTTGCCCATTCTTCACTGACAACTTCTTCATAATTTTGATGGGTCGCTTATCAATAGCATATAGCGGAATTTTAATTTTTTTTATACCCACTGTGAAACTCTTTATCTTTCAACAAGGCAATTTATCCAATTTGCAGTTATTGTGAATACAGTTTTGTGTGTGCTTCCTATTGCTGAGTTTTTAAAACTTGCCTTTTTTAGCTTTCCTGACTTTTGATGAATTGTTAGAATTTTTTGATATCGAACTTTGCTTGTTCTTCCTCTGGTTTTACAAAAGTGTTAGGTCCTTAATTTTGTTTGCAACTTAATTTTTTACAAGTATGTACACAAAGTCTATCTTTCTTTTTCAGTATCAAGAATTAAATACCAATGGGGGTCATGGACAACATATGTAACCTTAACATTTGCACCCCCATAATATGCTGAAATAAAAAAAATGAAAAAAAAGAATTAAATACCAATAACCTCCTCTCTTTGAAAGACAAGTGTGTTGTCATCATTTCCCTTTCTCAGTTTCCCCGCCAGCCATATCCTTATCTGCCCTACTCCAGGTTCTGTGGAAATCGTCTGATTTTTACAGCAAGACTGATCGTTTTTTATTAAGAACTCTTCCTTAAAAATTGCATTAAATCATCACTATATTATCAAATATTATTTAGGTATTTATCAATTAGATTCGTTTCCTTGTTTATACTGTTTCTTTCATATTTTATCCCCTTTGTGACATTTTTATTCTGATTTATTTTTTATCTGCTTTACTGCTTCCTTCAATAGTCTTTTCATAGTGAGAAAAACTGTGGCGTATTTTCTGAGCCCTTAAATATTTAAGGATAACTGGACCTTCCATATGAACAGTAATTAGATGGAGAATAAAATTCCAAGGTCACAATTTTTTCCCTAGAGCACTATAAAACTCACTATGCTTTCAATTTGTGTTGCAATTGAGAAGCCTAACAAAAATTTCTTCCCTTTCATTCCAAACAACCTCTTCTTCACTAACTGAAATCAAGGCAGGCTGTGTCCCTATAACGGAGACACGGACACACACCGAGATACGGCCGAGTAGGACGCGTCTTCCAATAACCCTCCCTAGAAACTTCTTTTATATGGACCTTGCAGCTCCCAGATCTCTCCCTACATTAGTTCAATATTTTCTTTGATGAATTTTTTTGTCCTTTTATCTTTCATAGTTTACGTTTTTAAGGAAATTTCTCCACTTACTCTTCCAAATTCTCCATTTGGTTTTGAACAGTGGCCACCCACCTACACTCTCTCTGGTGAGACTTTGCCCTGCTTGTAGTAAGCGCCTTTCATTGTGCGATCATGACGACCAGGGAGCTTGGACACGTGACTTGTCACTGCTGTGTCACTCGCACCAGTGGGGGACTGCAGGCTTTCCACCCGTGGGGCCGCACCAAACGTTGGAAGAGACAGACCGAGAGTAAGTTTACGTTTCTGAAGGTGTGGGTGGGCCGGGCAAAGGACATCAGGGTGTGTCACCATGGACCAGTAAGACAGGTGTGTTCGGGGGCGGTTGGGTTATCAAGGTCCCTGAAAACCTGGTTTGCTACCTATGCTGAGTTAAGAACGTCTACGGGGCGAATGTTTCCATCAGCTGTTTTTATGTAGGTATTTTGTGGAACCCAAGAGGCTTTTTTCTTACTTAGCCAACCACAACCACCCCAGCCATTCCTCCAGCCTGCAATGGAGGAAGTTTGGGTGCCTGGGTCCACCCATAGTGGGAATCACCAACAGGAGAGAGCTGAGAGGGTGCATTCGGGCTGGGGGGTGCTGTTCCTTTGCTCTTCCTCAAATTTGCTCATTGAAGCCACAGTGAGTGGAAACAGCTGCGCTTCTTTTCTGTCTGACCCCATATTACAAATCTTTGCTATAGACTCCTATGACCGAGCCCCACCTCCCCTTCCTTTACTTACCAAAAAGTCCACAAAAAATCAATTTCAAGATCATCGGCCTCTAGTGTGGGGCATTGAGGCTGTTCTCAACCTGAATCCGTCAGCCTCCCCTTCCAGCCCCTCTATTGCCCCACCCTCGGTAAAGGCTTGCTTCCCTGGACTGGAAGTTCTCTGGGGCTAACCCCTCACCTCTTAGGCAGGTGCTTCACAGGTTGGGTGCCTTCTCTATCCTGGAACATGCTTGCTATTTCATGTCATTCGTTTCTTCATTGGGAACTGATGGACACTTTCTGTCCCATGGCAAGTGGCCAGCACACGTGCTGAAGCTCCCCGGTTTGGTACCCTTGGCAGACATCACTAATCAATCACGGCTTACTTGGTCTGAGTCTAAACGTGGCGATGTTTTAGTTTTCTATTACTGCGATAACAAACTACCACAAACGTAAGCACTTACACAGCATAAATGTATGGGCTGACGGTTCTGTAGGCCTGAGGTCCAGCACAGGGCCCACTAGGGCTAAAATCCAGGTGTCGACAGGCTGTGTTCCTCTCTGGAGACTCCCGGTGTGTGGGGGGGCCTGCTTATTCTGGCTGCTGACCAGAATTTAATTCCGTGCTGTTGCAAGACTACAGTCCCCAGCTCCTTGCTGGCTCTCAGCCAGGTGCCACCTTTATCACTCAGCGGCCTCTCTCGGGTCCTTGCACACAACCCCCCACAGCTCAGCATCAGGGTATCGAGTCTTTCTCACGCTGCCCTCTCTCTGACCTCCTCTTTGCCTCCTCTCCCGCTTTTAAGGACTCACGTGATTAGATTGGGCTGCCTGAATAATCCAGGAAAATCTCCCTTCTCAAGGTCCTTAACCACATCTGCAAAGTCCCTTTTGCCATGTCACGAGTTCCAGGGGACTGGAGTGTGGACATCTTTGGGGGCCATTACTCTGGCTACCACACACCAAATCTAAATCCTTTTCAAACTTCACTCTAGGAGGTCACTGCAAATTGAATGATGCTGGCACTGATATGAAATCTACTGGGCATATTTGGAATACATAGATGGGTATGTCCAACTAATCGGCACTCTCCACCCAGCGTGAACTTCTAGATGTTGATTCTTCCTGGAGTGAATTGTAAGAAGACTGACACTCCCAGGGAAGAAGACGGTAATTAGATGGCCCTTGTCACCACGGCAGCGCCTTTCTGGGTTGCATCTGAGCCTTCCTGATTGGTGCCACCCCAGCTGGGAGCATCCGATTCCCACAGCGCCAGCTGCAGCTGCCAAGCTCCACTGACACCGCTTGACTTCAAGCCATTTAGGGATTCTGAGACCACAGCTACCTGACATCAAAATGGCCCGTCAGTTTCAAAAACTAATAAGCGAAACAATTATACACAAAACAGCTGTTTGAGCAACTGTGCTTTTTTATCCTTTAACTAATTGTTTTGTCCACTGACAACCTAGAAACAGCCTTTGCAAATAAAAGATGCTAGTTAAATAATGGATTTTTTGTGCTGGGAATAACTTCGTGGATTAGTGTGACTGACATCTCCATGGCTCTTGGATAGACAAGGACGTAACTAGGAAGCAGCTGATGTGGCTGACACATCTCACTCACTTGGTAACACTGACGCTGGAATAAGGTTTATTCTCGGCAATCAAACCAGCTTCCAAATGAACCATCTCCTTTGCTTTTCCTCTGTCAGTAATGGTTTCCTCACACTTTTAGACTTGATTTCTAGTACTTAGGCTTTAATGGGTTATCTATGAAGGGGTTATATATGACCATTAATCTGTATTTCTATAACTTTATGTCTTTAACTGATTTGTCGTTTAACAAAATAAAACCTGCGCTTTGGTTTAAAGAAATCAAAAACTTCTGCAGGAGTTCTAATGAAAGGCAACAAACTCCTGCTCCATTCCTTCCTCCTCAACTTTTACTCTGGAGGAAACATGGTTAACTTTAGTTCTTTTTTCCTGATGGCCACCCCACATGTCTAGATACTGTGCTTGTACCACTCAGTCCTGCTTCATCAACTCTATTTGCCGGCGGCTTTCTGTTGTGATGTAGCTCATAACATCGTCACCGTCCCCTTCCCTCCGTCCCATAGAGTCATGTCACTACCTTCCGTCACTTTTACAAGCATGACCCCCCCATGACCTCTTCCACTCCTACTTCTATTTCCTAATTCTGTCTCAGCCTCTGCTTCCCACCTAGCAGAGGTATCTGAGAAAGTGTCTGAGAAAGCAGGTAGTAAGATGAGCTTTGGATAGGATGATCCAACATCCTGAAGATCTCAGTTCTCCCCCAAGCTAATTTGCAAATTTAACAAAATTCCAAAAAAAAAATATCAACAAGTAGTTTCATGACACTAGAAAAGTTGACACTGAAGTACGTATGGAAAATTAAACATGCAAGAATAGCCAGGGAAACGGAGGGAAAAGAAAAATTCTATGAAGAAGGCTTGTGTTTCCAGATATGAGAACATTCTAGGTGGCCTCTATAAGTAAAACAGTGTAGCCTGGGGCACAAATAAGCAGCCAGACAGGTGGAATGAAAGTCCAGAAACAGACCCAAGTATAGATGGAAATTTAGTATACGATCAAGATGGTATTTTGAATCACCAGAGCAAAGATGAACTTTTCAATAAATGGTGCTAGGGCAATAAGATTCTGTTTTTTTTCTCATTTGGGAAAAGATAGAATTAGACCCATATCTCACACCATATGGGAGAATAAACCCCAAAGGGATCAGAGATCTGAATGTAAAGTGTGAAACCACACACACACACACACACACACGTGTAAACATTGTGAATTCGTTAACCTTAGTGTAGGAAAAGTCTTTCTAGCTATAACACAGACTTAAAAAGCAATAAAAGCAATCAGGGATAAATTTGATTCCATAAATATAAAAAAAATCTTTTGGACAGCAAAATCATCAGAAATAAATTCAAAAGATAAATAACAATCAGGAAAATATTCACAATATCTATCAGGGACAAAGGGTAATTTTCGTAATATAAATAATTCTTTAAAATTGACAAGAAAATGATCAAAAAACTGACAGAAAAATGGGCAAAAGACACGAACAATTTACCAAAAGACATAAAAATGACCCACAAACATGAGACTGTTTTCATTGTCAATCATAATAAGTGAAACGCAGATTAGAAATACACTGAGATGGTATCAAGGATGCATATGTCCAAACTAATCAAAATGTATTCATTAAATATGTACATTTTGTATATCAATAATACCTCAATAAAGCTTACAAAAGAAAGCAAATTTTTCCCCCAAAATAAAAAATAAAACTCCCTAATTAGCAGAGAGATATTAATATATCATGATCATGCATTGAAAACTCAACATAGAAAGGTTCTTAATTATCTCCAAATTCATCCATAAAATGTCAAAAGTATATAGAAAGAGATTTAGGAAAATATAAATAAAAAGAAGAGACACGATGTTTAAGGAGTTGAAGATTTTATATTGTATATATGTCCACTATTTCTCTGTTCATCTGTGGATTCAATGCAATTATAAGTGAAACGCAACAATAAAAAGAAAGAAATAGCATAAGTTGATACTAGAACTTGTGGGATGATTTTTCCGATCAACGCAGAGTTCTTTAAATTTGTCTAAAAGAAAAATGGGGACCTTTGAAAGGACATGAGACTACCTTGAAGGCTCTCACCAGCCAAATCTGGGACAATGTGAACATCAAAACAAATAATGATAAAATACTAACATAAGTAAACAAAGGGAGAAGAAAAAAAATCTCCTCCCTACTGTGGAATACCGACTCATACATGTAAAGAAATCATAAAATTAGAAAACCTCCATCTGGGGACCATCATCATAAATCCCGATCCAGAATGTGACCAGTGATGTAATAGCCATGTGTCATTGCAGACAGAAATGCCGCCTAACCCGAGGGGAGCGGATGACTTATAGGACAGCCACCAGAACAAGAAGGCTCTCCCACTGGGAAAACCCAAGCTGGGACAGAGCGCAGGCTTGACGGCTGATCAGAGAAGAGCTCTCTTTGTTCCCTGTGCTGTTGGGTATCGCTCGACTCCATCACCGTCAGGCGCATCGGATGAGGTGCCCGACGTGGGTCTGAGGGAGCTTGGGGGTGTGTGTGTTCACCCGCGAGCTTGGCTGCTGCCAGGGACAGCCAGGTAGCAAGCCAGTGCGGAGGAAGGCAGCGTTCCTCTGCAAGCCGGCAGGTCGATGATGCTGATACAGTTGCCAGACCTTCTCCCCCTTGGAAACAGTCGCAGGATGCGTTAGCACCAGCAACCTGCCTCTCCAGAAGCACGAAGTTGTAATTCTCAAATCACAGGCTTTGCGTGCATCCCTGCGTGCAGAATCCCCTGTAACTTGCAGGGTCTTTCTTACGCTGGGTGTTCCTCGCGGCTGCTCAAATGAAACACATCAAGACAGTCAGGGGTGGGCACCGCAAGCGTAGCCCCCCTGTCCCTGGCAGTCCTCCTGAATGACACTAAGGAGAGTGATGATATTCTTCCAGACCTGGCCAAATCGTTTTAATCACATAAACCGTAAGCACCCCTGCTGCTAATCCCAGCTCTGGGCTTCCCTGCTTCTGAAGTCAGCCTAGTAGGGAATTCAATTAATGATCCACACTGGCGGAATAATTTACTCAGTTGTTACATCTGGGACGGAGACTCACAGCAGAGAGAAAGGGAAATTGTAGGTTCCGCTCAGCCCCTTTGTGTCTCCTAACCAGCGGCCCTGCCTCCTCCAGGAAGGACGGCGGCTCTGTTTTGGTTCATTTCTCAAATCAAAATTCCCATTTTCTTGTCTATTCACTGGTTACCGTCTGTTTAGCAAAGGGACTATGAAGACTCTAATCCCACAGTTAGTTTTTTGGGATGTTTATGTGTCTGCTTAAAAGAGTTGCACTTCTTACCATTTTTTAAAGGAGAAGGAAAACCGAATCCGATGTGTGTGACAGCAACACTTTCTTCCTAGACTGTAGAAAGAAAAGCAATTCAAAACTTAAAAGTTTTTGTTTTAATTTAACATGAGTATAGTTTAGAGATAATATCCAAATAGACTCTCTTTTATTTAATGTTCTGAAATCCTTTACCTCGATACTTTTTGAAACTGCCAGTTTTACAGATCTTATCTATTTCAGAAAAATTAAAAATGCTGGAGATCTTTCTCTCTCTTTTTTAAGTGAATGTATGGACTTCTTGGAAGACTTGCATAACCACATTGGAGGAAAAAGAGAAAATAGAAAATATTATCCACAGCCCCAATGTCAGAACACAAATGTTCGGTATATGTTAGAACTATTTTCCTCCAGTTTGTTGTTTTGCCTTTTGATTTTTTCACTTTTTTACATTCACAGGTTTTTATTTTTACTTATTTAGATATCACTTTTAAGCTTAGGAGGGTTAATGAAAAATCAGGGGCATGATAAAATTTTGAGTAAGAAGCAATTCATGCATTGGAAAGCACCAGACTGAAAGAGGTTTTGTGTTCCAACGATAAATTGTCAGGGGCAAGTATTTATGGGATAAATGTGGAAGCAAAGTAAAGAAATTATTTGATTGGTTTGCAATCACAAAATTGCCCTTTTTTAGGCACATCACTGGAAAGTCCGTATTCATGTAATCAAGCTAGTTGGCTGTTTATGATTGGCTGGGGTTATGTTTGGTTCTAACATAAGCATTTTTTAGAAATGACCCAAGTTATAGTTCACTTATGTTTGCAATCTAACCAAAGTTAAGGTTGTTTTTAAGGCCTAGTTGTTTTGTTTGCTCAGGAATTTTTCAGGCCAAGTCTCCTTCTTAATTTTTTTTTAATCAATTCTCCCTTTTTGATCATCCTCCCAGCAAGCTAAGAATGTGACCAAATAGCCTGGCGTTACTCTTGGTTACCACTGCTGAGGGAGCCACTGGGACCAAAAGTCAGGTGGACGTTGTCATCATTGTTGAAAGATACTCTGGAGTCACGGGGCTGCTACCAAGAATGACACAGTCAGCGTTGATTTCCTGGAGTTGCCTGAGCCCGACCGAAACCATCCGACATTCGAGTGGCTGCTCAACAGCACTGAAAACATTTGGGAGAATACCATGCCCCCGGGGTGCACACAAGAGCCATGAGGGGAAGGACGGCCAGAGATTAGAAAACTTCCTCTGAGCAGAGATTTCCAGTGGTCAAGATTTACCCAACTGAATAAATCCATGGAGGAGGCAGTTAACAAAAAAAAAACCCTCATAATCGTTCTTTAAGACCTTTTAGAATTAGGACAATTTCTAATTTATTAACATAGAAACAAGATTTTTTATCAATAAGAGAACAAACTTCTCCTTATTAAGTTGTGAAGGTATCAAGAACTTGTAGTTTGGAGTACTATTGAGAAAAAAAGGAAAATGAACGTGGCGTTCAATTTCAGATTGTATTGCTGGAAGCGAATTCAAAATTTGCTGTATAAAAACAAAAGGAAAACAAAGGTTAACATTGGGAGCAAATTATGATCTTTCTCAGTCTTTGAGTCTGAAGGGTACCTCGTAAAGACTTTGAGTTTGAGTTTGAAGCACCTTTAGATGGTGGAATGAAGATGGCAGTTGAATGTTTCTAGATTCAATCCAGTTTAAAGGTAAAATCTCAAAGGAAATGATCAGGACTAGAATTTGATAATGGGTGCACTGTAGTTTCTATTGAAATGCAATCTTCTTTATAGTTCCTTCCATTTTTACCAAAAATAATCACAGTTAATTCTCTGTAAAAAGCCAGGTATGGTGGCTCCCATCTATAATCCCAGCACTTTGGGAGGCTGGGGTGGGAGAATCACTTGAGGCTGGGAGTTCAAGACCAGCCTGGGCAACACAGCAAGACCCCGTTTCTACAAAAAAAGTTTAAAAATTAGCTGGACGTGGTGGCATGCACCTGGAGTCCCAGCTACTCAGGAGGCTGAGGTAGGAGAATCCCTTGAGCCCAGGCGTTCGAGGCTGCAGTGAGCTATGATCATGCCACCGTACTCCAGCCTGGGTGACAGAGCAAGGCCCTATCTCCAAAAAAATTTTTTAAATAAATTCTGTGTGATATTAGTTCCCCTCTTACCAGCACGTTCCTGGTGGCCTTGGTGAACAGCGTGTCCCCGTGCCTTCCCAGGGAACAATGCAACAGAACACCCCAGTGAGTCTTCTGGCCTCTGCCGACCCAACAGGGAGCTCATTAAAAGAGCCCTCTATTGGGCAGAAATCGACAGGTCCTGGTGTCCCCAGCATGCTCAATCATTGGCTGGGGCTGTCCAAGAAGAACACGGCCTTTTCTCCAACACCCACGAAAATCCTGAAGATGCTAACTGCTGGCATCCATCAGCCAACTGCCCTGTGGTAGCGAGTTCTTTCTTGAAGCAAAATTGAGGCCACGCACCTCCAGAGCTGCCGCATCTCTGGTGTGATTACAGGTGTTCTCATAATTATCTTTATTCTTTTTGCAGTTTTCATGCGTTCTCAAAGAGTATGTGTTACTTGTATATTCAAAACACCTTACAAGCGTATTTTATAAAAATCAATCGATCCGTTTGGTGTGCTATGTTTCCCACTGGACTTTGCACTCGTCGGTGACCTTACAGAAGGCAGAGTTGTAAGAATTGAAGGCAAATTGAAAGGAGTTGCTGGGTATCAATTCCTTGATCAGTGACATGGCTGTGCCATTACTTCCTCGCAGCGTTTGTATGACGGCCACGCGAGACATCCTGCGTTGTCTTCCGGTGCCGTGACTGACACGTGGCAGGTTTGCAGTGTGGGGTCAGGGAGCTTGGACACCCACACAGGAGGGGACGGGGGCACTGGTGAGGAGTCATCCCCGCTATGACGAGAGGGAAAGCCAAAAGGGTGGGCACACGGATGGCGCTGAGGTTGTGAGGAACTGAGATTAGATGGGGGAATCTCTGCAGATGCCCCTTGGAAGATGGACACAACATGAGCTACTGAAAATAATCATTATTACCCTGCAGCTAGGTCCCCCTTTCCTCTCACTGCTCTGGAGGGCTTGTCTGCACGGCGTCATGCTGGGGACCCCCTGGTGTTCCCATCACCGTCCTCCCTGTGCTCTGGGGAGGGGGCATCACACACCACCCCAACCTTCACTCTATGAACGAGTAAGCCAAGGGAGAAACACCAAGTTATTTACTTAAGAACACGTGTTGAATAAGCCCCCGCGTTCCCTCCATGGCCCCGTGGACGTGATACTAGCTCGTCTCGGGTACACGAGTGGAAAATGAAAGCTGTGTTTCCTTTTTGCTTTTGTGGTTAGGAATCTTCACGCCAAATTCAGCACCCTCAGTCGTAGGGATTAATGCATCTCAGATTTTTGCCTCCTGTTAAATGTATTTTTAAATTTCTTTCTCGGCATTTATTTTGCTTTATGGCTTTTAGCTATCAAGATGCCTTAAATCTAATGGAAGTAGAAGTGTAATTCTCAGTAAAAATAATAATAATAATAATGGTCTTATGGAAGGAATATAAAGATTAACGACTTAATATTTACACAAAACTTTGAGAACGTTGGTACATAGTGTTGTTTAATATCAAATCGTCACCAGAAGTATTATAATATCCTCTTCCACTCTGCAAGCTGGAGAATCCTTGTTTACTCATTAATTCCCAGTTAAAGAGAGCATGGTTTACACCTGTCACGTTGCTCTGAGGCAAATTAAGTTTCCCTGGGAAACTTCCAGTGGGTTCTTTTTAAAAAACATACACACAATGATGAGGGAAAGAGCCATCTGACTGAGGTTTCATTCCTCACCCAGGCATTGAGATCACCTGCCCACAGCAACGTCACCCGACCTGTGCTCTGTTCGGGCCTCTATCTCTTCATCCCCGGGGAGTGGGCTGGGGAGTGGATTTTAACTGGTTTAAGGTCACACGTGTTGGGACTACCTGACGAAAGCCACAGATCTTCTCCCATGAGAAATGCGACACACAGCGTTTCATGAACAACGCCAGGGAGTCTGGGGAACCAGGAAACCCGCTCCGCAATCCTGGCTGAAGAACCCAGTGATCACTCGGGTCCCTCCCGGCTCTTAAGTCTTGAAATTCCAAGAATAACGTGCTTTTTTGGAGAAGGAAAAACAACGGGCGTGTCTCAAGCTGCCAGCTTCCCCTGAAGTGCAGCCACCCTTTTGACACCTCTCCTGGGTCTCGTTCAAGTAAGACGCTGGGCATACTTTACGTTTTTCTCTAAGAACACACATAGTCCCACGTTTTGAAACCGTTATTCCTTTTTCCTGGTGTGAGCTCGAAGTGTCCCCTGTAAGTTATGCCACCTGTCATTATTGTCACTGCAGTTTCACATCTAAGGCTTCCTGGTGGTCACGACTCTGGTTCTATGCTTGAGTCCTTAACTGACCCCATGGATCCAAAGGGCACTCATTGGAAACTTAGCCGATGGCTTTACATCCACTGCTCATGTAGACCAATGTCATCCCTTGAATGTAGATCACACAGGGACACTTGACTCTAAAAGGGGCTGGGGATGTGTCTGCTCAGGCACTCTGGTGCCAAATAGAACCACTGGCATCTGGGTCGAGGTCTCCCCCACCGGCAAGACTCCTGGGATTATTCTCCTAACCTCCCTTTTAGGCAAGACGGCCCACCCACTCCTGGCCTTTGGCGCCTCCAATTTTCTTGTCCCACCCTCAACGATCCCGACCTCACAAGTGCACCCCACGGGGCCCCTGTCATGTGCCCTGGTGAGCAGTCCTCCTCTCGGTGGGGCTGGGGTCCTGCTGCAGACTGACCTGACGTTGAATGTTTTGAAGTTTCAACAGTGAAAGTTCTTTGGTTGCAAGTAACAGAAACCGAACTCAAAGAGGTATAAGCGAACAGGGAGATGTATTTAAAGAATCCTGGGGTGTCTCAAGAACTCAGCAGTAAGAATCCAGGTAGACTCCAGAACTAAATGTGTCTCAGGGGAACCGTACTCTCGGGAGTCTGTCTCCGTCCCTCATCCCCATGCCCGGCTCCCTTCCCTCTTCAGCCCACGTGGCGGAGGCCACAGTTGCAGGTTAAAACTCTGAGCACCTGAAGGAGGCTGCCTTCTCCGTCTCAATTCCCATCCCAAAGCCCCGCAAAGCCCTCTTGCCCACCTGAGTCAGGTAATCCAGGGGGACGGACGAGCCAGTCCACGCAGTCCACGATGCCAACGTGGCAGGCGCGTGGGGAGCGAGAAAGGGCATAGGAGGACAGAAGAGCGAAGTTCCCAAACACGGGGTGGGAAGGTGCTGAGTGAGGAGAACTCCCCTCCTCCTCCTCCTCCTCCTCCCTCCCCTCCTCCTCCTCCTCCCTCCCCTCCTCCTCCTCCTCCCTCCCCTTCTCCTCCTCAAGTCCTGTGATCACCAACCCACTGTTCTTCCAACCCCTTATTTATAAATAATTATATTTATGTAACTCTCTTAAAAGAGGTTTCGTTCCCCCAAATTTGTCTAACTAGGACATCCCCACATAGACTATATAATGGGCACTAAATAGAAAATTGAGGTTCGCGTACCTCTCCCGGGCAATGTCTTCGTGTGAGAGGGCAGGCAGGTGGCCCCACGGAGTGGCCTCTGCCACCTCGGCCCGCTCCTTTTTCCCAGCCCACTGCTCTCAGCTGGAAGCAGAAGTTTGGCAAGGCCATCCGTGTCGGAATGAAGGGATTCACAAAGCCAGTGAAGGAAACAAATTCGAAGGAGACACTGAGACATTGCCTTCGGGAGATCCTCCCTGATGCTCTCCCATGCTGAGCAGGTTGTACCGTCCCAGCCACTGCCCAGTGCCCACTAGCAAAAGCCCGTCCTGCCCCTCCGACCACACCACCACCCCAGGGAGCCGGCAACTAGCGCTCTCCAAAAGATGGAAAGTGTGTTCAACGCCGCTCTGACTTCTGCTCTGGACAATGAAGTTGCCCTGACCATGAGGCAGTTTACGGTTTCTCTGAGCAACAGAGAGTTTGCACACATGGCCCCTCTGCAATCTTGCTGGAAAAGACCCTCCAGGGTGGCAGCTCTTCATGTGGGATCTTTGCTCCACGAGGCCTCTTGACGATGCCCGGGGGAACCATGATACCGTGGCTGTTATGTCTAAAAATGCACGTGCGTCTCTCTAGGACGTTCTTTGCCCTCGTCAGATTCTCACAGTGATCCATGTGCTGGGCTTGGTGTTGGCTGGGATGACCACGGCCCCCCTGACCAAGCCCCAGTTCTAACGTGAGAGAAAGGACAAGTAACAGACTCACACAAGGAATAAGGGGGTAGGATGGGGGATTAGAGGCAGCACCTGTTTCTGGAAGCCTCTCTGAGAACATTGCAGACAGAGCTGAAGCTGGTGGGTGGGTGTGCAGGATTGCTCGGCAGGGCAGCGCATGGCGGATCTCGGCGTCCAGTCCCCTCTGGCTGCTGGTGGGACGTGACTGGGACAGGCAGGAGCCGCTGCAGGGAGGCCAGGCGCAGGCTGGCGCCGTGGCCCAGGCCACCGCCGGGGGCAGGTGTCTAGTCCTGGGCTCAGGTCAGGCCGAAAACCGGCTCCCACCCTCCCTCACTCCTCCTGACGTCCCTGCACTCTTCCTTTAAAACGTGTCTCCCGATGACACCTTCTCCCCACATCACAGCTGCCAGCCTGCTGCAGACACCTGAAGGAAAGAGTAAGCATTTGGGGAAGCAGAAGCCAGTTTCGAAGAAATCAGCTCTACGACGCCAGGCTCCCCTGCACCCACCGGCTGCGTCAGCAGCTACTGCCCCCCACGGCCAACTCCCTGGGTCGAGGGAGCACCCAAAGAGCATCCCTAACGGGCATTTCTCTTTCCCAAACCTTCAGTGATGCGGTCTGTCTGCACCATCTCTCCATACACATATATTTGGGGACAAACCAGAGAGTATTCAAGGGAAGATTTTAATTGTTTTTAATTATCGGTGGCAGGTTTCATTTGTTATCAGTAATGCAGAAATCGAGAAGGCAGAATACAGACACAAGAGGGACAGTGTTTTCAAAAGATGTTTTATGAATTTAAAATCAATTTAAAAATAGATCAATTTGAGGAAGATCCCTCAGGCTGTATTTATGCACCAGATCCTTCGTCTCCGTGTCATTTGATACCGACGGCGTAACTGTCATCGCCAGGAGCTTTGCAGGATGAGTGAAGAGAATTTCTTTCCTCCTCTTTTATTGCATATTGTTCTGTTCCGGTCTGTAAGCACTGGAATATCGCATCACGGATGAAAAATGAACAGAACGATCTGCTTGTTTCTAGCGAGGAAGCCCACTCCCGAAACAGCAGCGCTCAGCTCTGCAGCGGAAAACGGCAGGAGAAGCTGGCTTTCCTAGCCACGGCCCTCTCCTCAGCCCAAACCATGAAGCTTTAAAAGATTTTATGTCTGATATTAATAAGCACAAAATACCCCAATTGATCAACGTAACAGGATGAATAAAATACTGTCTTGGAGTGCGGATATGTCAGTTACATAAAAAACTTAGGTTCAAATACAGAGCCATGCTCTCTAATTATAAAATTTTTCTAGTGACTCTCCAAAAATAATTTCTCAAATTGTCCTAAAGTTAGGCATATTTTTTATATTTCCTAGGCCAGTGATTCCCCCTTAATCCTGGAGTTCTAGTGAAACAACAATTTAGAAAAACACTTAACTAATTTAAACAGAATTAGCTAACTAATTTAACTAGGTTGAACACGAAGTTTTCTGGAGTTTGAATTTCCTGTCTTCGTGGACACGAAGTGTCACCCTCACTGGCCAGCAGGCATTTCTCTTTGGCCCCATGATCTATCCCATGTGACATTGGGCCCCGCCCAATACTCAAAAATGAACGCGGCCTCTATTAAAGAAAAGGAAAAGTGCTTCGTGAAGGGTGACTGTACGATCTCCAAACTCAGATGACGGAAAGTCAGCAAGGTGAGGAGGTTTGATGACCGGGGTGTGCTGATCAGGACGGGGAGGCCGCGCCGTCCACAGCTGCCTTCCAGCCTGGCGAGGGGCTGCCGCGAGCTGAGGACATCTGCATCCTTGCCTTTGCTGGCCAGTAAAGCCATCTTCTTCCAGGCCACCTTGGTTCTCAGAGCCAGCGAGGGTCTGTGAACAGTCCACGCAGGGCCGCTGTGGGTCTGGTCTCCTGGGCAGAGTCTTGTCTAAGGTCCTGACAAGCCCTCTCCCTTGTGGTGACCGCTGGTTCGTGCTGGCAGGATCTGCAGAGAGGGGGCTCTGAAGCACAGGGCCCGGACAGGAGTGCTGTGCCGGACAGCTTGCAACAGCTCTGAGAGCCAATCTGCACATTTTCAGGAATTTTGCAAGCCAGTTGTTAAACCATTGGTAGCTTGAAATCAGGCACAGTAGAAACATTCACACCATAAAATCAGCAAATGCTAACGATTAGGGTTTTGGTCGATTGTTGTTGTTTTTCTCCTTCCCATGGAACCCATTGTTGCACAATTGTAAACATTCACCAGCATACTAATGGGGCTGGGTCATGTCTTGGCTAAGGGAGAGACTGACACAGACGTCCTAAGTGCTTTCTCAGGCTACCGGAGAGCCCAAGAAGAAGGTGCTGAAAGAGACCAGATTTCCCAGAAGAAAGTGCGTTGAAGCCCGAGGTTAGACCAGAGATGCTTTTCCATTTGTCGCCTGAAAACGAGAGTCCCTTCTGCTGCTTTTCACGGGAGTAAGGTGGCACAGTAGCTGTCTGGGACAGCTTCCTTTTCTTTCATTTTCAATATTGCTTCTCTGAGAATCTATGGGATGGCCTTGAAGGAAAAGGTGTCATTGAAGTAAAGGGCTAATAAGGTCACTCTGCATTCCATTTCCTGGGAAAGAGGTGAACTTCTGGGCGAATGCTTAAATGACACCTAAGGTTAATTGCAGGACAGGAGGACGGTGAAATTGCATTACAGGTGGACATACTGTATGTTGCATACTCTCACTGTAGGGAAGTCCCCACCCCGCCCCCATACAGCCTTGGACCTTACATTGCAGTGAATGCCCGCCTTACCTTCAACCCTGCAGCTGCATCTCTTTGTCGGAAAGCTTTCTGCTGGAAAGATTAAGCCCCCAGGGAGCAACCTTCTACCAAAGACTGATGGGAGTTGGTGTGCAAATACCCCAGCACCCAGGTCAGCATATCTCTGAGGTACATTCCCTGCTGTCACTCAGGGTTTCTCAGCACATTGAAGGTCCGATAAGGTTTTGAGATACAAGATCAATTATTATGTTTCTCTATATTAGCAATGAACAATCCCAATATGAAATTATGGAAGGCAATTCCATGTACGATAGCATAAAAATTAATAAAATATTAAGGAATAAATTTAACAAAAGAAGTGCAAGACTTGAACACCAAAAACTATAAAATATTGCAAGAAATTAAAGAAGACCTGAATAAATGGAAAGATAATCCTATGTTCATGGATTGGAAGATTTACTATTGTTTTAATAGTAAACAATAGTTTAAATGGCAATGTTCCCCAAAGCAATCTATAAATTCAATGCAAATCTTATCAAAATCCCAGCTTCCTTTTTTTGCAGAAATAGAAAAGCTGATCCCAAAATTAATATAGAAATTCAAGGATCCAGAATAGCTAAAATAATCTTTAAAAATAAGAACAAAGTTGGAAGACTCACACTTCCCATTATTCAAAACTTACTACAAAGGGATAGTGATCAAAACTGTGTGTTTCTGGCATAAAGATAGACATATAGATCAATGGAATAGAATTGGGAGTCCAGAAATAACCCCCTACATTGTGATGTATTGATTTTTGACAAAGATGCCAAAATATTCAATGGAGAAAGTCTTGTATTTTCAACAAATGGTGCTGAGACAACTAGATATTTATAGGCAAAAGAATGAAGTTGGACCCCTATCTCATATCATGTACAAAAGTTAACTCAATGTGGATCACAGACTTTAAGAACTAAAATTATAAAACTCTTAAAAGAAAATATAGGACTAAATCTTCATAACCTCCAACTGGGCAAAGAGCTCTTAGATAAGCATAAGCATAAGCAACCAAAAAAAAAAAACTAGATAGATTGGACTTCATCAAAATGAAAAACTTTTGTGTTTCAAAAGTCACTACTAAGAAAGAGAAAAGATGACACATGGAATCAGAGAAAATATTTTCAAATCAAATATCTGATAAGGGTCTAGTCTCTGGAATATATAAAGAACTTTTACAACTCAACAATAAAAAGAAAAGTAACCCAGTTTACAAGTTTTCAAAAGGTTAGAATAAACAATTCTTCTAAAAAGATATACAAATGACTAATAAGCACATGAAAAAAAATGTTCAATATCATTAGTCATTAAGAAAATGCATATCAAAAATGGCATAGCAATTCACACTCACTGGACAGTTAATATCAAAAGGATAATAGCAACTTCTGGTGAAGATGTGGAGAAATTTGAACCCTCACACGTTGTTGGAGGAAATAGGAAGTGATGCAGTTGTAGCAGTTGACCCAGTCATTTAATTCCTAAGTATACACCTAAGAGAAATGTACCTGGATGTTTATAGCAGCACTACTCACACCAATCAATGAATGGATAAACAAAATATGGTATACCCATTCAGTGGAACATTATTTGGCAATAAAGAATAAAGTACTGGTGCATGCTACAACATAGATGAACCTTGAAAACATTGTGCTAAACAAAAGAAGCAAGTCACAGAAGACCATATCTCATACAATTCCATTTATGGAAACGTCCAGAATAGGCAAATCCATGGAGAGAGAAAACAGATTAGTGGTTGCCTAGGGTTGAAGGCTGGGGAGAAATGGAGAATGACTGATAATGGGGTGTGGGGTTTCTTTTACAGGTGATAAAAATGTTCCAATATTAGATTGTGGTGATGATTGCACAATTGTGTGAATATACTGAAAACCATTATTATATTCTACATTTTAAAGGGATGAATCATACGATATTTGGCTTACATATCAGTAAAGCTATGCTTAAACGTGGAGGGACTGGGCTGCCTTTGGGGAGAGAGGTTCAAAGCACGAGAAGGGTTCATTGCTGGCATGGAGACAGGAGGATACCACCAAGAAGGAGGGAGGCTCTAGGAGCAGAAGGCAATGCAGTCAAGCAAGGAAACAGGAGCCTCAGTCCTGCAACCGCGAGGAACTAATCCAGCCGATAATCCCAGTGATCCTAGAAGCAGGTTCTTCTCCAGAACCCCCAGAGAGCAGCACAGCCCCAGCGATGCCCTGACTTCTGCCTCACCAGCCCCTGAGCAGAGAACCCTGCCAGGCCCCCCAGACCTCCGACCTGCAGAACTGGGAGTTAATAAATGAGCAGCTGTTTTAAGCTGCGTGTGTGGAAAGTTGTTCTGCAGGGACAGAAAACAACGACAACCTACTGTTCTGTGACATGGCTTGTCCCTATTCCTTCAACACATGTCTGCAAACCTGTAGACAAAGAGATTTTACAAAGATGAAGCCGATCAGCTCAGAAAATGCAACTTTAAGGGAGTATCTACATTTGCCAATTTGAAAAGACATAAAAGGACATGACAGAAAAACAAAATTAGAACTGATGAAAAATAAAGTCAGAAAAAGATAAGAAGTGTTATAGTGAAGGGGTAAATGACAAGGCAGTAAATGAAATTTAAATATTTTATCAGCCAATATAAGAATAACAAATATGATGGAAATCAAACAAAATATTCTAAAGAATAATGTAGCATAGCAAAAGGCAATTTTTTTAAATTTAAAAGGTATAAAAATTGACATTAAAAAAGATGACAAGAGAAAATATAAAAGAAATGGTTAAAACTTTAAAGTAGACCCATTATAAAGGGAAGAACAGGAACTCTAAAACTTCCTAGTTCAAAAATAATTAGAAGTTAAGTGAAGCATGCAGTACCAAATAATCAAAATCACTAAACATCGGTGGAACAGTAAGAACACCCCACAGGCCACTCAAGACTGAAGTCATTGAAACCTACGACCCCAAGAGGACAAGGGAAAGAGATGAACCTGAGACAGGTGGAGCCTGCAGCGCACCTGGCCCTCAGCCTGGGGACCCGCCTGAGTGAGGACCAGTAGGACCCTGACACCCAAATCCCCAGCCATTTCCCTTTCTGGAATGTTCTTGCCTGCTAGTGCAGGGTCATGCAGGAGAACAGGTGCTCTGATGAGCCCTAAGCCCTCCGAAGAGCAGCTTTTGCCTTCAGCCACCCTGGGCCTAGCAAGGCCCTCACCGTCCCGGCCTCCACCGTAGCGGGGGGTCTGTGTCCTGCTGGTGGGGGGGCTGAAGCTGTGCAGCCTGTCTGTGCCCTGCCCTGAGGGGTGGTCCCCAGCCCCAGGCAGGAACCTAGAGTTGGGCCAGCATCTCGCATCTGCCCTCACCCAGACTCCTCTGCTGAGCCCTCTCCTGTGGCAGTCTTTCCTGCACACTGCCTGCCCTGGCATCCAAATCCTCCTGTGGGACTAGGACTCCCCTGGACACAAAATTCTCATTACTGACCAGGGGCTAACCCTGACCCCAGGGGGACTCAGACCATGCCCTCCACAGGCAGGAGGAGGAGGAGACTCAGAGATTTAACGTGATCCAGACCCCCCAAGCGAGCAGAGCTTGGTTAGTTTCCACGGTGTAAGACAGGACAAAATAAATCCACAGCTCTCAGTTCATTGCCACTGGGGCAGTCACTCTAGGGGAGCCCAAATCGCATGAGTCACACATGAAAATGAGCATGTGTGTGCATTCCCTCCCCACCCAGAAGCACCATATCCGAAGCACCGTGTCCAAAGCACCACTGGGTGCTCACTGGGTACCCGCTCACCACCAGGCAGTGCCTGCAGTCGGCCCCCCTCCTTGCTTTTGTGCAACCATCTGCGGCTTCCTCTTTGCAGGTTCACGATGAGCAGCGGTGGAGGAAGTGGAGGAGCCATTCTGCAAGGTCTCCAAGGTCACAGTCAGAGAGAGACCAGCTTCTCCTGCAAACGTGCTGGATCATTAACAACCAGCATGGGTCAGTCGGGGCGCAGGAATTGCCCAGCCCTGCCGGGCTCAGATTCTGCTGCTCAGGGCCATATTCGTCAGGCGCCACCAAGCCCTGAGCCAAAGGAAGATAAAACTATACTCCAAGGCAAGGCAGGGCTGAAAGAGCCACCCTTCTCTGGGCTGAGTATTAGATCCAGTAGACACCCGATAGCCAGAGCTCAGCCACCTCCGAGGGGAGGCACTCCGGGTCCCAGCCTTTGCAAGGGGCATAATTCCCAAGGAGGGAGGAGAAATTGGCACAAGAACAAAAGAACATAATCATGGGAAATACCTACACTAAGAGATATATTTTAAAACATATACGTAATTTAAAAGCAAATAAATGAAGGCATCCCCGGCTCAGCAGCCAGCTGCCAACCCCCAAAAGTCAAATCATTTTTGTCTTCCTCTCCATCTCCCCGGTTCTTCATACAAATAAAAATCTGAGTCAAGGCCTCGTGGCTTCGGGATGCGACTACATCACTCCCGTGTCTGGAGACAGAGTCATCTTATCCACGATAGGCCCACCTGAGCCTGGCGTGGCGGAGACGCAAGACAGGATGAAAGACCAGCTGGCACTCTGAACGAGGTTACCGTGCCCTGCAGGTAACGAAACCATGGCGACTGATCAGTCAGAGTCTTGGCGGGACGCAGAGTCCCACTCAGATGGTTTAAGAGCAAAATGAACGAAGTTCCCGTTTACAGAGCTGTGGGCAGAGTAAGCAGGCACATCATAGGATGCTGTGCCACCTGAGCCCATCCACGGTGGGAGCTGTCACCATACGCCTGGGACAGAGGGACGGGGAGGACACGGCCCAGGTGTGGTAAGAGCCCGGCAAGAGTGGGAGCCACAGAGAAGGGGCTGCCCGAGAGGAACGTACCCGTGCAGGGCACAGCCACTGCCAGAGTAAGGCAGCCTGGAGCAGGGAAGAGATAGCCAGGCCCCCTCCCTGCTCCAGTGGTCAGTGGCTGCCTCCCAAATGCCAAAGCCACAGCTGGCCGGGGACAGATGCTGCAGGCTGCATGGGGGAGGGGAGGCGGACCCACAGCGGTAACGCGTACTCAGAAGCCATCCCTGTAGCACGAGGTTTCTCAGCCACAGCACCACGAACGTTTGGGGCCAGGCGGTTCTTCGTCATGGGCATCACGGGATGTTTAGCACATGGGATGTACTGGATGCCCCGAGCAGTCCCCAGTCGCGGCACTAAAACCGTCTCCAGACGTTGCCGGTCGCAGCCGGGGGCAAAGTCATCCCTGGCTGAGAACCACGGCTGTAGGGTTAGAGCATTAGATACAATAAGGCGGTGAGGCCAAGGCTTCCGACGCTACATCAGCAATAAGAAGAAAGAGACCGTTTAAGCCCCCAACCCCACCTTCCTCAGTTACTGCATTTGAGAGAGATGATAGTGGAACCTGAACTAACGGTACTTCTGTCTCTCGCAAGACGGCTGACAGAACGAATGTGAAAACCCTCCCACTAAAAATGCAAGAATGATATAACTAAAATGAAAAACAAACACGCCCAGCTAAGCCAGAACAACAGCTGTAGATGTGTGCAGGGCGGGGGGAGTGTTGGGGGCAGACGCCGAGACAAACCCTGAAGCAGAGGACACGCTTTGGCGAGTCTCCACGTGAGGTGACAAGGGAGCTGAGACCCTCGCATCATGTCAGGGCTCTCAATATGGAGCAGAAAAGAATGTGCCGCCAACCCAGGAAAGGACCAGGGAGCGTGTGACTTGCTAGAATCTGCGTGGAGAGAAACGGCTCCCTACCTTTTCCTTCTGCTGGTTTAGAGTTTGGTTCCATAGTTACGGGAAACTCCAAGCTGTGACGTTAATGGTTAAAAAAAAAAAATTAGTATAGGGCCAGTGACACCCCTGAGGCTCTGGTAGAAACAGGAAGATGTCATGGCTGTCTGGGCCTGGGGGCTGGGGGATGGGGAGAAGGTGGTCAAAGGGTACGAACTTGCAGGGAGATTAATTAAATTCCGGGGGATCTGATTACAGCATGTTGACTATAGTTCATGATAATGTACATACACCGTGCCTTAAATTTGCAGAAAGAGTAGATCTTTAATATTCTCACCATAAAAAAAAATGGTAACCATGTGAGGTGATGGAAGTGTTAACTAACTTGATTGCGGTAATCATTCCACAGTGTGTACAGACATCAAATCACCACCACATCGCACACCTTAAATAGATACGATTTTGTCAATTATACCTTAATAAAGCTGGGGTTGCGGGGAATAAAGCCTCATGGATTCCACGGGAGGGTAGGGAAAAAAAACACTGAAAATGCATTTGGAATCCAAACACTATAAAGCAACCTCCCATGATGGGAACTCAGCGACAGGCGTTTCAGTATCCCACCTCAAACCAAAGACGCAGTAACAGCAAGAGGAGTCAAACTCATCAGGAAAGAACAAGACTCTGAAATAAAGGAAAACAGGCATAAAGAAAGAAATGAGCTACTAGAATTTAATAATGTCATCACTGAAAATCAAAACTCCACAGAGAAGCTAAAACGTAGGTTAGATCCAGCAGAAGAGCTTCACTTCTGAGCCAATTGTAACACGTCAAAGTTCAGGGGTAACTGATTTTATCATGGAAATAATATTACAGCAGGAAGGTCTGCTCCCATGGGGCCGGTGACAACTCTTGGTAGAAATGAACCCAACGCCAAATTTGATGAGCTATGGATCGTGCACCTGCCCTGAGCACAGGGTAAGGACATTTTTTGTAGGGTCGCGGATCAGTTAATCCATGCAGCAGAATAACTAGTTGCACAAAGTTGTATTTCCTGTCCTAGTGAGGATCCCTGTGCAGGACTGTGTCCTTACCTGCCTGCTTCACTTCGCTCTGGGAAAAAGCCACACACTTACGGGGTCAGACAGGTGACAAGGGCTTCATTGCCCGTGAATCCATATGTCACCTGACGGTTTCTGAGAACCACACCGACGCTTATTCACCCCACTGATACTCACGAGCATCCGCCGCACGCTGTCCACTTTTCCAGGTGCTGGGGATTCATCCAGAGCACATAGTTTCAGCTTCCCACCGCAACCCTGAGACGTGTACACCGATGTTATTCTTTCCTTTCAGATTCGAGAATGAGGCAAAGAGATGTCAAATAACTCGCATGAGGAAGCATGGCTAGTCATTCTGAGAACTAGAATTCAGAGCCCGTTGATTCGACTCACCCGTGTTTTTCATCCTTACACGATCCAGCTAATAGAAGAATATGTAATGGGATGCCGCAATGGTCGCCATTTGTATTTTAGTGAGAAAAGCAGGTAATAAAACAGTATGCTCTGCATAATCTTAGTTAAGTAAAAAAAAAAACTATTGTATCTTTTTCCTGATGTAATCCTTTTTAAAAATTTATTATATGCTTGTAGCACAAATAAGTCCGTGTCTTATACCATGCGATGTCATGCACTTCTGAGAGTCGATGTCATTTCTGGCAGGCACAATCCCTGCCCCCAGGGCTCGGGGCAGCGGCTTGCTCTTCCCATAGCCTGCGCTTCCCCAGCACTGTGCTTTTATAGAAAGAAGTCTGGAAGGATGGACACCAGCATCTTAAAAGAGACTTGGGACGACTACAGTTCACTTCAAGGCCCTCCCTTACACATTCTGTCTTTATTCTCTGCTGGCCACGTTTTTGTAACCATGAACATAAATTGCATGTGTGCAGAGAGTGTGATAAAGTTCCGAAAAGATAAGAGTGCTTCATCGGCCACCCATAGACCAAGCTCCCTCCCCGGCTCACCCCTTGAGGTCTGACCTGGGGCCTGTCTGCAATTTTAAATGCTCCCCAGGTGATTCTGAGGTTCACCTGGTGGAGAACCCCTATATTAAACTATCTCTGGGAGGGACACCCCTTCAAATGGAGGCATCAATCTTCCAGAAGCACCTCCAAGAGTCCTATAGCACAGAGAACTATGCCTGCTGTACTTATGCAGAACAACAGTATGCATAAAAATCCTTTTTGTTCCTCATAGCATTATAGATCTGCTCCTTCAGTTAATTTTCCAGGCCTTCAGGGAGGCAACTTCACTGCCTGGAGTTCTTTGGGGCTGTCAACGTCAGCATGGTACGAAAAGATGCTTCCCCACCTCCCACAAGAGAACGGAAGCAGATGTTGCCAGGCAGAGTTACCGTGGATGGCTGTGGCATCACTGAGATCCACACTGACAGCCAGAAAACCCAGGTCCACGCTGAGTGAGCCCTCTCGGGGCCGAGGCTCAGGGCTGGGGAGAAGTGGGCAGCACCAGAGACTCGGGAGGCGGAGCCCTGCCCTGGAGAGTCATGCAGGGAGAACTCTGTTCTGCACTCTTCCGCAGCACTTGCATCGTGGTACGTGGAGGGGCTGAGTAGTGACTCACAAAGCCATGCCCACGTGGAACCTCAGCATGTGATCTCATTTGGAAATAGGATCTTTGCTGTTGTGCTCTGTTAAGAAGTGAGTTAAGATGAGGTCATAGTGGATTAGGATGGGGCCGAAATCCAACCACTGGTGTCCTTATAACAGGATAGGACTCACGGAGACACACACAGGTAGGGAGGCCACCTGAGGACAGAGGCAGAGATGGGCATGATGCATCCCTAAGCCAAAGCATGCCGACAACCTCCAGAAGCTGGAAGAGGCATGGTATGGATCCTCCCCGCCCGCCTCCAGAGGGACCCACCCCACCAACACTTTGACTGCAGACTCTGGGCCTCCAGAGCCAGGAGAAAATAAATCGCTGTTGCCTGAAGCCACCCAGCTTGCTGCGTTCTGTTACGGCAGCCCCAGGAAGCTGACACAGCTCTCTGGTTTCCTAATTCCTCTCTGTAAACTGTCCACAGTGCCTGATTTGAGGGGTGGGGAGGGGCCATCCATGAACATTTGGAAATGGTTGTGAGAAATAATTCTTCAAATTGCAGGATGTTCCAAAGACCCACAGCAATTAGTGGAGGCAGAAGGCAGACTTGGCTTTCTTTGCACAGAGCGCCTCTGTGCTGGTCTCCTGAGCCTCCCCGGGCCCCCAGCAGCTCCTGGCACTGTCCCTGTCACTGTTCCGTGCTGCTGGGGGCTCTGCAGACCTGGGAAGCAGATAACCTGCAAAAGCAGCCTGCGTTTCTAGAAGGGCTCCGGGGTCTTGCTCCACGACAATGGATTGTGGGTCAAGGTCACGGAGCCACTGTCCTTCCCCTGCCAAGGCCCGGCCAAGGGGTGCCCACCCAGGTGTCTGAGGGCTCCTCCCAAGAACCCCTGCAGGAGAGGGCATCTGCAGCCTTGGAAAGGGGGGTAAGAATGCAGAAGAAATTAATTAGCAATTTCCCAAATGTGTCCAACATCTAAAAACCAACCATAACCCAAAGTGCTGAAAAGCCACCATCACTTTTTTATGTCATCGCTGTGTTTGGAGAAGAGCCTGAGGCACAGAGGCTGACTCCATCTCTCTGGCAGGTGGTGTCAGCATTTACACAACCTACCTGGCACCCGTCTGAGGGATTACAGTCCCTGAGCCGGGTGTCGCACGGCTTAGAGCACCGTTCTTGGCATGAGATTCTAGGGGGCGGTTCTCGTAAAGAACTGCTTGACCATGCAGAGCGAGCAAGGAGGAAGTGTGTGATCTCAGTGGCAGACCTCAGATTCTCCCCCTCGGTGAAACCCGTGGCCGTCTGAGGTTTAACTGAGTCGCTGCAGCTTCCTCCACGGTCTGCTCGTTGTGGACCCCACCTAAGAACGTCAGCTCCAGGCAAGGGTCTGAGAAGGCACCTGGTCCCGCCCATGCATCCTGCGGAGATTCTAGAACACTACTCTTTTCTTCTGTGCTGCATGTTCCCTTCCCTGGGAAGAGATGTGGTTCAGACTTAGCAAATCACACCTGTCAGATGCTGTCATTTGTAGATATAAAACACAAAGTCCCCTCATTTATATGTCTATGGTAGGTTAAAGATGACCACTAACTCTTTGACACTTGATCTCCATGGAGATCAAAGAGAGAAGCTTTGTCCTCTCCCTGGAGTCTAGGTGGGCTCCGTGACCACTTAACCAGGAGGTGTGACAGAGCAGCACTGCCTCATCCCAGGCTGAGTTTCCACGTCCCGTCCTGTCACTCTCAACACTGGCTGTCAGATTCCCGCCACCCAGCTGTGAGACGCCAAGCCACATGGAGAGGCCATACATGGACTGTCCCTGACCTACACCACTCCTCTCAACACCATGTCGACTTTGTGATGGTGTGAAAGCCATGCCATTCAGTAGAAACTGTACTTTGAATGTTGCTCTTTCCCTGGCTGGCAAAGTGCAGTATGATACTCTCGTATTGAGCCACAGCTCCCTGTCAGCCACACAAGTGTAGGGGTAAACAACCACAACCAACACCAACACTCTACAGCGTATTGTGTTGCCAGATGGTTTTGCCCAGCTGTAGGCTAATGTAAGTGTTCTGAGCACGTTTAAGGTAGGCTATGATGTTTGGTAGGTTAGGTGTACTAAGTGCATTTTCAACTTTTCAATTTACAATGAGTTTATTGGGATGTCACCCCATTGTAAGTCAAGGAGCATCTGTACAGATGCTGTAGCCAACAGCCCCAGTAGAGTCCCAGCTGACAACCGGCATCAACTGTCAGCCATGTGAGTGTGCCCTCCTGGACCTCCAGTATAGTCAAGCCTTCAGATGATCCCAGCTCCAGCCACCCAGACTGCACCTGCATGAGAGATCCCAAGCAAAAACCGCCCAGCTGAGCCCAGTCAACCCACAGAACCATAGGAGATAATAGCAAGTTGGTGTTTTAAGCTGCTAGGTGTTAGGGTGATTTGTTACACAGCACTAGTAACCAGAACAAGGCCCAGTTCCATGTCCTCCATCCTAGAATTTCAATACTCAAAAATGTCTTAGGAGTCATGCCTTCATTCAACAAATATCCACTCAGCACTTGCTATGGCCCAAGAATGCCTGGAGGCACTCAAGATTCAGCAATGAACAGAACAAACAAGGTCCCTGTTCCCACAATATTTATTGTCTAGCATGCAGCAGAGGAGGAGAGAAAATATCCATGAGAAGTGCTATGCAGAGAATTAATATAGGGAAATAAATGCAATCTTGGATTATATATTTTTTCTGATATTACTATTGTTACCTTCTAGCTACAAGCTACTCACTTTCATCCCATTAATATTTATTTGGTATATTTTTTCTACCTCTTTAATTTTAACCTTTTTGTGTCAGCTCATTTTTCACTCTTATAAACAACATTATTTGGATTGTGCATCCTTTTTTGTTTGTTTTCTAGAGACAGGGTCTCACTCTGTCACCCAGGCTGGAGCGCAGTGGTGTGATCATAGCTCTCTGCAACCTGGAACTCCTGGGCCCAAGTGATCCTCCTGACTCAGCCTCC
>VBSM01003186.1:3517412-3545674 GCA_008086735.1 Cheirogaleus medius
ACACGCACACACCCACACACTCACACATACACACACACACCCTGCACACTCGCACACACACACACACCCACACACTCACACTCACACAGCTGCAGAACCGTGGGGAAGAAGCAGAGGTCAACACTACCACTGAGCTTCAGCAAACACAACACCCATTCACACCTTGGTGCCGTCAGAGCGGGTCGCCCGCAAGGGCTGCGCAGGGACCAGGAAGGCGATGGTCTGTGGTGGCTTGTGCAGCTTCCTCCGGGTCATCTCTGCCCTGGTAGAGAACGGTCACTCGACTCTATGCTGGATGTCTAATTCCCGCGGGTCTGGCTTAAGGGAGCAGGGGAGCGGGAGGGGCAGGGAGGTGGTGGTTGCATGTGGTGTGGTGTGTGATTGTGTGTTTGGTACATATGTATGTGGCATGGTATGCGTGCATATGGTACGGTATGTGCGGTGTGGTGTGTGATTGTGTGTTTGGGTACATATGTATGTGGCATGGTATGTGTGCATATGGTACGGTATGTGTGGTGTGGGGGGTGTGTGTGCACACATGTGACTCTGTGGTTGTATTGCGTGTTGTGGTGTGTGTGTGTGCTTAATATTTATGCCTGTAGTATGATGTGTGTGCATGCAGTATGGTGTGTGTGGTGTGGTGCCTTGTACGTGTGTGTGCATGCATGTGTGGTTGTGTGTGTGTGTACACGTGGACAACAGTGTCCAGAGCAGCTGTGTGTGACGGAGAAGGGAACTTCTCCCTAAAGCCCTATTGTCTATGTTTTCCCATTTTTTCAAATTTCTTTCTGACTGTCATTTTCTCAGCTTGGCCCTAACTCTAAGGTGAACTTTTTTTCTAGAAATAGAAATTATCCAATGAATACACTTCTGAGCAACATCAGCAAATGCAATTTAAGGGCAGACTAAAGTTCAAAATTTCTCATCAATTTCTATGAACACGTTAGATTTTGAAACATCGAAACAGCTCGCTTCCCAGCGAGAAGCTCCTTCCCTTTGCTGGAGGGGAGTCCCACCGCCCGGCCACCTGGAGGCTGCGGGGACATCGATCAATTGGCCGCTCTCTTCCCCCAGACCTGCCTTCAGGCCGATGGTGCCAATCAGGTTTCTCTTCTCCCAAACAAACTCCGGTTTGCCAGCCAGGGTGTCTCTGGGGACCGCGTGCGGATCCCTGTGCGGAGGGGAGTGGAGATCGGAGAGCGAGACACGACTGTGCCCAGCCCACGGGAGCACTCGGCACGTCACTGACTGGGCAGGAAAGGGGAGGACCTCGCCCTGGGACGGCAGGGTGGCCTCCTTCACTTCCCGCTCTCATCTGGGGGCAGAGCAACCAAGAGGGCAGCAGGGCACACGCCACAAAGGACCCCGACCCCGAGTCAGGTGACAGCCTAGGAAGGAAAAGCAGAGCTGTCTCCAGGCAAAATTCCCAGGGAGGGAAGACGATGGCCGCCCCCAAGCAGCCCAGCAAGTGCTGCAGCTCAGCCGCTGTTCCCACCCCCACATCCAGTCTGTGCCTTTGCCCGCCACCTCTGTCCTGCGGGTGGATGGGCGTGGGCCACATGAGGCTCCCTTTCCTCTGGACCCAGTGGGGCCAGCAGTGGGGGCCAGGGCAGGAGGCGAGGTGGGGGGTGGACTCTGCTCTCCGGGGTGGTGTCACAAGGGCTGGCTGCCTCCCCACACCTTCAGAAGTAGCCCCTTACAAACTCCCCTCCAACGACCCAACCCGAGCACACCACCCTGTCTAGCCAGGACTCTCCCGATCCATCCAGGCTGCACAAATACCTCCTCTCTCATTTTCTCCATCTTTAAATTTCCATTTTGCCCAAGCTTCGGGAAAAACAGGCTCACCGAACTGACTCCCAGGAGCGTGCCTCCACCTGTAACCCCCAAACGCGCAAAGCCGGGGTCACAGTACAGCTGCCACCCTGGCCATCCCCCCATGCCAGTGTCTCTAGCCAACACCTCCTTTTCTGCTCTGTCTCTGATCCCCTAATACCTCTCCCCTCCAGGACTTCCTTGTTTTCCTTGTTCCATTGAGAACACGTACCCCAACATCACCGTTCCCTGCAGAACACTCCTACCGCCCGGCTTTGGTGAAACCCGTTCCACAGGACGTCGGGGCCACCAGCCAGGCCGGTAGTGTTGGTGTCCCAGTCCCCACCTCCCCTGCACACGGAACTGCTCACGGGAACCGGCGCCAGCCCACGACACCGTGTCCAAAGCCCAGCGTCCTGTCTTAAGGCAAGTCCCCAGTCCCCAGCAGTCTCACTGATCCTGGACTTCACAGCCAAGCTTCAGTCTGTCTTTGACAAACTCTCCTTTTTCTCTTCATTTGATAGAAAACCTGGTCAAGTTGTGTCCTTGAGAGTGATGAGTCACCAGGCCCCGAACACACCAGGGTCTGTGACTCACAGCCCGGCCGGGGAGCTCTAAAACGGTCGTCATTCGGCGCCCAAAGCACCAGCTAAGACACTATTTAGGCACTAAATCAGAAGAAAATATTTCATCAATGGACTCTGGACAATGTCAAAGGCTTGCTCCGTACCGGGAAAGGAGGAGGCACGCGTTAGAGTTTGCGAAAGAGATCGGCCATTTCGGCAAACAGCGTTTTACCGACTCTAGACGGTCATTATGAGTTTGATTTAAAGTAAATGCCTTTCCTTTTATTAGGGATGGTGCTGCATTTAGGAATATCTAAAAATAAGATAAAAGGACAGTAGTTCCTGGTTTTATTACTGGGACTGGAGCCTGCTCTGGTTTATTGTAACATTATGAATAAAACAATGCTCTGCCTTAGGAAAGCAATCTTTCTCCTCGTGCGTAGAGGGGTGGCACCGAGGAAGAGAAGGCTGTGCTGTCGGTAAAGAAAGAAGAGGAAGAAGTTTCCAGGGCCGGCCGTGGCTCCTGGCGATTTGGAGAAGGTCGTCACGAACAAACCCTGGCAGACGTGTGGCGGAGGAAGCTCGGAGCCCCTCAGCTCCACTTCACTTCGTGCTCGCCATTGAGTTCAGGTCGGAAGGGCCACTTGTCTTTTATGGGTTTTGGTTTTGGACAGAAGTTAAAGGTAGTAATATTAATAATTACCATTTGTTGAGCACTTTCCACATGCCACATACTGTGCTGAGAGCCTTGCATGCCTCTTCTCACAAAAGCTCTTCGAGAGAGTTATTATCCTTAAGGAGCTGAGGCTCAGAGAGGTTAAGTAACTTTTGCAAGATCACACAGCTGGTGACACAGCGAGTACCTAAACTCGAGTCTGTCTAACTGTAAAACTCAAGTCCATAACTACAACCTGAGCACTCAAAGTTCTCGAGACACAATCCCCGCAATGTCGAGGGTGCTCCATAGCAATTATTTGACGTTGGTTCACGTGGCAAGTATTTCTGAGGCCTACACTCTGTAACGTATGCGCATGGCACAGCGAGTTAAGAAGCAGTCTTGGCGCATAGACACCTGGAACAGAGGCAGTACCTGTGGGTGTGTGGGCTGCGAAGTCCTGGGGGAAGGGGGGATCTCTGCAGCTGGGAGCTTGGGGAGTGGGAATAGGGGAGATGGGAGGAGACACACGGTCAGGGCGCCAGGCAGCCCAGGTGGATGGGAGACGGGAGACAGTGGAGATGCTCGGGATGTGAACAGGGCAACCGAGCTCCCAGTTGGCGCGAGGGCAGCGTGGGCGGAACAGGACACGCCGATGTGGAAGGAGCAAACCCGCGCCAGACCCCTACCAAGCGAAGGAATGGGAATGTCACGTTCCTGGCAAGACATCTCTGAGCAGGGGCAACGGCATGGTCTGAGCCTGCCTCCGGGCAAAACTCCAGCCAGGGAATCTTCAAGAAGCACAGGTGGGCCATCCCCACTTGCCCACACTTGTCCTGGAAAACCAGCCAGGTCATTTGGACCTCAGTAAAGAGGGTGACGATGGGTGAAGTGCAGCTGAGGGTTAAAGACGGCACCGTGAGGTCTCTGATCCAGCCCCAGAGCGTTGATAACGGCCTAACAACAGCAGAGACCCGGGCGCGGGCGGCAGAGGGTCCAACCGCTGCAGGCTGGGAAGGCAGCTTCCCGGCACCTGGCTACCTCTCTCTCCTACAGATCTGCCCCTTCTATTAAAACATTGATCAGCTGTTTAAATAATCAAGGAGAAGTGTAATCAGTCCAAACGTTTCCCTCTCCCTCCTGCAGTGATTGAAAGACAGAGCGCAGCGACACGAACGGTTTCTCATAGAGCCCGTCTCAGCCCCTCATCCCGAACAAGCGTCAACGCAGAGAAAATGATGACTAACCATATTAAAAGACTTTGCCAATTCCAAAGAAAAGATCAAGTCCATCAAATTTAAGCCCAGTAAAAGAGTTCCTGCAAGTATAAGAACAATTTTTTTAAAGCTCTGGCATATTCGTGATATGGTTTGAAGGGACTTTATATCCTTAAAGTCAAAGCAGGCTCTCTTAACGAAAGAGTCACCTCAAATCAAAAAGACGCCAACATGAAAATGTGATAACTGAACACTTTCACTTCATCGTGGCGGCAAACAGCTGATTGCATATTTCAGAAAACAAACAGCAACCTGAAAGGGCAGATGGGAAAATGCTTCCAGAACCGAAAAGAAAGAAAAATAGATGGGAATTGGGAGAGAAGAAATGAGAGATTTCATTTACTCACGCACATGCAGGTAACAGACACCTAGGTGAGCACCCGATGTGTCCCACCAGACTCCGTGCCGGGCACTTTGACACATCAGTGAGCACAAGGGACAAAGAGCCCCCGCCCCTGCCCCGCCCTGACAGTCCACCTTCTAGCTGGAGCGACAGACCAGGAAGAGGGGCGACAGTATGTTAGAAGTCGTTGACTGTCACAGGAAGATGAACGAGCAGGACAGGTGAAGGGATCGGGAGTCCCGGGGATGAGGGAGGCAGGTTGAAGTTGTGAATAGGGTGGCCTGGGTGGATCAAATTGAGGAGATGCTTTCTGAGCAAAGACGGGGTGAGCATGGGGGTATCCGGGCATGAGCATGCCAGGCAAGTGCGAAGGGCCGGGAGCAGTAAGGCGCCAGGGGTTGGTGACGGTGGTGCAGGTGGCTGACAAGGCCTGGGGGTTGAGGGGGGCGAGATTCATGTTGGATCTTGGGGGGGCATCATGAGAGTTTTGGCCTCTTTTCTAATGAAATGGGAAGCCACCGCTATGAGTTCATTTTTGAGCCAAGGCTTGATCATATTTGATTTGTAAAGATCACTCTGTCTACTGTGTTGAGAAAAGACTAGGAGAGGGGAGGAGAGGGGGGCAGGGATGGGCAGAGAGGCCAGCCCAGTAATTGAGGAGAAAGACAGCAACATGGGGCCACGACTAGGGAGCGATGGGAAGTGGTTGTGTTCCGGGCCTACTCTGAAGTCAGTTGGCCACCTGTAGGATTTCCCGATGGTTTCAATGCACATGGCGGGGGCGTGACAGAAAAAGAGACGTGAAGGAGGTTTCCAAGCTTTGTGGCGGGAGCCTCTGGACGTTGCCATCACTGAGAAGGGAGGACGCTGGCAGAGCCACCTGGGAGGGCTTCACCCAATTCAGTCTTGAACGTGACCAGGTTGTGATGGCTACTGGATGACCAGGTGGGGATGTCAAGTTGGAAGTCTGGAATTCAGGGAAGAGGTTGAGGCTGGAGCTATGCACTTGGGAGTCTCAGCCTCTAGACGGACCTCAAACACCCACCTGGCTTAAATCAAGAATTGTTGTCCTCTATGCTGTGTTATAGGAGTATGTTCTATTTAATGAAAACATAGAGTACACAAATGCACAACCGGAGTCATGTTGTGCTTTGGGAATTTCATTTGCAGTCTTCTTATAATTGGATAGTGCCCATACTTACAAAAACCAATTATGAGCTATGTAAAATGTTTTAAATGCCCATAGATAGCATCACCTCACTGCAAGAGTGGCAATTGCAATCTACCATCTAAATTTGCATCTGGCCAGGTGTGGTGGCCCACCATGCCTGTCATCTCAGCACTTTGAGAGGCCGAGGCGGGAGGATCACTTGAGGCCAGACCAGCCCGGGCAACCTAAGGAGTCTCCATCTCCACAAAAAATTTAAAAATTAGCCAGGTGTAGTGGTGCATGCCTGTAGTTCCCAGCTACTTGGGAGGCTGAGGCAGGAGGATCCCTGGTGCCCAGGAGTTTGAGGTTGCTGTGAGCTAGGCTGACGCCATGTCACTCTAGCCAGGGCGACAGAGTGAGACTCTGTCTCAAAAATAAAATAAAATAAAAATACATAAATAAATTTGCATCTCCCATCAATACTCAGACTTTGGTACCACAAGGAGAAGCACCTGTTAGTACTAAGCCATGTCCTGGTGACAAACCCATTCCCCTCTTAGCCAGCCCAGCTACTGAAACTGCAAAAGAAAACTTCAGAAGAAACAGATCTGTCAGTTAGCGACTAATCACAAAAAGAACAACAAAAACATCGATCAGTGGGGAAGAGGGTGATGAAGATGGAATGTTCCATCAAGTCACACAATGGGACATTATAACACTTGCTGGGTGGTTTGTGCCCGTGACTGTCAGTGCTCGAGCCCCACCCACCTGTGATCTCGGGATGCGCCATCGTGACCGTCAGGACGGAGACCGTCGCTTCCAGGTAGCGCCTCATCCTGGATGGAATTACACAGACTCTGCACGGGCGGGGAAGACAGAGCAGTCTCAGCCCCCACCATGTGCCAGAGACCACGTGCGGTACCACAGACATGAGCATAAGGGATGGCCCGTCTCTCCCCTGGTCCCCCGCCTCCCTCCCTGGCTCCACTCGGACCTTTTAGCCCTAGAAGACTGAGAACAGATTCTCCAAGAGGGGTCACACAGATCCCCCATCACCCCTAAAGTCGGGGAGGAGAGTTGCACACACCTTCCCTCTGTCTTTGGCCACCCCCCTTGCACTGTTCCCATCTAAATCCTGCAAAATGATGCCAATGGATTGGCCCTATTGACCTTGAAACCACCCTTTCAAGGGGAAGGTAAAGGAGCGTGTCCTCCAAGAGCAGGTGGTCACCTCGGTCCAGAGCTGCGGCTCTGATCACAGCCCCCTTCCCCCAGGGCATTTGGCAATGTCTGGAGACCTTTTCGGCTATCTCAACTGAAGGTAGTGGGTACGACCAGTGGGTAGAGGCCAGGGATGCTGCTAAACATCCCACAAAGCACAGGACAGCCCCTACGACAAAGCCCAAACCCAAAAAGTCACTAGTGCCGAGGTCCAAAGAGATTAAGCTGCATAAGAGATCAAGACAGACCCACACTATCCCTGGGGAAAAGTCACGCAAATGCCAAGTCACCAATACCGTATTTTCTGATTGCCATGCTTGCGGTGCTCAGGCCCACTCCCAGAGCCGAGGCGTCACTTACACCTGCTGGATGCCCTTCCGCCTCGGCGGTGACCTTGGTGGAGCAGAGGTTGGTGTGGGGGAGGAGAGCCTGGCACACCTTAGGCAGAGCTTTTTCTGACCCAGCCGCGCGACCGCACTAGATTTTCATACGGACCTTCTGCCTCGTCAACTTGCATCTCGTCTCGTCCAGGCTGTTCTAGAAACTATTCTGCTCCCCAAACGCAATCACTGCCCGCGGTCCGTACTGTTTTAAAAGGAAAACGGCAATGAAAGCTGGCCAATTAAATTCTTTAAAGGATTAGTGAAAAAAAAAATACTGCAGGCACACGTTTTACATAGAACAACGAGTAGAGAAATTGGACATTATAATCAGATGTCAAGCTTGATTTTTTTGAGTGTTTTATTGCTTCCATAATAAATGGAATCTAAATTAGAGCAGATAGAAAGCCAGAGTTGATTTTTACATTAAAACTGCCTTATGTGTTCAAAAAGCTCTTTGTGAAGGCTCCTGCCTCCCCAAGATATCAATGATGCAGGAAAATGTGAAGAGAGCCTTTGATCGTGAAATTATTTCTCCTCTGTCCACCCTGCTGCCGTCACGGTAGCCCGGCTCACTGCTTAGACACTACAGGTTACGATCCGTGCCTGGTAGTTTGAGGATTTCTTTTAGGTTTATGGGTTGTATGTGCTTGGTTTTGTCTTTCGATTTTGTCGGCCATAAGAAATAACATGAATAGAAACGTAAAAGGAAACGTTTCCTTTGGCACTGTCGTGGAGAGTGCCGTGTGTCCAGTAAGCGTCATTTGATGAATCACTTTCCATGGCCTGGGCTTCACCGAGGGTGGCATCTTAGAGAAGCCGTAGTGAGGTCCCACTAGGAGCTCCCCCAGCATCATCCAGGTGAGCACAATGCCAGCCCAGATACGGGTGGGGGGAGGTGTCTGCTGACAAGAGACAGCCCTCGGAGACGACACAGTCAGCTACCGGAAGCCTCGTGCTTCTTCATTCAGACTTGCATCTCTGAGTCAGAGTAATCCACACCTTTGCACTTGCCTCAGACCAGGTGGGTGTGATACAGGCAAGGAAATCAGCAAGGCGTGGAGAGCGGGAAAAGAGGCCCGGTGTGGTGGCTCACGCCTGTGACCCCAGCACCTTGGGAAATGAAGGCAGGAGGATCACTTGAGGCCAGGAATTCAAGACCAGCCTGAGCACGAGAGAGACCCTGTCTCTACGGCATGATGGCACGTGCCTGTGGTCCCAGCTACTCGGGAAGCCGAGGCAGGAGGATTATTTAACCTCAGGAGTTTGAGGTTTAAGGTTGCAGTGATCTATGATGATGCCACTATACTCTAGCCTGGGTGACAGAGCAAGACCTTGTCTCAAGAAACAAACAACAACAACAAAAAAAAACCAGTGAGAAAAGATTGACGATGACCCACTTAATGGTCACAGGTGACACAGACGGATGCTTAGAAGACAGAATTTTCCAGCAATTCGAGTCCTAATTTCCAAACGCACAAGACAAACTGATTTTAATTTAATATTTTTCTGTGACATTGCCTTAAGGGCTAAGAATGCGTTGGCAAGGGAAGTGACAAGATGTGCTCGGCATTTCCTGTTTGGTGCAATAGTATTCCTGCGTGGGAAAAGAAGAAAAAGAACCGCCACTGTGTCCGTTAGGTGCAGATCCTGCAGAAGGAGCCTCACCGACGTTCCTTCTTTCCCCACTGACCCTCGACAGCCCTGCGGGTAGGAGTCGCCGTTAAACTATGACTCGCACAAAGTCAAAGCAAGGGGCAGGTGGTGGAGAAGGAAGCTGAGCCCAGGGCTGCCTCATTCCGAAGCCGCTCCGAAGTCCGTTTCGTAATGTTCGAGACGGTCCGACAATGCCCGTGCAGGTTGGAGGGCAAAGAAAAGTGTACCTTCCAGCCCCTGTCTCCCAGTGATCAAATTTACCTGGGGCGTCTCCTCCCCAGCATGTCCCAGCGGTAAGCGAGGGCTGTGGCCTTCACACCTCAGCCACGAGAAAGAAGCACGGAGGAGGAGGAGGCGTGTGATGCGCAGGCGAGGTGCCGTAGAGTTTTGCCCGCCAGTGGCACGAGGGACCGGAGCCCAAGCCTGGCTCCACGACTGCAGCCCCTGCACGCCCTTGCTAGCGCTGGCGATGGCCAGAGATCCGAGTCCCGCCAGGTGGCAGGTGCTTCCACGTGGCACTCACCAGGGTCATGACTTTTACTGCACATACCAGAGCACGGATGAGACGGTTCCGCCAGCTTGGAAGGGGCCTGTTCCCACAGTGGCCTCTGCCCACCTGTTCTTGCCTGCGGTGCTAGCTGCCTGTGCCGCCGAAGCAAGTCACCACACACCGGGTGGCTGAGAACAACGCGGATCTACTCTTCCCCAGCTGTGGGGGCTGGAAGTCCACAGTCAAGTGTTGGCTGAGCCAGGCTCCCCCTGAGGGCCCTGGACAGGATCCTTCCTCGCCGGTGGTGGCCGACAGTCCTTAGCATCCTTGATTGACTTACAGTTGTGTCACCCCAGTCCCTATCCCCGACAACACGAGGCCTTCCTCTCTGTGTCTCTGTATCCAAATCTCCCCTTCTTGCAGAGACACTAGTCACTAGATTTAGGGCCCACCCTAATCCAGAGTGACCTCATCTTAACTTGGTCACATCTGCAAAGACTCTATTTCCAGACAAGGTGCTCCACTCCTGGGCACCTGCTCCAGACACAGGCTCCGCTGTCCGGCATGGCTGACCGCACAGCTGCCTCTGGGCCGGGGACAGGACCAGTGCTCACTGCGCGTGAGCCAGCGTTTCTACCTACGTCCACGCTGTAGGCACCGTGGCTGCGGTTGTCAGCAAAGAAATCACAGGCAAAGGACATGGGTTGCCGGCAGTCTGACCTGCATATCGTTTTCCTCTCTCCAAACAGAGACGACAACTGCTAATACTGTGCATAAGAGAAGACATAGGAAAGGCCCAATCGTGGGTTTCAAGCACTTGAAGGCTTTTGGCTTTCACAGGAGGCCTTAGCCCTGGTCTTTGTCCCCTGGAGGCTGAGATAAAGTACCAGGAGCAGATAAAGGGGGAGAGTTGCTTAAAGCAGGAAGACAGGCTGGGATGGAACGCCAGGACCCCACCTCCCAGCGTGCAACCCTGAGACATTCCCTGAGCCTCGCTAAATTTCGGTGATTTTATTTGCAACCTGGGGTAACAGTGGTGGTTACTTCAAACTCTTGTTGCAAGGACTAGATGAAACAATTCCTGCTCTGGGTGCGTAGCGTCCTTCCGGGCAGCTGAGACACGAGGTACCGAGGCCAGCTGTATCCCAGGAGGCAGCTGGTGGTCACTAAGCACCGAGAGTGAGGGAACCACTGTGACCACAAGCTCTGCTGCAACCTTCTCCGAGAGGCTTGTCTGGCATCGAGGGCATCCAGAGCAGACCCAGAAGACATGGAAGGTTAAGGTCAGAGGGCAGCACAGCACCAGGGTCATAGGACCAGGATGAAGCCTGCACTTCAGACAGAGCTGCCCTGGCCGACGTGGCAGCCGCTTGCCCCAGGGGGCGACTGCCCACTTGAAAGGTGGCTGGTCCAAGAGTCCAATATATACCATATTTTGATGACTTGGTAGGGAAAATGTAAATGTTAATAGTTTTACATTGATTACATTTTGAAGTGATAATGTTTTAGACAGAATGGGTGACATATAATACATAATTGCATGTTTTATGCATAATTTTATAATATATAATAAAATACAGTATTAGATTTCATTTCACCCGTTTTGCTTTATCTTTTTTAAATGTGGCTACTGGAAGATTAAAATTGCAAACGTGGCTCCCGTTTGTGGCTCACAACGCCTTGCTACTGGACATCGCGAAGACACGATCATTCCCTCTGCGGCAGCACTTCCCAAAACGTGATCCCGAGACTACGAGTCCACGGGGTGTTCTCCACCAACAGGCTTCCTCGGGCAGGCAAGTTTGAGAAGCGCCGTGTGTCCCCTCCCTCCCTGGAAGATGCACAGGCGTCCGCACACAGCGAGGGCCCCGAGCAGTCCTGCACTGAGGACACCGGTTTAACCAGCAGGCCCCAGGTGACTGCACTTTCCTCTCCGTCGGCAAACAGGCCCCGGAACCGTGGGTCGCTCTGTGCTTTGAGGAATGCTCGGCCAGCCCCCCACAGGGGACAGGGCCCCGGGGCAGTGGAGACCTTTGCTCGGAATTCTCAAGGCTCCGTGGGAAAGGCACAAGGGGAAGGCGATTTCGTTGCTCCAGGTCAGTGACGCCCAAGACCGGAGTTAACATCCGTGGAAGCATTGATGACACGGGACGGACGCGCCAGCTCTTCAGTCACCAACTAAATTGCCTTAATATCCTAATCGCAGCCTGCTTTCCACGGGCAGGAAAATTACTCGGGGAGGGAGCGGGCGTGATAAACACTCAACGCGCTACGCAGGAAACATCCACCTATGCGGTGACGGGCTTAGCATTGTGACTATCTCCACTCATTTAGTAAAATGCTATTTGCTCTCGGAGGCCATCGGCTGCTCTCGAGCAGGGTAGGGCGTCTGTGACTTAAATGGTTTGTAAAGCCCTCGAAATTGTCAACTGACGGTAGGAAAGTTAGCGATATTCCACTCTCTGCTGCCTGTTTTACCACGGACAGAAGCCAGTTAAAGGATCTTCTCTGTCCCCCGTTTCCTATCCGATGTGACTTCATGCTCTCCCCAGTGGCTGCCAACCCGCCCCGACCTCTGCCCTAAGACGCTGGGGGTGACCTAAGCCCCAAAGAGTGTCTCTGAGAGTCAGAGGCTGAAGCACAGCAGGGATGAGGAGGGATGAGCCGCTGTGAGCCCTGCGGTACGGCGAGGGTCCCCTCCAGCACACAGGTAGGGAGGTCCTGAAACTTCCCACCCAGGCCCTGGCACAGAAGTCACAAGGCCATAGTTACAGGGCCAGTGTTCACTTCCTGGGTCCTTCTTTGGGATGCAAAAGATAAGGTTTTTCATAACCTGTCTGTGGAGCACCCGTATAGAAGACAGAAAGGGAAGGAAGGAGGGAGGGAGGGAAGAAAGGAAGCAGGATGTTTAAACACAGTTCCCTGCTTAAGGCACCTGAGTTCTGGGATGTGCTTGTCTTTCCTCTATTGAGATCCAAGCGGATGGTCTGAGTGGCACTCGAGCTGGATGTCACTTACTCAAGACCGGCGTGTGCTCTGTTAGTCTCATCTGTCCCAGTCAGAGGGTAAGACTGTATATTCCAGGGGTCTCCTAAGTCCACCCCTAGTGCCCTGCCGAGGCTCCCCAGCAGGAGCCGGGGAGGGGTCGGCTGTGGGGAGGGTCTGGGCCTGCAGTCCCGCTTTACAAGGAAGAGCTGTCTGGGAAGGCAACACTAATGTCGGAAGGCGCCCCCACCCAGCCACCAGGCAGGACAAGGGAGTGTGACACACCTAAGGGTGGAAGCTCACAAGCCCAGGGCTGGGCCCCACCACGCCGGGCAGGGATCTGGGCCACACCAGGCAGACACGCCGTAGGAGGCAGGGCTGCGTCCCCGGCCACACGGGAGCACGGCAGCCACAGCCAGGGTGTGCCTGGGCCCGGACTTCCCAGCTTCCCTCCCTGGAAGTGTTCAGAAGCACAACTGGCTGCTCAGCAGAGAAAGCCCCAAGATTCTTGGCCAACGCAAGGTGGAGGTCTCTTTTCACTTGTAATGTAAGGATTTCTCAACTTCATCTTCAGGGCAAGTAGGGCTATAATTATCTGCCATTAATTATTACAGGTGGCTCCTGCCTGTACTCCCAGCACTTTGGGAGGCTGAGGCAGGAGGATCGCTTGAGGTCTGGGGTTTGAGACCAGCCTGGGCAACATAGTGAGACCTCATCTGTACAAAAAAATTTAAAAATTAGCTGCATGTGTGGGATGCACCTGTCATCCTAGCTACTTGGGAGGCTGAGGCAGGAGGAGACTTGAGCCCAGGAGTTGGAGGCTGCAGTGAGCTGTGATCGTGTCACTGCACTCCAGCCTGGACAACAGAGCAAGACCCCATCTCTAAAAAGAAAAAAAAGAAAAGGAAAGGAAAGAACCTAGGTAAATACTACCAGTGCTTTGAAACTCCCTTTTATTCAGGGGAGAGCTCCCCCAGAAGGTGAGACAGTGTCCAATTTGTGCTCCGAATGTCCTCTTCTCTTCATGCCCACCAGCCACAGACCTGCCCAGTGAGGGCACCGAGCTCTCAGCCAGCCTGGAGCTGCAGCTCCTTCCTCTGGAACCGTAACCCAGCGCCTTCACTGCAGGGAAAGGATGGGAGTCCAGGAGGGACTTGGTGGTCGGGGGAATCGGCCAGCCTGCCCAGGTGCCAAGGGGTGCCTGGCATGGGGGCCCTCTGCACCTTGCCATTCACAGCCCTGACACTGGAAAGACACCCAGAAACTTTCTTTAGAACACTTTGTTTTAGAATAAGATGGAAGAGCAATTGAATACATGAGTTTTTAAAAACAGCAACCAAGCTCAGCCTTTGGCCTAATTAGAAAGTGATGGCTTGGGTGGGAGTGGGGAAGGACCAGGGGAGGGGCTGGAATACGCCAAGCACGCTCACACCCCAGCTCCCGGCTGACGCTGTTGCCACTCCCCCTGGCCATGTCACTGAACAAACCTTTCTGATTTTTCGTGGCTTCAATTCACACGCCTGGATCTAGCTCCTGCAACTCTCTGCTCCCAGGATGTTGAAGCACCTTCTGGCTCCCCGTGTAGGGACAGCTCCCAACCACGCAGCAGCCAGAAACAGAACAGGGACAGGGGCTGTCCCATGCAGCCAGCCATCAGGAAGTTGGGTACGGGGAGGGGCTGCTAGTAGCTGGCTTTGCAAGTCCGGTGCAAACCCAGGACGCCCTCGGCACATTGGCCGAGACCCCTGCATTTCCTTACCTAGGAGCTTGCCGCACGGAGGGAGGAGTCACGGAAAGCGACCCATTGAGGGGCATGGACGAGCTAATTAGCTGGCAGAGTGTTGAGCAAGGGTTCCGCTGCGTTATGGTAGCCAGGGGGTTCCAGTCGTGATGCGGCACCATCACGGAGGGATCAGCTTTAACGAGGCGCCTCATTTAAGCCCAACAGCACTAATTAACACCGTCCCAGGTCAGGTCTCCTCAAGCAGGAGCCGGCACAGGCCACCAGGGGAAGCAAGCTGTGGGCAGGGCCGGAGTGGGGGCCACACGCTTGATGACCTGCTAGCCCACCCCGCCCCAACCTGTGTCCCTGCCCTGGGGGACAAAGCTATCAAATAGAGTTATCCATCCAGGTGCCTCTGCATCCTCACCCTCCATCCACTCTCCACCCCATTCCAACGAGGTCTCCTTCCCATCACGCCACCAATCCAACCTCCCAGGCCACCAAGACCTCCACATCACCAAATCCCGTGGGCAACTGACTCCCACACGTGTGTGTCCTGCCCAGTCTCTCCCCCGGGCTTCCTTACGCACATATCCAACTATCCACTCGTCAGCGTCTCAGACCCACCTGGGCCCAACACAGACTCTTATCCTCACTCCTCTCACCTGCGTCTTCACCGGCCCAGCCCACATCAGTAACCAACCGATCAGGCCAAAAAATGGCCTCCTTATTAATTGTCTCTTTCTCCCGCTTCTGCATCCAATCCATCAGCAGAGCATCGAATCCACCAGCAAAGCATCGAATCCACCAGCAGAGCATCGAATCCACCAGCAGAGCATCGAATCCACCAGCAAAGCACTCCAGCTCCCCTCCACATTTACCCAGAATCAGAGCAACTCTCACCCCCCCCACACCACACAGTCCAAAGCACCCCTACCTCTCCCAGCCTAGCAACACGCCCTCACTGGCTTCTCTCTGCTCCATCCCCTGCCATCTGTTTTCAACTTAAATCGGATCATGTTACTTCCGTGCTCAAAATCACCGGATTTTAGTTTCTTCATCGATAAAAAGGCTTCGTCTGTGTCAGCTCTAAAAACGCAGAAGCTGAGCATCCATGCCTGGGCTCTGCCCCACAAAAGCACTGGGGAGGAAGAGGAGCAGAGGAGGTCACAGAAGGACCTAAAGTTTCCTAAGTCTCAGCTTGACAGGCAGGTGACAAGGCCACGACAAGCCCGGTGACATGCGGCACTCAGTGGTTATAAAAGCCACCGAGGGGAGTGCTAAGAAAGGAGAGGAGCCGGCCAGAGCGGGGAACCACTCTTCTCCCCCACGTCCGCCGGCCAGGCACTGAGGCAGAGAGTGGCGCACCGATGACGGGCCGGGGTCATTTTTCAGGTACAGTTGAGGAAGTGACTTGGAATGAGGAAGGAAGTCACTGAGGAAAATGTGCTTTACTAAGTGTCAGACAAAACACCTCGGCAAAATCTACACGACACAACAAGGTAAAGCACCTGTGAGTTTCCACGGCTAAATCGGAAAATATTGTTTCAATTTTGGGAGCTCTGCAATAGATGCGTTTTTCAAGGCTGCTTCATCAGTTTTGGGCTCTAGTTTTTGCAAAGAACGTAGCGGCAGACTAGATCTGTGAGAATCTGCACCGAAGCAAGGGAAAAGGAATTGACTCACTTGGGTCCTTGCTCATTTCACAAACCAGGAGGAGAGCGTGTTGTCGGGACGAGCTCCAAGATCGCGGCTTAAACACATCCCAAGCTCCAATGTGAGCTCAAAGCAAAGTGAATTATCACATTTCCTTTCAAGAGTCATCACCAAGAGGAAGCAGAGGAATGCTGAAATAAGTGAGAATAAATCAGAGTAGAATGAAAAACTTGCCGCTCTACTCAAAATCCGTAAATACGGTGGCTCACGCCTGTAATCCTAGCACTCTGGGAGGCCGAGGCGGGTGGATAGCTCAAGGTCAGGAGTTCGTAACCAGCCTGACCAAGAGCGAGACCCCGTCTCAAAAAAAAAAAAAAAAATCCGTAAATAAACTCTACTTGCACCTTACACACTTAGGCAGCACCGGGGCAACGTCTCGTAATCAGCCTGGAGAAATGTGGAAGCTTTTCCAAACCTTCCTGCAGAGGCCCAGCCTTCTCCAAGCCCAGCCACCTCGACACCCTCCTCCTCACCTTCCTACGCGCCCACCTACTGACGGCAGCTCCTTTCCCCATCAGACCTCAGCCCTGTCCCTAGCAGTGTGCACCGGCCACTGCGGAAGTGGCACCAACCCCAAGGAAGAGCATGGAAATGTCTCTACAGACAGAGAGCTCACCCCGGTCCAGAAATAAAGGCAGGGACGACCCCTCCTTTCCTGGCAGATGGGGGAAGACATGGAAGAGGCATAGACGGAATACAATGGGGGAAGAGAAGGTTCCATTTGGCTACGGGGATGCAGGAAGATGACATGATGTCAGGGAGGTGACATTTGGACTGGGCCTTGGGATTGTGAATGTCAGAGGTAAGAAGGGCTCCCGAGAGAGTGTGGCACTTGCAAAGATAAGGGGCGGAAAAGCACATTAGGTGACAGTGGCTGTCTGGCCCCACTGGGAACATCAAGGAGTCAGACAAGAGAGGGGAGGAGGAGGAGGAGGAACAGAGGAAGGCCTGGGGGGCCTGAATGGTGCAGTGCCATAGAACTGGACCCAATTCAGAGTCAAAAGGCCTTACTTCTCAGAGACAACTGTCTGAGCACCCCAGAGCTTCACTCCAAAGGAGACCAGAGACCCCCTCCGGCATGGGCGGCACCACCACACTTCAGGGCCGATACTGACCCCAGCTCATGAAGTTGTTTCTTTGGCAAAACCTAACCTAAGCAGAAATCAGCCTTTCTCCTCCAAAGACCAAAAATGCATCATACGTTAAGAGTTCCCCAAACCCTTTGAGGGGCACCCCACGCCCCTCCCGGCTTCCCAGGGCTAGACCGTGGCGCCGCCCTGGGACGGGAACAGACGCCGTGGTACGTGACCAACTCCGCAACAGTAAATGGTAGGCTGTACCTGACTAACCTGTGATGCTGGACCAGAATAATCAAGGAAAGTAGAAACAATTATTTGGAGATTATGTTGCAATTGCATAAGTATTGCAATTGCTCTCATTATTGTCACTTAATGAAACCCAAAGGCAAGAAGCAGCCCTACAGCACACTGTGGGCACCTGTGTCACCCGGGAGGCGTGAGGGCTGATTGAGCCCCAGCAGGCCAGTCCTCCTCACCAGCTCACCTCCGTCCATCGCCCCAACTCTGGTCCTGGCACTTCCAAACTTGCCAGCGGACCAGTGTCCTCCCGTCTCACACTTCTCCACTAGGATGGGTGGGTCCCCATCAACTTCTCAGCTCCACCTTGGATCTTGCCGGGAAGCCCTCTCCACAGAGTCTTGGGGCAGAGAGCAAGGCAGGAGAAAGTAGCCCCAGCTCAGAAGTTACCAGCTGCTCCCCCACACCCTCCTGCAGACTCTGAACAGCCACCCACACACCTGCCACGCACCTGCCAGTGCTTCCCGTGGGCTCCCCCACCTCTACTCAGCTCCACTCGACGCCTACTCAGCCCAGGGCCTCCGGGGGCGGGGACAGCTCTTAGACCCAAATTAGTTTGGCCGCATCATCCTTACCTTCCAATGAAGTTTAAAATACAGACAGTCCCTGACTTAATGCTGGTTGGACTTGCAATTTTTTGACTTTACAGTGGGTTCACCAGGATATTAAATGCATCTTCAACTTCCAATAGGTTTGTCAGCACAAAGCCCCACCACAAGTTGAGGAGCATCCATACAGATCTCCAGACCCTTAAGTGCCATGAGTTGGAGCCTGGGAACCATTTCTTTCCCAAGCACCTGTCTGATTCCGACCGGCAGTCAGGTGTGGGAACGCTGCCCTCCTACAAACCCTGGCTGCCAGGCCCTGTGCCCTCCAGCGTCACTGGGAACCGCGCTACCACCTGCATCCTCATTTCTTCAACACCACGGACCGAGTTCTTTCTGTGGGCCAGAAGTGTGCTGGGGCAGAGAGGTGGGGAGGCAGGGGAGGGAATTTATGAGAAATTAGTAAGACAGGATCCCTGCAATGAAAATCTCATTGTCAACTACAAATAATAGAAATATCAATAAATCATGACTGCACCCAGTAAGCAGGTCTCCTGGTTACTATTAAAGTTCCTATTAGAGCTATTTAACATACTATTAAAGTTCCATTAGAGCTCAGCAAAGGGGAGGCTAATCTGCCTAAAGGTCAAAGGTGGCTGCCCAGAGCTGCATCTTGAAGGACAAGCTGACCAAACAGATAAGGAGAAGGGCCATCTGCTCACACCAGCCCAGTTTCCTCCTACCGTCACTTTTCGGGTCTGTAAGGGAGGCCATTGCCAGGCTGGCTCGCAGTTTCCAAAATCAATTTCTTATAGTTGCATATCTAGGTCGCTTCTAATTTTTTTCCTATTTTAAACCTATTGCAAACTTTCAAAATTAAAAATAATACTTCTCCCTGGAAAATTCCACAAGATACAACTACCAGGTCAGAAGGTTATTCTTAAGGTTTTAACATTTTTCCTAATCTGTGTCAATTTCAAAGGTGAAAATTTGAATACTACTTTAATTTCTATCCACGAGATGATTAATAAATACATAATTTTAGAAATGTTTTTATTAGAAATTTTTATTTCTTCATCCGAGAATTTTTCTAGTCTGTTGATCATTTGTCTATTGCAATGTTTTGTCATTTTCTTACTAATTTTGAAGAGTTTTTTTAATCTTAGGAAGATATTGGCCCTTTGTTGCATATATGTAATACATATTTTTAAATATTTTAAAATTTGTATACAATGTGTTTGTTTTTATTTTTGTATATGATATGTTTGGGGACCTAAAGTTTTTTGTGTGTAATAAAATCTGCCAATATTTCTGCTTTATGATTTCTGCTTTGGTTGGTTGGCAGCACCTCATAGCTAAATTACATTTTTAAACTGCTGTGCATTTAATAGCTTCTGCTATGTTGTCCTATATCATATGCCTTATCAGTATATATTATAATTAAATATTGATTGAATCCATTCTTCATGGAACATTTTAGTGCATCAAAATTTTTGTCACTGTGTAAGAAGCGCTAGTTGCTCAAAGGAATCAATCATCCTACAAACATGAAAAACTTACCTTTCGGATGGGTTTAAGTCAAATGTCCTTTCTAATAGCTACAACAATCATCATTAAAGAACGTATGCTTAAACCCATCAGTCTAGCAGAAATCTTTCTTTTTCCTTCTGTAATTGTGTTGTGGAAATGTAGTCACCGTTCAGTGTAGCACGCAGTCGAGAAAAGAGAACAAATTAGAGAGTCCTTGCTCCACAGCTAGCCTTGTGCCCCTTGGTGTCAGAGCAGCCTCTCCTTCCCTTCCTGGCTGAGAACTAGTTTCTTCCCACTCTCAAATCCCCAAACCACTAAAATAGCTTTCCAATGACCAGACTCAGCAGGCACGCCTTTGATCCGTCTGCGTTGTGTTTAGCTCTGTCGTCCGGTCCGTCCTCCCCCGTTTCCCGGGTCCTCCCTCCTGGGCGTCTGGGAGCTGCTCTTGCTGGTTCCTTCCCTGCCCCTCCCACCCGACGGCAATGAAAGCCCTCCCCACCATCTCCCTTCCCCATCTCCCTTCCATCTGACGATTCGGAGCTCAGCTCCTCTGCTCTGCCCCAGCTGTTCTCAAAGTAAGATCCCCGGACCAGCCCCAGCAATTGGGAGCTTCAGAGGAATGCAAATTCTCAGGCCTTGCTCCAAACATATGGAATCCGAAATTCTAGGGTTGGAGCCCACATGTGCTAAAGTTTGGAAACTGTTGCTCCACAGAATCTCATAGAAAGTTCCATACCATTTTCTCCAGGTGAAATATGTCTTACGAGCTCCAGACCAAAAAGCTAACACTCCCCACAGGACGTCTCCTTTTCTGATGTCTAAGAGGGGGTTGCTGGTGGAATCACGCCATCATGTCACCCCCAGCCCACCCACCCCTCCCACTGTTACCTCCATTGTCACCTTTCTGGGTGCATGGCACCCGCTGTCTCACTCCCTCCCCTCTGCTCATACCTCACCTCTCCCGAGTCCTGCCCCATCCCTGCTTTTAAGCCCCCAACCTGCCATCCTCCTGCCTCCTGTCCCGAACCCTCTACCCTGCCCATTCCTCCCCTACAGCACTCACCACCCCTCTACAGTCACCTCTTCATCACGTTCACTGTCCCTTGTCGAGCACAGAAGCTCCGTAAGGGTGGGATCCTTGGACGTTTTGTTCACTGTATTCCCCACAAGCCCAGGACAGTGCCGACACTCGGGAGGCCTCGCTACCTGTGCAGATGAGCGAAGGAATCTGTCCGATTCAGATGACTTCTACAAAGTGCTTATTGCATGAAGTCAGACTTAGAAAGATGACTGAGACCTGACTTCATGGGTTTCACAACATACTGCTGAGGGGGGAAAGAGGATTACACGACACTCCGCTTAATGTGAGACGTTCGTTTGCAGTGTGTGCACGGGGAGGCTACACGTGAGCAGCCTCAGACCATGTCCAAGAGGAGAGTCACCAGAACACGATCTCATTCTCACTCCGCCTCCCGCACACGGCCTCCAAACCCCAAGGTGCCATGAGCCAAGGGTGAGCCCCTCACCGCCAGCGACTGATGCCACGGAGGAGTTCCTCACCGGCACCCCTTGATGCCATGGATCAGCTCCCCACCGCCGGCCCCCAATGCCACAGATGGGCTCCTCACCGCCGGCCCCTGATGCCTCGGATGAGCTCCTCAATGGCAGCCCCTGATGAGATGCCCAGTCGTTATCTCCAGAATCTCAGCTGCCTGGCGTTGTCGACTCCTCTTAGAAACGCCTGCGAGCCCTCTTCTCCATCACGTTCCTCTTCCTTCGTCCCTTTCCTTCCTCTCTAGAGCCCGTGCTCCTCTGCCCCCAGCTCCCCCATCACCACCCGCCGACACCAGCTTTAAATGCTGGTCCGTCCTAGGGCCTTGCCCACCCTGTGACCCTTCTGGAAAGACCCACCTGCTCCAGGGAAAGCCCGGGCACTCCCAGTTCTACCCCACCTGCGAGGGTCCATCAGGACTCCTGGGCTGCAGCCTTGCGCACCCGATTCCTGGCAGCGCAGGTTCACCTGGACTCTCAAATCCGTGGGCACGTGAAAAACATTTCTAAAACTAAAATCATTTTCAGGATGTTCCTGACTGTTCTTGTTTGTTTGTGCTTCCCAGTGAACTTTATAATCAACTGATCTAACTTGGGGAGGTGGGTAGAAGCTATTGGTATTTTTATTGAGATTATGTTAAATGTATAAATTAATAGGTAGAATCCTCATCTTGAAGTTGTCAAGTTTTTCTATCCAAGTCAATGTATATCTTTCCATTCATCTAAGCTCTACTTTTGTGTTTTTCAGGAGGGTTTCAGGGCTCTCTTCGTGCAAGTTGTAGGTATTCCCTAAGTTTATTCCTGGCTGTTTTATTCACCGGCTTGCAGTCACAAATTGGGTCTTTTCTCCCGTTATATCTTCTGCCTTGTTCTGTTTGTTTATACAAGGGATTGATATTTATAGGTTAATTTCAGAACTGGCTACTTCACTAAATTCTCTTTTGTATAGTTTCACCATCAATTATTTTGGGTTTTCCAGATATCAAAGCATATCATTTTATATGTGCTGGAAGCTTTTTCTTCCAGTACTGATGCCTTTTATTGCTTTCCCTTGTCAAACGCACGGGTTAATCATTTGACGCACTGTCAAATAGTAGTTAAAATAAGGCAGACTTGTCTTATTGTTCTCTTTAATGGGAAAGCCTTTAGTGTTTCCTAATTAAGTAAGGTGCTAGCTTTGGGATACGAACACACACACATATAATCATGTTAAGAAAATATCTTTCAGGTCCTAATTATTGAGAGGATATTGGCTTTCATCAAATGCTTTGGTTTAGGTTTTGGTTTTGCATCTTTTGAGATGATTTTGTGGTATTTCTCCTTATTTTTCTTAGTACGATGGATTATATTAATGGATTTCCTAATATTGATTCAACATTGCTGTACTAGTTATTTATTGCTACACAACAAATTATCTCAAACTAAACTTTTCATTGCACCAGAAAAATATCCTGAGCCCACTAAGTAATCGTTCCTGTTCCCCACTCTCCCCATCCCCTGGTGACCGTGACTGTGCCTTCCGGCCCCACAGGTTTGTCTCCTATGGATCTGTCATAGAAAAGGGATCAGCTTCCACCCTGTCTTTCGCATCGGAATAAGGTCTCGGATGGTCAGCACATCAGGGAAGAGCTCCCTGTGGTCAAACCTTTTCCTCACATGCATCCGGAAACCTGTGCTGAGTTATTCTAGGAGCAGAGAGTAGCCCAGTGTTTCGGTCTTTGGTGACACTGCTCAGAGCCGGCGGGAGAGGATGAGCACGATCACAGCATGAAGAGCACGTCTCAGGACAGGCTGTTGCGGTGTGAGTTCTACAAGTCACCTCGACTGGGCCACAGGGCGCCCAGACATTTGGTCAAATGTTATCCTGCGCGTGTGTGAGGGTGCTTCTGGATGAGGTTAACATCACACTCGGCAGACCGAGTAAACCAGATGGGCCTCCCGACGTGGGGGGGGCCTCGTCCAATCAGCGGACGGCCCGAACAGAGCAAACGGCCTGACTCCCCTCAAATAGGGGGTTCCTCCTGCCTGGCTGCTCTTTAGCTAGGACATTTAGACTCAAACTAAGACATCAGCTCTTCTCGGGTCTCAAGCCTGCCGCTATTGGACTGGAATGGCACCATTGGCTCCCCGGCTCTCCCCAGCTCCGGCTCGCCAGTGGCAGACCCAGGATCTTATCAGACTCACGGTCACACGGGCCAGTTCATCACACACACACACACACACACACACACACACCCTTTCGTCTGTTTCTCTGAAGAAACTGGGCCAACACGGGCAGCTAGAGGAAACGAACACACTCATTCTGCAGAAGAGTCATGCAGTCTAGAAACACAAGGGGACTTGGCAGAGCTCACAGTCTGTGTCAGGATGGGATTCGGGACCAGGTTACACCTGCAGGGCGTGGACTCCCCACTCAGTGCTCGTTCACCATGTCACACTGCTGTCACCTCCTCGTCTGCCGTGGCTAAAGATTGATATAAGGTGACCACTGGAAATGATCGACTAAAGGTGAGAACAGACCCAGTGAGAGAATGTCAATTTCCTCAATGGCGAAAAGTCCTCCCACATCTGAAGGCGTCCTGATGTGCTCCAGATGCGGGCAGCTCCCCACACCTGGCAGAGCCCTCCCTGCTCACGGGTGGGGCAGCCACTCTTGCACAGTCCAGGGTGTGCAGCTCTGGGCTTCTAGAAAGCACATGCTGGGCTGTCTCCTACCTCTGGGACACCTGCCTCCCTGTCCTCCTCTACAGACTGTGTCTGTGATGCCCTGTCCTTCCATCACAGTGACAGTGACCATAGTGCACTCAGCTACTTAGCTAGAAAAGAAAGGGACCTGCCATCTTGATGATGAGGGGCTGGATCTCTTCTACCATGTGCATCTCTGCAAGACGTGCCATGGTAAAGCCCTCAAGGAAGGCTGGCAGTGCAGGGTCGCTGTACTGAGGCCCTCCTCCTGCCGCATGCCAAGAGAAGTCACTGGGAATAAACTCCAAGGAGCCCCAGCACTGGGGAAATGCAGCATCTGTCCTCTGGAGCTGCAGCTGGAGGGATGCGCCGCTGCTGGCTGAATTCCATGGCCGAGGCGGGCCACCTGCCGGACAGGTGCTGGTCAGTGCCGGTGTGCAGCGGAGGAGACACGGACTGTCCCCGGTCAGGCTGTCAGAGAGTGATGGGCCATCTCAGAGAGGAGCCACATCTGGGAAGAAAGGTCCCTGCCTGCCCTGGGGAGAAGGAGGGGGAAAGGGACCGGGCCAGACAGACAGTGATCTGAAAAGGAATTGCTTCTGAGACCGGGGCAAAGGCTGGGGCAAGACCCCCAGAAGGGGTAGAATGTTCAGCTGGGTAAACCACTGGGACATAGACAGAGACGATGCGTTACTGACACAGGGGAAGAATCACTGGACCCGGTGATAAAAGATCTGCCAGTTGCCGTAGGTTGGTGAGCACGTTACCTGAACTATCTGGGTTCCATGTCTTCAACCGTGACGCGGGCTAATGGCCCCTAAAGGTGTGGTCGTCAGATGAAAATTCATTCCGTAAACTATTATTAGATTGTTTCCATTGATATTAAGGTCTGTCTGGCCTGCGGTAGAGTTCTGGGGAAGTGCCCGTTGAAGGATTTCTAACTTTCATTTTATTGAGGGCTATTATGTGCTTGATGACATTTAATCCTGTAGCCATCCTATGAGGGGCGTCGTGAGCCCCTGCGACAGCCGAGGAGACCGTCTCTGAGAGCACCCAGAACCCACCCCGTGAGCGCTGGTCCCCACCAAGGGACGATGGAGCCCTGGGTCTGCACCCAGCCCTCCGGCCCCGACCCCGAGCCCACCTGCTACCTGGTTTCACCTTAAGTTGCTGCTTTCCATTCCTGCCCCTGCCCTGGGGAGGTGTGAAAGGAAACCAGCCCCCGACGGCTGATTGCTGCTCACAGAGGGCGTTTGTGCGCACGGCCAGGCGCGGCGTGACCGCGTGGCAATCGGGACCTTCTCAGCCCAGTCTAGTCAGGGCCTCTCCGAGCTCCCTCCTCTTCCTTCTCAGCATTGTCCGAGGCCGGGCGGAAGAGAGGCTTCCCCGAGCTTCCTGCAGTCAGGGGACGTGTGTGAAGTCACCAGCCTGAGAAAGAAAAGGCCTCTGTCTCCCGGGCGCTGGGGCTCCGTTCCGGGACGTGCGTGGTGGTGCAGCTCCGGTCTTCACAGATAAAGTCGCCGCTGTTTGGTGCGTGTCATCTGGCCTGGCAGCTCTGAGAAGGGACGTTTCATTTCCGCTCTGCGAGTTCCCCCCTGCCCTCGGAGTGGCTCTGAGGCTGCGTGGCCACACGATGATCCGGCTGCCTTTCTGCCAGGATGGCATGGGCTGCCAGGAAGAAAAGCCCTGGTTAGCACTTCCCCATGCAAACCACGTCCGTGGTGGGGTGGCCGCCGTGACAGAGGGGTTCCTGGTGGCCGTCTGTGTCCACAGCGGCTCTCGCCGAGGCCCAGGCGGCACACTCTTGCCTGCAGGGAGACCAGAGACGTTGCCTGGTCGTGGCTCCTGGGGCTGAGGCCGCGGGAGCTGTGAGCGCTGACCTGGGGTGCCGGCCACGGCGGGCTCAGAGAGGCAGACGGAGGGCCCAGTGCCACGTCACCAAGCGGCCAGCTGTTGGGTCAGCACAGAGCTGAGACCACTCAGACCGCACCGTGGCCAAGTCCAATAGCAGCGAGCAAAGGGAAGCGTCCACACCAGGGAGGGACCCGAGGCCTGTCTTGATCAGCTTCCCGAAGGGACTAAGGGCCACCTGGTCAGAATCGCAAAGCAAGTCTGTTAAGAATACACAGTCCTGGTTCCCAGCCCAGATTGACCTAAGGAAGCCCCAAAGCTCTGGCGAGACTGCTTGAGCTCACTGACATCTAAGTCTGCGGAAGGGGATGCAAACGAGTTCGCGGGCTGCTTTTTCTAGGCAGTGGGGAGACCAGAACCTCACAAAGTATTAAGAAACTATCTCCCTTCTCTCATTTGACTTATTTATTTTGTCCCCTCTTCACTTCTCACGACTTTAACGACTAGTGCCTCGAGATGGCAACTCTGGTTTCATTGTCACAAACATCCATCCCTGCTCCCAGGACCCTGACGCCAGGCTGGGCCCTGGGCTCCTGGGTGTCCCCAGGTGCTGTGGACAGGAAGGAGACAGAGGACAGTGCCCGGTACACAGCGTGTCTGGGTGGCGGCAGGCCCTTGGGAGTGATCTAGCATGACCTGTCTCTTGGCAGATGAGGTACCTACTACACCCCAGAAGGCCCTGGATGGCAGTTCAGTATAACACGCCCCCTCTCAGCCCACAGCCTTGTGAAAATATCGCTCTCTACAATTGCCTAGTGTGGTGTCATTTTAAAAGGACATTTACTCATCATTGCATTAGACCCTGAGTACTTTCCGATGGAGTGATCGAGGCACCTGCTGTTAGTTCCGTTCTAAAGCACAGAGGTGACATGTGGTACCCATCACCCCGTGGCCCGCGAGCGATGGGCAGAACTGGACAAAGACCTCAGGTCTCTGCCCTACACCGTGTAACGGTGTCAGTCTGCTGGGTCTCCCATAACAAAACACAACAGGTTGGCTTAAACAACACAAACTTATTTCTCGCAGTTCTGAGGGCTGGAAATCCGGGGTCAGGGTGCAGCAGGGGTGGCTTCTGACGAGGGCCGTCTTCCAGGCCAGCAGCAGCCGCTCTGTCCCCACGTGCCCTTTCCCCTGCGAGCACACGGGGACAGCGGGAGCTCTGGTGTCTCTTCCCGCAGATGGCCCTACCAGAGGAGGCCCCACCCTTATGACTTCACTTAACCTCACTCACCTCCTAAAGACCTCCTCTCCCGGGACAGTCACTTGGGGGTAGGGCTGCCACCCAGGAATGGGAGGAGGGACACGATTCAGTCCACAGCACTGTTGTAACGAATCGCCATAAAGTCGAAAATCGAGGTTTTGGCAGGGCTGCCTCCCTTCTGGAAGCTTCAGGGTAGAATCCACTTCCTTGCCTTTTCCAGCTTCCTGGACACCTGTATTCCTGGGCCTTGGGGCCCACCCTAAACCCCTGTTCCACCGTCGCACCTGTTCCTCACTCTAACCTCCCACCCTCCTCTTCGAAGGACGCCTGTGACTGCCTCGGGCCTTCCAGATGCTCCAGGACAATCGCCCCGTCTGCATCTCCTTTGCCATGTCAGGGCGCGGACTCACAGGCGCCGACCGCCGCTCAGCCTCCCACCTTCCCTCACCCTCCTGGACACACGTCTCTCTCCTGTAAGATGAGAACGGAGACCTGGAAGATCTCTAAGACCCTCACAGACTTTCTCCCGCTGTGGCGTGTGGTTTGCGTGCTCAGAGGACAAGTCCCCGTGTCCTTCACGCGTGTGTGGCATCTGCAGGCCGCACCTCCCTCGCTTGGCGCGCAGACAAGGTTACTGCTCTGTCAGGTCAGAGTCTTTTTACTTGCACGGTCTTTGTGCCTCCTTAGAACACCTCTGTGTCAATGCTCTTATCCTCAACAGTATCGTCCAACTTCAGAAAAACTCCAAAATGGTTGTGTGTTGCTCAAACGTTAGAAAACATTCCCTGCTTGGGAATTTCCCATCTTTTCTGCAGGCGTTGAGGAGGGTGCGGGCGCGTTCACTGAAGCCTTCCACAGCGTCCGCCAAGTGCTCCTTACTGCACCAAGCGCCGGGCCGGGCCACCCACAGGCCACACGGGGACATAAGGACGACTTGGACGGGGGTTAGGGACACCTGGCGTATGCATCAGGGACCTGGCAGGAAATAGGTCAAAGGAAGAGACTCGAGAGAAAGAATCCTTTACAGAGGTGTGGGCGGGATGGGGGGCCACAGAAGAGACAGTGGGGAGCCCAGAGACTTCCCGTGGCGGGCAGCGCTACCGTCCCTAGGGCCAAAGGGACAAGGGAAGACAGGTGCAAGCTGGAACGCAGAGGAGAGAGCTGCGTCACGAAGGGCCAGAGCTGCTATCAGGGACCGGCTGTCAAAATAGGGGGCGGATGGGAAGCAGGACCCCGGCCTCCCTCTACCTGCCCTCCCACCTATGCCTGGTCCCTCCCACCCAACCGGAAGCTGACGGGAAAGGAAAGCAGGAGATGCGACCACAGGGGTTGGTCTCAGGGGACACAGAGCAGGCAGAGAAGGGGGGAGGGGTGCTGGTGGGTGAGCATGAGCCAAGAATAACCAGCCTCCTGCTCTCCAGCCTGGCTCTGTCGCCAGAGAGCCATGCTTCCCTGGGCAAGTCATTTACTGTCTCTAGGGTTTGTT
>VBSM01003186.1:3545774-3572056 GCA_008086735.1 Cheirogaleus medius
GCTGAACATACACACTGCAGCTGCAGAGATAAAAGTAAAAGCTTTTGGCTGTCGACTATAGTCGATGCTGGGCTGTGCGCCTTCATCTGTGGCTGATGACTATAGTCGACACTCAGCTGTGCGCCTTCATATCATGGCTGTCAGCTAAAGTCGACGCTCACGTTCATCTGTGGCTGGCGACTATAGTTGACGCTGGTACCGAAGTGGTTAATGACCGGCAGCAGCATCAGCACTGACCATTGCAGTCAGAGAAGGTGACAGATTCAGAGAGAAAAATCAACCCACAGGGGGAAGAAGGGAATTTTCAAGAGAGTCCCTGGCAAGGATGGTCCACCAAAGACTCTTCTCACTGTACAGAACGTGACAGTCATGGTAGGCACCGTGGCCAGGTTTCGAGATAGTTACCAGAGGAAAATATAACAACCGATTGAAAGGGGCTGGGTTGTTAGTTCAAAAAAATGAATATATGCATGGAAATTTCTGGAAGGATACACAGGCAACAGCAAACCCCCTGGGAAATGACAGGAGTTCCCAGGGGAAGGAAAATTGAGGTCTTGAGGTAGGAGGAAGAATTTTGTCTTCATTTTACGTCTCTTACTCCTGTCTAAATTTTTGGCACATGAGTGTATGACTTTTTCCATTACAAACACTCTCCTGAGACATTCGACCATTCCACAGGCTCCAGTCCTCAGGTTTGCAATGAGAAGACATTTGCTACGGAATAGTTTTCAGAGAATCTGCCTTGCGTTTGCACATATCATATAGCCCTGGTGAAGGTTTGATGAATGAGTTTACTCAGAATTTATAAAATCAAAAGGCTGTAACACATCAAAAGAAAGGCCTCTCTCCGTGTGCCGAAAGGCACAGCTTGGGGCATCCGACAAGCTCAGCTTGCAGTGGCAACTGTGGACATCAAACAGAATAGAAGGTCCCACCGTCGGTGAGCTGCATGGGAGAGAGCATTTTCTCTTGCAGGAGAAGACATTATTGGGGGCACGGTGGCCTCTGCCAGCTCTTCCCAAGATATACGTGGGATTTCTGCTGGTGGATCCCTTCTGGGGTCAAAGCCCTCCCTCAGCCCCCAGCATTCTTCCGAAGAGGAGAGACATAGCAGAGGCGACCTCTGAAAGCCTGACCTTGGATTTGGATACTGCGTAGCATTCTCTCCGACACCCTATGACTCAGGGATGCCACCCATGGGGCGGAATTTAAGAGTTCTAAAAGCCATGACTTTGGAAATACTGCATCTTGCCCTTTTGACCTTTGTACCCCAGCCCATGATGACGTGTGCTCAGGGGTGCCTCTGAATCTCTAATTTCAGGCCGAAATGGCCCTCTGTATGTTTCATTCTTTTTTTTTCAGCATATTATGGGGGTACAAATATTACGGTTATGTATGTTTCATTCTTATTCCAACATCCTGACTCCATCCTCTTTCCCAAGCTCACAGACTCCAGCTCCTGACCTAAGGCTGGCACTTGATCACCTTCTCTCCCTCTTTTGAGATGCTACAACTTCTTGGAACAAAAGTTCTAAATCACCTGTCTTCCCCCATCTCCAGCTAATCTAGCCAAGAAAATTCACCGGATATGAATTAGAAATTTTAAGTAAATTGAATGAGGAAAAAATTCTGAAAAAAAAAAAAAATGCTGGTGCCAAACCATCTTCGTGGTGCATGAAAATTACCAATACTCAAAACATCGCGGGCTTTCATTGTTGACAAAACTGTTGTCTCCACCAATCGACCAACTTGCTTTCTAGCAAATGGCTTTGAAGCAAGTTGTTTCACGCTATATCATTTGTTATCCTGTCCCTCAGCCTAATCTTCACACAACTTTACCAAGTCACGCTTCCACCCAGAACGCTGCCTCCCCACCCACCCAACTTTCCAACTCCTGCATCTTCCTGTCACAAAGCACCCGTCAACACCCACCCTGCGTCAAGCTGGTAAGACAACCTACTGCATCCCTTCCTGTGGCTACACCCCTGCACCCCTCTTCCAGCCCAGGAATAAAAACCATGTTAAGTCTCCACCAAGCTCCCTACACCACCGCCCATCCTACCACCACGCTATTCCATGAATTATTTGATTTCTCTCATTTTGGGACCTTAACACCCTCATTCAGCTGTACAGTTCTGAAGGTGGCCATCGAGGAACCACAGCACCTGGGATGCCCTTGAAGGGCCACACGCAACACCCTCCACCCTACAGAACCTCCCCCAATGTGGAGGGCAGGTCCCAGAATCAAGACTTTCTGAAATGACATTGAGGACAATGCTGTGGGTCACCACCGTCTCATGGAGTGTTCTTCCCTCTGGTCTCTGATTTTCACTGAGGTTTAGAATCCCTCTAACATGAATCGAAAGCTAGAGAGTGAAAGTCATAGAGAAAAGAGAGAAAGGGAGATAGAAATCTGGATCATCGGAGTATGTTTGTCACGGAATTTCAGACACACAAATGACCTGAAGCATCAGGTCCAGCTGCTGCCGACGTATGGTTTTCCTTACGTCAGCCCCTCCTTGAAGACCTGTGAGCGCAGGAACTCGTTCTTCCATTTCAGCACTTCCTGCTCTTTGATTCTTCATGTCTTACTTATTTTTCTCTATTTTACACTCAAAATGTTTGGGTTTTCTGCTGCAGCTTTTCGTCCTCCTTTTAGCAAATACCTTTTTATTTTTATTAACAATAGTTTCCTTTTGCACATTTAGTCTTTATTTCTACATATTACTGAAGATTATTTTACTTGTGAGCTGCAAAAGCCTGCTAGCTGAGAACAAAGGGAGAATTCATGGGAAGAACACTGTGATGGCTCATGCAGGGGAAGGAGAGGCTGACGAGCCCAAGCTTGGGAAAGTCGGGGTGCACCTGGGACCACCAGAACCCAAACCCAGATGGTCCGTGCCTTTCTCACGCACCCTCATCTCAGCCTCATCTCTGCTTCCCGGCTGCATTCTTTTGGTCCAGGCTGGCTTCCCCCACATGGTAGGAAATACAGTGGCCAGCGCCTACCAAGGTTGACCTCTTGAGTCTCCCACCACCAGAGACTCACCTTACAGGTGCAGTATGAAAAGTCCTAGGGAGGGTGCCGAGTGGCCTGGCCTGGGTCAGGTTCTCAGATGAGGTCAATCAGCCTTGGCCTGAGCTCTTGGCCCGACTCCTCTAACTATAGGGGCTCAAGCCCACTCACACACGGGAAGGGAAGTGCTATTACCGGGAGGGAGATGGACAGACAAAACAATAGGTCTTCCCTACATAAGTGCACATTTTATGTAATAATCATGAGAATAGCTAGGACCTCAGTAGGGAATATTGGCTGGCTAAAGTGGGCCAGATTCCTAGTGTAGACAATAGTGCCTTTTACCAGCATTATTGGCATCTAGATTTGCACTTGTGTAGTATGTAAGGAAGAATAATAGCCGCCTCCCTCCCCAAAGATGTCCCTGCCCTCACTCCCAGGACCTGGGAGTAGGTTACATTACACAGCAAGGAGGAATTAAAGTTGCTCATCAGCCAACCTTAAAGTAGAGAGATTATCCTGGATCATCTGAGTGGGTCTAAGGTAATCACCAGGGTTTGGAATTGAGTGAAATTGCATTGAGTGAAATCGAAAGTGTGAAGTTGAGAGGCAGAGGAGTCAGGGTCAAAGTGACGTGATGTGAGAAAGATTGGACATTGCTGACTTTGAAGACAGAAGAGGACCACAAGGCGAGGAATGCCAGTGTCCTCTGGGAGCTAGGGAAAAGGCAAGAAAATTGATCCTGCCCTGGAGGCTTCATAAGGAAAGCAGCCCTCCCGTCTTAGCTAGTGAGGCCCATTTGGAATCCCTCTGCATAAATTCTGGCCTGTAAGAACTGTAAGGTAATAAGCTTGTATTGCCTTAAGCCTCTGAGTTTGTGCTCATTTGTTACAGCAGCAATGGGAAACTAACACAAGCCACTCCACAATGTACACCTGTTTCAAAACTCACATTGTACACCATAAATATATACAATTTTTATTTGTCAATTAAAAATATATAAAGGATACAAAAAAAGGAATTAGTGCATGCAGAAGTAGGGTTACAGAGGGAAGATTCTGGTTCAGGGAAGAGGGTCTTTGTAGCAGATACAGCTTCCTTCTGCAGCCCTGCTCTTTGGGGCCCTGTGCTCAGAGGGTTTGGGCTGGGAGCTGACAGAACTGCTCTCCAGAAAGGACCCTGTGAGCATCTGGGCAGAGCAGAGCAGGAGAGCAAATGAGGTGGACGCACGCACAGAGAGCATTGCAAACAATCTCGGCAGGTACCCGTGCAGTCCTTCCATGAAGCCAGCCCAACAGCCCAGATTAAGAACCACTGGGACCATCCTTTCTTGCATTCTTCCATCAGACCTGCTCAGCTGGACGTACACACCAGCCAAAGAAGGAAAGCCGTGGGCGTGCTGAGACCACCACAGCAACCGCTCTGACATTTTTTGCTTATCACGGCCTTGATCTTATGCTGAACTCCTGTACTCTTGGTATTTTAACACTGTCTCTCGACATTTATGCATGGAGTTTAACTACTTGACCACCCATCATTCGAATCTCAGTTTTCTATAGCGTTGCCTCCAGTGGGATTCTCCCCCCTCTCCAATACACTTCTCTGTCCTCAGACCCTGGGCTGGTACTCCAGTTCCAGGCAAGCCCAGCCCTCCCAGGAGATGAGGACTTGCAGTAATGAGTAGGCTTTGACCCAGATACTTGCCACTAACTCAATTCCTGGAGCCATTAGAAGCAATGGGGAAAAAATCGCCCAAATTTAAAACAGTCCACGACTTTCTTCTTTTCCAACAATGACTGATAGTATTAAGATGTCTAATTTTAATTTGATACGTTTATCAATATTTCTTAACTCTCATGAACCTATTCTAACCCCATTATGCAGAGACATAGATTAAAATACATCTCTGTAATTTACAACAGTTAATCCCTTCCTGAATCCCGTGCTTCGAGGCTAAACCTGGCTTTGTGATGTCAGAACCGATTAATGACAGAAAGCTAATGCTTGCTGAGTATGAATATTTCAGTTCATTTCTGCAACGGCTCTCCTTGCCGTTTTTATCGGAAATCATCCCCCAACGATTTTCCATTCCTCTCGGGGGATGACTAGCACAGTGAGAAAACCACAATCTTTGGCATCGGACAGACATGGGTTTGAATCCCAGGCCTGCAGTAATAGCTGTAGGGTTTGGGCAAACAAATTCCTGTTTCTGAGCTTCCTTATGTGTCAACGGGAATGTGGTTATTTACCTCTCAGGACAGTAGCGAGACTTCAATATCTTTGAGCGTCTTGGTCGTGCCAAGCTCGGTGCCCCATGTGTTTCCCGTGGTGTCTGGTCTATTTCCCACCTCCATTGGCCCTAATCCCACCCACTGGCTTTCCAAAAGCTCAGGCAGACTCCTGGTGGCGCAACCCTGAACTTCACCTGGATCGCTTTCAATCAGAAGGAAAGAATGTTCTCCTACCCATTAAAGGAATGCGGCATTTTCTTGCACCCATCAATCACGGCTGGGTAGATTCTATTAGAAACTTGATGTTCCTTAGCAACCCCCTAGCAACAGAACTTTACCTGACATTTCAGCTTTCCAGAAACGGTTTTCTAAAAGGACGTTTATACCTTCCTAACATTTTTGTTTTGCCCTCAAGAAAATAATTTCTCTTTATTGCTTTTCTTGATTACAAAAGTAATACAAACTTGCTTTAGAAAATTCAAGCAATACACGGAGAAGGTAAAAATTCTTGATGGATACTACTCTCCTCCCCCTAACCCACCCAGCCAACCCTACCCCACCCCACCCCCAGGAAAACCGAACACTATTAAACAAGATGGGGGAGGGGGTTGTTTGTGTGTTTGCTTGTTTTAGTAGAGTTTAATTACTTGCATGAGCAATGGGTAACAAAACTTTTTTTTAGGTATCAAAAACAGAAAACAATGTCTCTTTCTTTTTAAGGAAATTACTACCAGAATGCCTAAATCCTGGATTGTTTCGTTATTGTTGTTGTTTTCCTTTCTTTCCTAGACTATAAATATTTCCTTTCTTCTGAATTTCAATTATCTATCCACCAGAAGTTTTATTTAATAAGAACAGATCAGAATGAGACCCACAAAAGCACAGACTATGTTGAAAGACTGTGAATAAGTCTGCCCAGTTCGGAAAGCCGCGTTGGAGCCTGTGGCCGAAAGGCCAGCATGAATTCATGTGACGGCCAAGATGACACGCCACTCAGCAACTCCCGTGCCAAGAAGATGAGCTGGAAGCTTCTGTACCTGAGAATAACAAAGCTGCTTTTTAAACAGTAATGAGAGTCTAAATGGATGCAATTAAACCTGGAAGGAAAATAGTTTCTCTCCACCTCACACACCTTCTAAAACACACCGAGTTACTCTCTTTCAAGCTGCAGGAAGACTGAGCTAGTGGAATTTCATATCAACTAGCACGGAGGAAATTTGTATAATCTATTAAGGTCTGGCCTCTGACGTTACAAAAACTGAGCATCTTAACTCCAATTTTTTGTGTCCAAAATAAGTCATTTTGATGGATAGCTCCACTGGGGGAAAAAAGATAAATTTAAAAAAATAAGTTAATATTAAAGGTCATTTATCCTACATGAGTATAGACAAAACTGAAATCATGTTTAGATCGTCATAGATTTCTCAAAAGAAAGGAAAAGCCTGCATTCTCACAGTCGTTCATTCGTTTAACAAATATTCTTAAGAATAAATTCTTGATCAGACCCTTTGCTAGGCTTTGAAGATTCCAAGATTCATGAGAAGAAACAGATAGAAAATAATACTCCAGGTACTACCAAATACATGCTGCAGCCACTGAGTGTTGTCTCTGCGAAGGCAGGGAGTGTACGCTGAAAGGGAGGGTAGACTGGGACAATGTACACACCTCCACCAAGGTATCACGGTGCATTTTCCCGCTAGGAACGGCTACACATTCCTCCTCCAGCCACTGGACGAGTGGACGTCTATAATGGCATCACATGACTGTAGTGGGATTTCCTGAGTTTCCAGAAAATCAAAGCTCTGGAGCCCTGTTCCTGCAGGTAACACCCACCCTGTCTCAGACCCGGAAGGTTATCACATCCGAGATTCATTTCTTTTGGATCTTAAAGGTGACCGAAGTTTGAAATGCTCCTCAGTGCAAACGACCTTGGGAGTTGCAAGCTCTGAAACTGTAAACCGCAGCTTTGGGAAGGGCTGCCCGGGGCTCGGTACTGCAAAAGGAAGGCCATACGGGAGCCAGCAGAAGGACCAGGGGCATGAGACTCAAAGGTTTCAGATAAAGTCTAGGAGTACAGATTCTAATATATGAAACATATGAAAAAAACAAGCCTATCTTATCGAAGTACGTGGAAGAGTCTGTAAACCCCTCATATGGAAGAGAATAAATAGTATTTTTATCTCACATCCTGACTCTGGCATTCGTATCTCAGGGCAGGCAAGTCACGTAATCTCTTTGGGCCTCAGTTTCCTCAACTGTAAAATGAGAAAAATAATCTATGCCTCCCAGGCTCATAGGGTTTGTGCAAAGCATGTTAGGTGCTCCGAATCTCAAAGGCACAATCTAAATAGAATGTGTCGTTAGGAGAAAGGACTAGAGGAAACTTCATCTTCTCCGCTGTCTGCCTGCAGCATGGTCAGAATGGGAAATCAGTTCGAGGACTTCGGAAACAGTCCCACTGCCTCCAGCCTGCCTCACAGTACTGAAATTGTGGATTCCTTCCCTGGTTGGAAATAATCCTTGTAATACCTACATCATGTTTAAGGCTTTATTCACACGGGTTTTGTATCAAAAAGGGAAATATCCTGTATATGCTTGTTATAAAAATTTCGGGTAGGACAGAATACAGATAAACGTTGACCAAAAGAGGAAATATTTTCTAGTTCTCACCCCTTACCTGCCCCAAAGTTACATTGCGACTTTTAACAACTGAATGTTGACCGCCACGTCTAAACGTGTTTGAAGTGGCACGCGGACTTTCTCACTCACAGGGCTGTGGGCTGCTGAACGGCCATTCTCTGCTCTCACGTTTGAAGGCCTGACATCACACTCACCCTTCCTGTGCCACCTCTGCTGCAAGTCACGACAGCACAAGACCGAGGGCTCCAGGCCAGGCCTCTTGTGGACGTGAGAACTCAAATGGGGAGTCACCGGGCGGCCTGTGACTCGCGGTTCTCTGAGCCTGGAGCGTCCTCCCTGGCCTCTGACTGTGCATGTGTATTTGCGCTGAAACCGTGTGGAAACCAGCGCTTGACTTGCTGAACACACGGAGGCCAGCACTCCGTCCTGGTCAAAAGGCTTAAAGCCTCGAGCAAACGCTTTATCCCAGCCTCCAGAAGGAAAAAATTCCGGAACCACTGCAAACGTGACTCCGAGTCACCACTCCCCGCGTGGACCCACCAATACCAAGCGGGAGTGGTGGTTTGCAATCGCTGCCTTTGGTTGTTGTCCTTCCCTCCCTCCCTCCCTCCATCCATCCTTCCCTCCCCCTCCCCCTCCTCCCTTCCCTCTGTCCATCCTCCCTTTCTATCAAACCAGGGGAACACTTCCCTTGGATGAAAGCTTACGTGGGAGCCCCTCGTCCCTTCTTTCCTTCCCAATCCCCTCTGGGAATCACTCTTTCGCAAGGACAGAACCTCACTGGCCTAACGCCAAGTCAAAGTCATGCTTTGAGAGTTGGTCAATATTAGTATATAAAAAAGGATCGTTTGCCTCAGAAGTATTTCAGTCTATAGAATCTAAAGGACCTAAACTTTCTTCCAAGGACCCCTAAGATGCGAAGGTGTATTCGCATGACGGAACACTATGTAGTCATTTCAAAAACAGATCTTCACAGAAACATATTCAAAATCTATTTTCAACGTTAAATGGCAAATGATTGAAGAATGTATTTAGGGTAATCTCAGTTGTGTTTTGTGGTTTTTTTCCTTAAAAGTGCTTATAACTAAAGAGAAGATCTACAAGGAGAACTATCTCAGGAATAGGGCTGTGTTTGCGAGGGGAGGGTCATTTCTACCTTTCAGGTTGTACCCTTCCATACTCTAACACGCTTTTACCCTAAGTGTGTTCACTTTACAACATGAAGACTAGTATGAAACAGTCCTCAAGCCTAGAGCATTAAGCTATAGAAAATATATCCGCTGATAGTTGGCACACTGCGCATGTGCTGTGTGTTCCACACTTCCCCAAACCCATCTCTGTAAGCAAGAAGCCACTATAGTGTCACAGTGTGGGGTTTTGTGTTTGTTTGTTTGTTTGTTTGCTTAGATAACACTTGAGCAATTTCAAAGTACCTGAATTAGTCAGGATAGACTCAGCTACGCTGCAATAACAAACTCCAATACAGGCTGATTTCTCACATGCAGGTTGGGCAGTCCCCTTGCTTCTTGGTTCCCAAGGTCATTATTGCAGAGGAAGGGAGAGAACTAGAGGATGTTCTTAAAGTCAGGCTTGGAGGTGGCTCACATAACTTCTGCCCACAGCCCATGAGCTGGAACCCAGCCACCACCTAACGTCAAGAGAGACTGGAAAGGCCCGGAAGAGGGATATCGGGCAATCGCTGACAGTCACAGCCAGGGCACCCTAGTGGGTGTCAGGCCATTTGCACATGCTAAGATGCCTGCGAAGTAAAAGGGGAAGGTATTGTTATCTCCTTTTATAAGGAAGGAGCTGGGTGGTGTATTCAGCACAGAGAGAAGCCCAGGGGCAGGGAGGTGACACTGACTAGCTAGCCACATGCCAGAGGGTCTGTGCCAGGGCCTTGAAGTCTGAGATCTTGCTGAAGTCTCACGGGAGGCCCTTTTCTTCTTCCCACTTTGCAGGGGAGGAAGCGTGCTCAGAGAGGCGGGAAGTTCCTCGAAAGCAATGTCTAACAAAGAGAGATCTCTCATGAGCACCCTGGTCTCCAGCCCCCTGGACCTGGGTGTGATCTGCCACTCTGAGTGGCCAGCCCCCGCCTTCCTCAGTCACCTTGTAGCTGCCATCTCAGCCCATCCAATCCCGGCAGAGAAGTTATTAGGAGCCTTAACCCTACCGGTGTGTGGGGAAGACACCTCTTCCCTGTCCCCTTCAGCCTTGTGACTAAGCAGCAGCCGATCTTGGTTTCCTGCTGGGTCCTGAGCCCATCTCTGAATCCCACCCAGGCTGAGGGCCTAGAAGCCTGTGAAAATCTGCCTGCCCACGACCCCTCTGCACACTCCACCCGTAACTGCCATCTCTGGACAGGCCAATGGCCAGACCTCTGGAGTCCCTGGCCCAGTAGTCCCCAACTCTTGAGCTCTGAATACCAAAGCCCCACCTCCCTCAACCTCAGCCCACAGGTAAGCAGGGGCTGTGACCTTTCGTGGGTGTGATCAATATCCCATAACCACCTAAGCCTGGGCGCCAGTGAGCCAGCCCTAGACGCTATGGAAGCAGCGAAATGCCCCCTTCCTCTCCTCCCCTCTTGTTGACTAGACCTCCAGGCTTACTCCTGGTTCCACGTCAGTCTGCCATGGGGGGTGCAGGCCAACCCTGGATATGGTCTGAGATCTGAGATCTTAACACCCCACCTCCTGTGTCCCATCACTAACTAGCCCTGCCCCTCCAGAGGGTCTCCGTGGAACCTCAGCTTTTCCATGTGTTGCCTATAAAATAATCCACATTGCAACACAGAGACTTATAAATTGCTAGGGAACAAAGCACCTTTTTAAAGGATATGGAATGCAAAGGGAAATATGTTCCGAATAGTAAATGATTGTTTACTGTTACTGAGCTGGGTGGGAAAGAGTTTGGGGACATTCCAGAGTGGCTTTGGGGAAGCGGTGTCCAAGGTGCTGAGGAGGAGCCGTGCTCTGTCCCTGCAGAGAGGACCTCACTTCCTGTCTGCCCACTGCTGGGGAGAACCTGCCTTCTGCTGGGGCGAACCCTGCGTCATCCATCTGCGCGGTCTGCTGGGAGGCCTGGCTTCCTGTGTCGTGCTGCTGAGCACCTGACCAGGAGCTCTCTGTGCAGGGAGGGAGGCGCCATTTGTGTACTGAATCTCTGGCATTAAGGAGGGTGTGTTTAGTCTGAAATTTACCAGGATCAAGTCTACATGTGCATGTAATCTGGAGGTGAGCCTGTTTCCATGCCAGCCTGACTCTCATCCTGCATGGAGCCACCTTGGTGGCTGTTGGGCGTGCCATTTGGGGTCCTGTTCACCGGGATGCTGGGTGGCCTTTCTGCAGCAGAGGAAAGGCTGAGGCAGGGACCCAGGAAGAGAAACCAGAGTCCCTGGCAGTGGTCGCCCAGAGGGTCCCATCGAGCTCCGGGGCCTGGCTCCATTCCTCTCTGAAGCTCAGTAGCCTCCCAGGCCTTGGGCTCCGAGAAACCCCTACGTCTTTAGCGAATTTCTCCTCTTGCTTAAGCAGTTCACACGACTTTCTGTGCTTTGCAACCCCAATTCCCAAGTAATATAAACTGTAACTGAGGCAGGCCGGCACTGACCAATTTGCAATCAGAATTTCCCACTAATACTGTCAAGAACCTTCATAGTGGAGGTCCCCATCCTTTTTGGCACCAGGGGCCAGTTTCATAGAAGACAATTTTTCCACGAACTGGGGATGGGGGTGGTGTCGTTGTTGGGGGTGGGGGGATGGTATGCAGCTCAGGCGATGATGAGCAGCCTGTTTCCTAACAGGCCATGGATCAGTAATGGGCCACGGCCCAGGGGGTTGGGGACCGCAGCTTTATAGAATGTTAATGTTCCTAAACTGTGAACAAAATAATTCTGCATTCAGGCAGCAAATATTTATATTCCATGAAATTATTTACTACTCAGACCAAGCTTTCTCAGAATTGGCTAACGAATCATTCCATTAAATCAATGTCACTTACTGTACACAAGGCAAATATATCGGTAGCACAAGCTAAGTTGCTGTTCTTAAGGTAGTTGCCTTGATGTCTCCGAGTAACATTTGGGTCAGTAACCATAGTTTTCACCATTGTCCTCAGCCTCCGCTATGCATCTGTGACTTTCACCCTGCCCATCCACCTGCAGGGTGACCTCACTGGAGGGCTGTGATGGCATTATCACTAGGTGACAGAAGCAACTAGTGTATAAGTTAGAAAGAACCATGAGGGAGAAGGCAGAAGAATTGCTATGACCACTGACAATTGAAATATTTTATCTTCTTTTAAAGAAATAAGTAAAAAGGAGAAATATTTTCCTACAAGAGTCCTGACTTGCAGGAATTGGGATACAGCTTCTGGCCGACGCATCCTGCCAGGTAAGATAACGTTACAGCTGATCTGCCAACAGCGCTACAGGGAGGGCGTCTTTGCTCAGCTAACACGTCTCTGTTTTAAGGTAATTGGCTTTGACTTTGTTGGCATTCTACCTTTTTTTTTTTTTAGCAGAACCTGCCAGTCAGCCTTGGTTAGTAGAACCCCCAGTTTCCTGAATTTCAAACTGGGGGATTATTTTTACCACAATGGGAACATGCCCACCTGATCACTTGCCCAAAATCTAATGGGAAGGAGGAAATTGGCTAAAAAGAAATTCAGTGAATCCTGCCCTGGCTTTTCCCCAGGGATGTGTGTTTACGGGAGGTGCTTGGCGGCTGCGTGCAGCCCCCTCCACACGGCTCACCCCTCCCTGCCGCCCGCCGGGCTCCGTGCCAGCTGCCGGGAACCCGAAGATGGATGCAGTCGTGCCCTGGCCCTGGCTGAGCCACACCGGGTCGTCAGGAAGAGGGACAGGTGGCCGGGAACCATGATGCCGTGCGACAGGCCCACAAGAGCTCAGTCTCTGGGCACACAGATGAGAGAGTGCGGCAGCCTGCCAGGCCGATCCGTGGAAACCACGGAGAAGAGTGGGCGTGGGGCGCTGGGCCTGCTGGCGGAAGAGCAGGTCTGCCAAGCAGACAGAAGTAGGAAGAGCCTTCCAGAAGGAACGTGGTGAACAGAAGCACGGGTGCTGAGAAGGTGCCTGGGAACTTGAGAAACGGCTGGAGGACCCGTCTCCTGAATGACCTAGACCTCTGCCCACCGTGAGGACAGGAACTAGAAATGCCCACCTGCCTTTCTTCCCTTCCATTCTTTCTTCTTTTCTTTTTTTGTTTAATAACAACTTTATTGAGACACAGTTCACACAACATAAAATTCACCCATTTCAGTGCACAATTCCGTGTTATTTTAGTACATTCATAGTGTTGTGCAACCATCAGCACTGTCTAATTTAAAAATACTCCATCGTCCCACAAAGAAAATCTGCACTCATCAGAGAGTGAGAGTCACTGGCCCTCACTCCAGCCCCTGGAAACTGCTCATCCACTCCCCATCTCCATTGGTTTATGTATTTTGGACATTTCATATAAATGGGATTCTACGATACGTGGCCTTTTGTGGTGACTGGCTTTTTTCACTTAACATAATGTGTTCAAAGTTAATCCATGTTGCAGCATGCGTCTGCACTTTATTTTTATCAAATAATATTCCATTGTTTGGATATATCACATTTTGTTTTTCCACTCATCCGCTGATGGGCATTTGGGTTGGTTTCACTTCTTATGTATTTATGTATTATGTATTATGTAGGTGCTGCTGTGTACAAGTTGTTGTGTGGACATATGTTTTTCTTTCTCTTAGTTAGATACCTAGGAGTGAAATTGCTATGTCATATGATAACTCTGTTTAACATTTCCAGGAACTGCCAGACTATTTTCCAAAGTGAGCACACCATTTTACATTCCACCAGCAATGAATGAGAGTTCCATTTCCTCCACATATTTCCCAATACTTAATATTTTATTATTATTTTACTATTATAGCCATCCTAGGGGATGTGAAGGGCTATCTCACTGTGGTCTTGATTTGCATTTCCCTGATGACTAATAACATTGGGCTTCTTTTCATGTGCTCTTTCTTTCTTTCTAAAGTCCCTCCTTAAGTTCAGTAAGACTTTGACTTAAGGAGCTGAGAGACATCGCTTTAAAGATTGGGCAGTTGAGTCCTCACTGAGAAATCACGTGAGCGTTGATCACAGATGTCAAGCTGGGTGAAGACCTGCTGCTCAATGTGAAGGAGAGAAGTTCTGAGAACCCATTAATTAGAACCCATTGATTATCTAATTCCTGGTATTAAGGAGGATGTTTTTAATCTGAAATTTGCCAAGATTAAATATATTATACTTGTATATGTATAATGGTTGGAAGGCCCTTTAATATATGAAAAAAAAGGCTAGAAATGGTGGCTCACATCTGTAATCACAGCACTTTGGGAGGCCAAGATGGGAGGACCGCTTGAGGCCAGGAGTTCAAGACCAGGCTGGGCAACATAATGAGACTCCGTCTCTACCCCCCCCAAAAAAAGCATAGATTTAGAACTCAAACAAACCCAAGTTTTAGTCTTATTCTTCCATTTGTTCATTATATGACTTTGGGCAAGTCATGTAATCTCCATAAAACTCGGCTATAGTACAGAGAAAGAAATACCTGATTCACAGACTTACTGTAAAATTAAATTAAATAATATATTAAAAGGACCTGTCACTTGGCAATCACCTATTAAACATGGTCCCTTTTTCTTTTTTCTAATTCTTGAGTGGGGACAGTTTTGCTGTAGCACGCCGTCATGAATTTCACATTTGTTACATGTTTCATAACAAGGAAAGGCTCCCTTGGTCTAGGAGAGGAATTTTGTATCGCATTTGCTTAATTGTTTGTCAAGGGCTGATGCTGGGGGCCGGGAGGGGCGGGGAGGCAGCCGATCCAATCCGCAAACATTCCGGGGCCTCCTGGCCTGGCTCTCAGCAGCTGGGCAAGGTCAGGGGAGGATCTAATTGCATTTTCCCCTGACCTTAAGGACCTCAAAATCCTAGTGTTGACAACACAAGGAACGGGTGAGATGGCTCGGATGGTACCGGGAACACGTGCTGCGTGCTCGGGGAGGAGGTCCCTGCAAGCCCGAGATCCCAGGAAGGTCGTGGCGAAGCTGGGAAGAGGATGGAGAACCGGATGGTTGGCGAGGGGCGGCATCGCCTTCCCCAAAGAGAAACTGCCGTGTGACCGGGACGTGGGCTTGGAAAGCGGAAGGGGGCTGTGGGAGGAATACACGTGGAACAGAGTAGGAGATCTGGTGGTGGGAAGCAGCCTCTTCCGCCTTTCTCGGCTCTGTTTGATGAAATGTGGTTGTCGGAGGTCACCCTGCTGGTGTTCCCAGTGCCTGTCTCGTGGACAGTCAACTCAGGACAGACAGAAAGAGCACGGACTTACCAATGCCCTCGTCCCACACGCAAACCCAGACGTGCTAGGCAGGTCTGGGGGATAAGACAGGGGCTCCCCAAAGCTGGCCCTGCAGTCGGCCCTGCCAACACCCACTGCCAAACCAGGACAAAAGGTCTTTGTCACTTCTGCTCCCCTGCCCCTCTCTGCAGGCCCTCGCTCTGGCTGGGTGTTCCTGACTTTCCCTCCCGCTGGATTTAGGCAGCAGTCGAAAACACACAGCTTTTGGAGTAAATATATATACAAAATGTATGGTAGGAACTGAATGTTTGTGTCCGTCTGAAACCTGTACGTTGAAGCCCCACCCCCCAGCGCGATGGTGTTTGGAGATGGGGCCTTTGCGGGGGAGCAGGGTAAGGTGAGGGTGGGACCGCGTGTCGGGAGGAGTGTCCCTTTCACAGAGACACGGAAGAGCCAGCTCTGCCCCCACGCTCACGAGGAGGTCTCATGGGCCCACAGCAGGACACAGCAGGACAGGCAGCTGCCTACAAGCGAGAGAAGGGGCCTCGGTGCAAAACCCACCTCCCAGAACCTTAATTCTGGACTTCTCAGCCTTCGGAACTGTCGGAAATACATTTCTGTTGTTTTTATAATTAATTTATCAGCTTTTAAACTAATAGTTAATTTTTTAAGTTCCTTTTCAAGAAACACACACAGCATATGACAAATGACCTCTTCTGGGACCAGGGCATTGAGCGAGTGGATGTCATACGTTAGCATCACGGCTCTTCGCGTCTCAAGCCTTCCTGCTCTTCCACGTGACCGAAGAACTCGACTACCTGACAGCGACGTCGTTATTCTGAGCTCTCACTCTGCGTGAAGCGCTGTGCTTGTACTTATCTATCTATAAGAATGCTTCGACTTTTTTAAAATTTCAAAATATTAAAGGGGATACACAGATACACTCTATAATGCTGAAGTTGGGAGCGCCCACCACCAGGACTGTGTTCATTGTCCCCAACAGGTAAAGTTTTTATCCCTCACTCCCTCCCACCCTTCTCATTTTTCTGTTTTTCAACTGCATGCTAACTCCCAAAATGCTGTATTAATTTTATAGCATTTGGGGACATGTGTTTTTCCAAATAGCATACATTTTTAAGTCTCCTGGAAAAAAAAAAAAGCTTTTCTCAGGTGAGTCTGTTTGCTGCCCAGCATGTCCGGGAAATGTTGAGCTGGAGACCTGCTTAGCTCCCCCCTTGTGCAGAAAATTTATCAGGTGGGAACAGAGGGGGGTGGAACAAAATGTGCCTCTCTGGGGCTGTTTATGCAAAATATCGTTTCCCGACAGGCACTGCGTACTATGTGAGTGTGAACAACATCATCCGCCTAGATCCAACACGTCTTACCGTCTGGCTCTGTGTTGATAGCAAGTCACTGGCCTGCACAGTTTACATCTTTCTTTTCCCAGTACGAGAAGGTGTGCAGCACTAAACTTCAATGTCAAAGTCTTTGGCCTATTGCTTGTATATAAGGAGATTTTCATAAATGCCTTCAATAGCTATGTTATTAAAATTATTAGGAAAATTATATAATTAGCCACCCTGATGGCTTGAGAATCATGGAGTGCCGAGGGACTGGGTGTCCCTTCACTTGCGCCTCTCTGTAGTGCCAAAACCGTTTTGCCAACGCCAGCCTGACCCAGCCACGTCTGGGCGCCCCACCCCCACACCTTGCCGCGGCGTCCGAATCTGCGTCTTGTTCCCTCGCTATTCCCGCCCTCTCGGCCATAGAGCGTTAGACCCCAAAGGAAATCCAGACTTAAAGTGTCTGCGATGAAAGGGACGTCAGGGGTCATCTGTCCAACACCTTTATAGATGAGGACATTGAATTGCAGAAACATGAAGTGACCTGCCAAGGTCATTCAGCAAGTTAGAGACTGATCCGGGCCCCCTCCTGTGTCTCCTGACTTCCAGTCTACCACCCTCCTCCCCATCCTAAGTGGCCTGGTGGTGACTTTCCTCTTCCCCGGCATGGCGTGGCACGGGGAGAGTGACAGCGGTCAGGTGCGGCCACGGCACCCTCAGCAGCCCAGCCCTCGAGCTCCTGTTACTTTCCCTGCCGCCGGCCCAGGTGGGGGCATCCTCCCCACCAAGTTCCATTTAGCTAATAACTGCGTTACTCACTTAATTAAGTGGGAAAACACAGCCGCCACCCTTGCCCTTCAATTACTTTAATGCATCCTGTTTCCATGGTGTTTTAACACCTCCTCCCTCCCCCTGCTCCACCCAACACCCACGCCTACCTCTTCTGCAAGGAATAAATGTACACATTGGAGCTGTCTTCCCAGGAAGAGGGCAAGCTTCGGAATGGGAGGTGCAGCTATTTTAAAAAAAATGCTTTTGCCGCATAAGAAGAGCCAGAGCTAACACAGACTCAGGACTCATGTAGGTGATCGGGGAGCGGCTCCTGAATGCGATTTGAAAAGCGAAAGTAACAGTCCATTGTGAGAAATAAGAGCATTTCCCTTTGGCTTTCCAGTTCAATCTAACAAATATTTAATTAGCGCCTACTGTGTACAAGTCTCTGGCTGTTTGGGGGAAATAAAAGATGAAGATATATTAATATTATCTCTGGCTTCAAAAGACCATATAGTTTTGTGTAGGAAGAAAGCATATAAAACAACAACTCAAGGTATTGCTAAAAATAAATAAAAGCATGTATGCAAGTAAAGTGTGTTCATACCCTGCTCATTATTAATGTAAGTCAGGAAGCATTCTCAAGCAAGCCGAGCGGTAGAGACGACGTTGTATCTGCAGGATGGAGCTCCACGTCTGCGAAGGGCAGGACAAGGTCCATGCACCTGTGAGACACATGCGGCCTCCTCGTACGGTGCTGAGCCCAGGTGCAGGGTCCCCGGCCAAAGGCTCAGGCGTGGCTTCTGTGTTATTGCAGTACCCTTGTCTTCCACCCACTTTCACCGTGACAAAGACATCATGGTTCCAAGCACGTGGTATTGGTCATATCGCTAGTGGCCACAGCAAGGAATCCTGCCTGTTTTGAGTGTGTGTTTTCCATTCTGATCATTTGGGGAAAGTATGGGTATAACTTGGGACTCTCCTTTGGGGTCAGATTCAGGGACTATGGGTGTCCTGAAGCCCCACTTATAAGAAGCCCAAAGTGCCACGAAGAGCACCTTAGAAGATTTAAACCTCAGGTTAGGTCACCTGCATCTTGGTGAAGACCCTCTGGTTTTGACACCCAGCAGGAGGAGATGGCCAGCTCCCAGCCGGCCCCGGTGGGATGCTTGGAGAAAGAAAGGGCTCACTCTGAGCGGGGGAAAGTTAGAGACCCAGGAGCCCAGCGGCAGCTCTGAGGCCTTATTCGGTCCACCGGGCTTTCTCCGACCAGCCGGTCTGTCCCTCACCCACTGTGCCCAGTGCCACATCGACCCAGGCCTCTGATGCCCTCCTCCCATTCACAGAGTCCACCTCTGTCCCTCCCGAGCCGATCTGCTCGGTGCTCCTGACTTGCTCCAAATGCTCCGAACACCAGCCTTGTGACTCATGTCCCCACTGTGCCCTCCCACCCTCCTCCCCTGAAGGCACCTTGGCTCGAGTGCCAACTCTCAGGCTGACTCCTCTGCCCTGCTTTAACATATTGCAGCGGTTGCAAGCGTCAGGCTATTTTTGCGTCCTTATAGCATATCAGACCCTACACGTGCTGATTTCTAGAGAAAAAAAGATCAGCATAAGTGAGGCATAAGTGACCTGCAGGTGTTTCCCTTGATGAAGGAAAAACCTAAATATAGAACATTCGACTGTGAGAATGAACTCACCCCGGTCGGTGATGTGAACGTGAGCAGGTTTTCTTCCTGTGCTATTTGTCAAGTAAGCCGCGCGTGCGGTGGAGTCGTTTGGGAGGATGTCGGGCTACGAGGTAGTTTTCCAGTCTGCGCTCAGCCGCCGCCTGGGTTTCTGGGTCACTTGGCACCCGCGTGCCCACACCATCCTGTTGGAAGGCGCCCAAGGGAAGGACCACAGTGGCTCGGCGCACAAAAGCGAGTCCGTGCCAAGAACAACATGCGCGCAGCTCGGACTGCACAGGACGTGACTTGTCGCGAGGAGACGGGTTTCTCCCCCGGAGAACGCAGCTGCGAAAAGCGCGTCTTGCCCAGGCCCCATGGAGACATCCCGGGACTCCCCAGAATAACTCCCCTGAAGCTAGAAGGGACGTTATTCACACGTGTGTCCTACTCCCAACTGAAAGTTGAATCACAGCCTGGGATGTCGTCTCCAAAGTGACCTTGAAATGCTTCCTTGTGCATTTACGACCTCTTTGCAGGTTTAGTGGTTACGGGGGAAATGATTTTGTAATTTCAAAAAAAAAAAAGAGAAAGGTTTGTGTTCAGTAGCACAATTCAGTTCTAAATAGTTTACCATAGTTTAAATAAGAATTATTCTCACTCTCCACCCCGGTGGGAGCTGTTCTGAGCTTGCATGGAAACTGTTGGCCGAGTCAGGCAGCACTGGGCGCGTCAGGGGTGTCTGAGGAGAAGGAGCAGGATCTGATTTGGAAGGGGGAGGGGGGAGGGGAAGGCTGGTTGCAGGAAGTAAAGAGGAAGGGAAAGTACCTCGGGAAACCCGGCCTTTCCAGGTAGGTGTGCGATTCCATCGTGTGCCCAAGTCACCCCGCATCATTCGTCCTAAGTCATCCTACATCTTACTTTCTACATCACAAATCTGTCGCAGAAGCAAAGGGTGCTACGAAATACAGAGGGGAGCTCGGCGTGCCCCAGGAGGAGTCTCTGAGAACTTCTCAGCTAGTTTCAACAGCAAGTTCCCCGCCAAGAAGGCAGCCAAGGCCACGAGAGGACCCTACACCGCTGGTGACGGGCTGAGCCGCCGCGTGGAAGGGCTGGCGAGTGACGTAGCAACGACAGGACTGGGGAGACAGGCTGTCCCGTGTCCATCACAGCCCGGGGGGGGGGGGGGCGGCACAGGGCCAGTTCCACAGCTGACCTAAGCTGAGGAACCGTGAGGAGGACAAAAGTCCCCAACAAGGGACAGACTCCTACTAATGAGTCAGAGGGCTTCAGATTTTTAAGTGCTGACCAGGACGAGGTGAAGCACTTCGGGAAACCCGCCTTTGTGTGGACGTTGTGCAAGTAACCGACATTCTGTGTGCATCATTTCCCAGTAGCTCTACGTGATCGTATGAATATAACCCAGCTCGCGGTGTGAGCTCTGTGCCCTAACGACATCATGAAGATTTCAGGAACCTCCTGGAGATGTGGGTGGGATCCCACGTTCTCCTCGTCTGCCCCCGTCCCATCAGGTGTGCACAGAGGACCTGTTTGAAGAACACTCGCTGCTCCCTAGTGTCTGCCTCACAAATGACTCTCTAATAATAAGATCTTACGTTTTTCAGAAAGCATGCTAAATTTTCTACTATTCCACACCCCTTCTCTATTTCAGATGTTTTCACTTTGTACCTTCTTACGTCTTCGGGCACACACGTCATTGTCATCATCACCTCCAGCACCGACCAGAGCAGTCCATCTTCACTACTCTGCAATGCAGCCCTTCATTCTGCTTCATTCTCCTCCACGGACACCGTGCTGAGGACCAACCACGCCGTCTGGTGCTGAGCTCGGATCTGGACACAGAGGAATATACAGTCAGGAGGCCCCGTTCTCACCAAACTTACAGGAGAGAGAAATTCTCCGAGTACTTGGGTGGGCTGTGGTCAGAGATGTGAGTTTCTGAACATCACTGGACATCTGGTCTTGGGGGGACACGCCCCGTGGGGACAGACTCCAAGACAGTGGCCAAGATCCCACCCTCCTGGCATTGGCATCGGAGTGGAAAGTGGTACCTGGTGTTGTCCCCTCTGCCTGAGTGTGGGCAGGACCGGTGCCTTGCTTCCAACCAACAGAATACGGCCAAGGTGATGGATGTCACCACTCCATTACATAGCGTTATGTAAGGCTCCATCTCAGCAGCCTGGAGCCGGAGGCTCTCGTCAAGTGTTGGTGAAGTCCACGTTGCTGGGAACTTCGGGTGGGCCTCTAGACATAAGAGTGGCCTCTAGGAGTGAGCACAGCCTCTAGCTGACAGCCAGCTCTCCATAAAGCCAGACCCCTCAGTCCTACAACCACAAGGAAAGGAATTCTGCCAACGACACGAATGACTTGGAAGTGGATTCCTCACCAGCCAAGCCTCCGGATGGAAACACAGCCCGGCCGCTATCTTGATTGCAGCCTTGTAGAACCGAAGCAGAGAAACCAGCAAAGTCATGCCAGGATTCCTGATCCGCAGGGACTGTGACATAGTAGGCGTGAGTTGTTTGAAGCTACCAAGTCTGTGGGAATTAGTTATGCGGTAGATAACTGATACACACGCCTGGCCAGCATGAGGTGGTGATAGCCAGAGTCTGATGATGGTATTGTCCTTCCACTGAGTTCTTCTGTTGGAAAATCAGGAATAGAAAAGCCCTGGTAAAAGGCCACCTCAATCTATACACACACACACACACACACACACACACGCTACACACACAAACTCCTCCGTGAATCATTCTCTTTTTCATGGTGGGGAGGTGGAAGGGAACTAAAATAAAACCCTAAGCCCCCCAGCTGACTGATGGACCCCCGGTTGGCCAAGGGGAGCCACACAGGCCTGGTCACGCCCCCTCCCTCCTTGGGGATGTCCTTTGTAATTCACTAACAGGCCTAAGGCTGTGCAAGACAGAGCTTAAACCACACCTGCAGCTCTTCAATTTACTTAACAGATCACCTGAGTCTATGTACCCTGACTTATCTCTGATTAACAGACTTCTTATCTTAACTTAAAACATTCAAGCCTTTAGGCAAAGCTTCATTTCTTTAACCAATTACAAATCAAAAAATCTTTAAGCCCACCTTTAACCTGTAATGCCGGCCATGAGATATCCCGCCTTTTGGGGCCAATCAATGTAGGCCTGCCATGTATTGATTCACGACTTTGCAAGTAATTCCCATCTCCCTGAAAGGTACAGAACCAAACCTTAACCCAACCATGGGGAGTCCACTTGCTCAAGACGTCTTGGGGGTGGCTCTCTGAGCCATGCTCACACGTATTTGAGTTGGAATAAACCTCTTTAAATTATTTTACTGAGTTTGGGTTCTTTTCTGTTGACAGGGACAACGCTTAAGCATAGATCCAGTGCTATGGCATTTTCTCCAGACTGCGTATGGAATTGGGACTGCAGTTTCATGAAGCTCGGTTAGAAGAAATCAACTGTGAGAGCACAGTGCTTTACTCAGGAGCCAGAAGATCTGCTTTGACCCTAAACGTGGGGTTTTACATTTCTCTTGCTCGGATGTTGTTAGTTTCACCCATCGTTCTAGTTTACTGGAGTAATTTTAAATCTCTTGTCATTCAACCAACCTATCTTTCTCAGATCTGCGTCATTAGCGATGTCCAACTGGGAGTTTTCAAATCACCTCCACGAGTACAAGGTGCGTGACTTAGCAGCAGCTTACATTGGAGTTGGCAAGTTCAAAGACAGGGCTGCCAGGTATCCAAATATCATCTTAGGCTGTAACAACTGGAGTCCGGCATTCATCTCAAGGCAGGTAACCGTGTTTGGTGTGGTCAGACCACGCCTGCTCCATGGGGCCTGTTCTGGGGAACATGTTTGAAAGGAGACTTTGAAAGAGACCAGGAGCGTGTGCTAGGGAAATCTGACCCAGATATGTGAAGTCTCCTGCGAATGGAAAATGATGTTTGGAACTTGTAAGAAACCAGGAAAGGACAGAATAGCTCCCTTTAAATACTCAAAGGGCTGCTCTTAAAGACAGAATTCCAATCACAGGGAAGAGACTGCCCCACCCAGGCTCAGCCCCACCCCGGCCATTGCACGTGCTCCCCTTGCCTGGAGCGCTCCTCCCTCACCTCCTCCAGACTCCGACCAAACGTCACCTCTTACCCAAGCCTTTTCTGACCACCCAGCCTTACATCCTCCCAGTCTGGTACTCTCTGTCCCTCCCCTACTTTAAGACGTAGCACCAGCTGCCATACTCACGTTTTACGTGTATACTTGTGTCTTATCTGTCTCTCCTGAGCAGAGTGCTAATCCCACGGGGGCAGGGACTTTGCCTTGTTCACTGACATTTCCCCGGAACCTCCATTTGTTTACTGAGAGCACATGGTAGGGATTCAATAAATATTTACTGAATGACTAGGCTAATTAATTGATTAATCAATATTATTATTATCCTGCCCTCCAATGGAGCCATAGAAAAGTGTTTGGGAAATGTCCTTCCAATTTATGGGTTAGAAATTAGCAACAAAACCTCTTTTCCTCATGGCCTTGTTTACTGAAAAACTCTATGTTAACTTTTCTGGTTGCAAAAGAACTGCAGTGTCGAAGTTAAAAAAAAAAAAAAAAGGACAACAAGATCTATAGAAGATACGGGCATAACCTCTGAATCAGTTAGGTGGTCAGGAAGAATTCAACACTATTTTTTAAATAATAATAATAATAGTAAGCTTCTCAAAATTCTACAGACTTCAAGGTAAGAAAAAAATGAAGACAGTGAAGAAAGTCTGACCTCAAGGTGCAAATAGGCAAAGAAGGAATGAAACCTCTCTCCTCTGAGGATGGAGCGGGTCTCACATGCTGGGGAATCTCTCCTCCTTCTCTTATTTTGTCTCACACTCAAGCAACAGCCAACGTGGAGGACAAGCTTCAAGCCCAGTAGACACAGGCTTTGCTTCAAACCTGTCTGGGCCCCCCAGAGCCCACCAAAGTCATCCCCAGTACCATGTGCCCCCCACATGGAGTAGGCTGCCAAGTTCTGAGTTAGAACATGATAGCAGAAGGGCGAGAAATGAAAGAAACCCTAGCAAAAGGTTTTTTCCCTCCCAACTGGTCATTAAAAAACAAAAACAACCAAGGTTCAATGTCACCGGACAACTTTTCCCATTTCCACAGGGAATGCATTTTTGCAAAGCTGTTTCTCTTCCGGCACGTGGCTCGGTACTGGCACTGCCACCCTGCTTCTTTCCAGAGGGGTTTGAAATATCAAAGTCTGCCACCTCTATTGGGAGAGGGAGGCTTGGCTGAGTTCTTCTATCAAAAGCTTTAATCAAAATAGCACATTCGAGTTACATAAGCAGATACATGCAGAGAATTTGGGGGAAATGTAAACCAAAATGCTTGCTGTATTTTGGTGGTAAGTCTAAAGCTCTCTGGCGGTAAAAGCTTGTCCCAAGCACAGGTACGGGTAAGGTACGCAGGAAGCAGCCCCCTCGGGCTAGGTTGTGGAGGGTCCGTTAGGAAGTGGGAAAGGCAGGCTGAATCCAAATCACAAGATTTTAGCTATTAGGATAAAAAGTTTGATTCTGTAATTTTTCCTTCCATCTCCTCTCCACACTTTCCACATTTTTGACAATGTGCATGGACTCTTTCTGTATTTAGGGAGAGAAGAAAATAAGGTTTGTTTTTTTTTTTTTAATTGGGAGGCTCAAACACATCCTTTGTACAATAATAAAATAATATTTAAAAATATATATATATATATACCATTACATTACTTACATTCATTAGCTGCATAGTAAGCTCAGGAAAATTGACCTAGTTATGGAAGCCAAAAGAAATGCAGTTATTACTTGCATTTAATAGGTTTCTCGTATGCATCGTTGGCATCTGGGCTCATCTGTGGAGATTAATTAAAGTGCATAGTCACGTCAGTAGTGTTTTCAGTGGCATAGAAAATACATAAGGCACGAGCCTGGGTGCACACGTGATCTCTCCCGAAGAACGGAACTTCCCCTGAAAAGCAGAAGACTGAGAAATCGGAGTGACGCCAGGGTCATGAGTCTTCCACCTGCAGGGGCAGAGGTCGTGAGTAGGAGCCCCAGGTCCCCACAGAGATTGCAGGTGCCTGAGAAAGGGAACACCGGGCTCATTCCCTCTTTGGGCGTCTGCTGGCGAAGCAGACCTGCCGGTCTCGCCCTGTCCACCCAGAGGACAGGAGCATCAGAGCGGGCGGGAGGGCAGAGGGAGCAGCAGCAATTCTCCCGCCACGTCTCCTGGCAGGGATGCTCGAGCTTCCTGAGAACCAGGTGGCCGGCCGGCACCTGGATCATGCCGAGAGAGCTGCCTGCCCGAGAGGCTGTGGGGTGCATGGCCCGAGCAGCCTCTGAGTGGGAAGACAGCAAGGAGTCCTGAGGTCTGGGCAGTGACAGGCCACAGCCAGACAACCCCAAACGTCCCATGCATGTCCCAGGAGAGCGGTGGCCTCTGGGGACACACAGGGTATCCACAGACTGCCAGGGCTCCCAGGGCGGACCACGGCAGCACCGGTGAGTAGCAGACCTGGGCCCGCTCCTCCCCGCTCCTCCCAGACACACACACTGGAAGGGAAAGAGAGACCTCGGAGATGTTCCCGTCGCAGGTGGCTCAGGACAGTGGCTGGCTGGTGCTGGCGCTGGCTATGAGATGGCAGTGTCACCCCGGATATCTGCGAGACTGGAATGCTATAGGCTCGTCCCCAAAAGCTGCGGAAGGGTGAAAAAGGTGAATCGACGCAGGATGCAGTGACCAAAAATCAAACCAAATCACAATTGACGCTCTTAAGCACAATTGACGCTCTTAAGCACAATTGACTTCTTAATGTGTGGAGCGTGAACCTTGCAGAAGAAAGTCCCCGTCCTCTGTCCCGCCCCTATGCTCTTATGTTGTTCACTTTATTTTCCACGTGCCACAAATACGCAGCTAGTTGCTGCCATTTTCACTTTAGACAGTCAGTGATCTTTTAGTGATTAAAAATAAGAACAAAATGTTCTTTTTACTTTCACTTGTATTACGTTAGCCCTCTTCGTTTCCTCGCAGATCGGAGTTTCTGTCCCTTCATGATCCTGCTTCTGCCTGAAGAATTTCCTTTTGGTTGGTACGGGTCTCCTTTTAACGAGTTCCTTCAGTTTTTCTTTTTCTGAAAAAAAGTGTTTCTATCTTCTTCATTTTTGAAAGATATTTTCCCAGGTACAGAATTCAAGATTGACAGGTTTGGGGTGTTTTTTTTTTTTT
>VBSM01003186.1:3583413-3604964 GCA_008086735.1 Cheirogaleus medius
GGGGGGGGGGGCGCAAACTGGGCCTTCTTTAAATTTCTTATTAATTAGATACGTCTTATCTGAACACAGCGTAGTTTCCACCTGTCCCCGTGGGAAGCCCTAACAGCTGTGCTAAGCATCTCGGGGTCTCTGCCGCCTGTGCCTGCAGTCTACAGGGGCCCCCCCCAGGTACAGCCACGGCCAGGCAGGATTCCCGCCGCGTGGCCGCTGGGACAGGGAGCTGGAAGGGCTGGTGCGAAGTCCGCTTCTGCCAAAGAGGGGAAACCGTCCCAGTAGCGCGGCAAACCGAAAGAAAGAACTTCCACGTGAGTCTGAACACCTGCCAACTTCTTTTTTTTTATTTCTCTTTTTATTTTACTAACTGTTGTTCCAGTGTTTTGTCCTAAAACAATCTCAGAAACTCTGGGGAAAGAACTAGGATGCATTCAAAGGACAAGAAGAAGAAAGGAAAAGAAATTAGGGACAATTGAAAAGCAGGTCCATTCTTTGAGCAGATGGAGGGGCTCCCTGCCACACATGCATGATTTTTTTCCTCTGTTGTCTAAGAATTTCAGGGACAATAGGAAATCAATAGCTTCAGGTTCTAAAGTAGAGCTTCAAGACACATCCCCATGGGGCTTAACCTGAGTTGACTGGACAGGTTGTGCAGCCTCAAACTGCTCCTGCAAGCCGCTACCCAGGCAGACGCTGGAGTGTGTTATTTGGAGATAGTTGGTAGGAATAAAAAGCAGTCAAACTGCAGCAGGGTGGGGGGATGCTGCAAAAGTGCTTTCCCATGACTCCCACCTCAAAGCCCAGGAGTCTCCAAGAGCACCCTCCTTAGCAACGGCTGGTGCCCCCGCCTCACTCCCACCGAGCAGTGGCTGAGCCACAGAAGCTCGGGCCATCCTGGTGCACTGGGATGGGCTTAGCTGGGCAGCCTGGGAGAACTGGATCCTTCTCCCCACCCGAGGGCTCCGATGGTGGGGCCGGCTGGGGCTCCCGTGGTGGGCGAGGGGAGAGGGCGGCTGCCCACATGCACAGACCCCTGACATTTGGTCTAGTGTGAATGCATGAGTTTGGGGGGTGGGGAGGCGAGTGGATGCTGAAAAGATAGGCTGACGGGAGATGATGTAACGGGAACCCACCCAAGAGGGCAGCCCTTCAAGGGCGTGGGGACCTCAGCTGTGAGCGGCTGTGGGGGGGGCGCCCTCGGGCAGGAGCTGAGGAGAGTGGCGGTAAGTTAGAGAACCGGCCCTCCTAAGAGCTACACCTGAACATGATCGAAGAGCCGGCATTTGGACGCCTGCCATGGCCAAGGGCTTTGCAAGCCAAGAGAGAACTACCAGAGAACACTGCAAAGTCGGAGGACTTAGCACCTTTCTGCCAGACCCTCCTCTCCAGCCCTGACCCAGAGGGCTCAGACAGGAGAGCCTGTCTTGAGAAAGGAGTGGGAGGGCAGATAGGTCAGGGTTCGGCTGGGGGAGCCAGGTGGAAGTTCTGATATTAGGCTGGCCTGGGTCATCCAACCCTAGAGAGGGAATCAGTGTTACCTAAATGGGACGGCCAGAAAGCTGTGGCTCCACCCAGAGGAGTCATCTAGGGCGGGGAGATGCGGTGGAGCAGGGCTGGGACAATAAATAAAGACAGTTCCCGATGTTCCCCTTGGAGTTCGCCCCTTCCGCATGCTAGTTACGTACCTGAGAAATCAACCTTCTCAGCAGACGAGGGTGGCTGAACACCCCTAACTGTTAGTCGCTTCTCAGTGGTGGTACCAGACATTCTGCAGCAATTTGTCTTTATCATTATCATTATTAGTGTTATGATAAAGCCAAAGGTTTTCTCCCCTTTGAAAATGCAGGTCACTGTGGGAGGGACCCCTGGGGCTTTCCCATGAGGAGGAGTGACGGGGGAGGGCGGGCGTGGGAGGCTCAGGGTGGGTAAGAGTAGCTGCTGTCTGGGATGGGGTGGGCAGGTGCGCGGCTGGAGGGGCCGAAGCTGACCTCAACCCCAGCCCCGTTTGCCTGGAGCCGGCTCCCAACGGAACCTTTGGAAAAACCTGTGCGTGTGTAACGTGTGTGTGCGTGTGTGTGTATGAATATGTGTTTAGTTCTAAAAATCACACATGTCAATCCTTCAACTGTCTTTCTATGTTCTCTGCCATCACTGTTAATTTAAGCTAAATATTAAGGTCAAAAATAGAATGGGAAATAACAAGGAACCAGTTGCCATCTTCTGTGCTAAGGTTAACGAATAGATGCTTCTGCTAAGTAATCCTGAAGCTCTGAGATGCTGTAACTAGAGAATTCCGTAAAAGCTCTCATAAAGATATACAGTTTCCCTACAGTCTACAGAGCTCAGCGGAACTTCCAGAAATAGACTCAGAGATACACGGGAATTGAACACATGATAACGGTGACATTTCAAATCTAGGGCGAAAGATGCGTTCAGCAGATGATGTGGGGGTACCAGGTATGGGGGGAGTGATCCTCACTGCCATCTTACCACCAAAGTAAACTCAGGATGTGTGGTTTGCAATAACATAGCTGCTAGTCACGTGTGGTTCTTTAAACTTAAATTAACTAAAGACAAATAAAAGTGAAAACTCATTTATTCAGTTGCGTTAGCCACAGTGCAAGTGCTCAGGAGCCACATGTGGCTGGTGACTGGCACGTCGGACAACACAGGACATGTCCGTTGTCACAGGAAGTTCTACTGAATGAAGCTGCTCGAGATGGCTCAAATGTTTAAATGTAAAAATGTACCTTATTAAAGCGCTAGAAGAAAAATAAACATGAATTTTAAAATCCCAGAATGGAAAAGTAGCTAAAAATAACTCAATAACCTAGAAACTAGAGAAAAGGCATTCAAATTGCTAAATACAAATTTTAAATGTTCTCTACGTGAAAAAATAGTCTAATAAACAGTTTCCAATCATGAAAACCCAGAATATGGATAACCTACAATCAGATTAAGTACTAATTCCCTTAATAACATAAAAAAGGACAAAAATCCAACAGAAAAATATGTCAAGGACTAGACATTTTATAGAACCAAAGATATAAATGGCCAAAAGATGTATAACCTCACTCATAATTAAGAAAATATAAATTAAATAATGATAGTACCACCATTAAATAATGGAGGAGACCACTTTTTAACTCTCATTGGCAAAATTAAACAGTTTGCACACATCGTTAGCTAGAATGTGGAAAATCTGGTGGCTCATACATTGTTAGTAGAAGAATAAACTAGAGCTACCTCTTTGGAGGCAGTTTGTGAGCAGAAATCAAAATTTTAAATGCATGTTACCTTTGACCCAGTATTTCCATCATTAAGAATTTACCCTACAAATATATTTGCAAATGTGTACAAAACAGTCACTTGCAGCTTCATTGGTTACAGCAAAACAAAGAAAAAAAACCCTGAAATATCTATTAAAGAGTATATTTAAATAAATCATGCCACAGTCATACGTAGAATACTTATGTACCCATTAATAATATATGTGCTGATAAGTAAGATCCCCAAGATATATCAAGATATATTCAGTGAAAAATGTAAGGCTAGAATGGTGCATAGTATGCTCCTAACTTGGTCTTGTTTTGTTTTTACGGTATATACAGAATATTCATATAGATTCTGCATATATGCAAATACTGTAAACACAGGAGTACACAAGAATCTGCTAACAATTACTCCCAATGAGTAGAACTAGTGGGTAGAGGCATAGTTTTGTTTTTCTCTTTAGATCTTTTTGTGTTTTTTGCCATATGCATCCATTTGTTTACATTAAAAAGAAAACAGATTCAAAAAAAAAATAAAGATGTTATATAAATGGAAAATGTCCATCACTTCCTTTTCAAATTTAATTCCAAAAGGATGGTGTCCCCCTGAGGAACGTAGATAAATAGAGACACTGTGTGAGTTTAAGGGCCGCGAGAGGGACCTCTGCTCCCTCGCACATTGAAAGCAGGACATGCTGCCACCAAGCCCTGGGGAAGCAGAAGCAGCCCTGCTCCTGATGTCTCAGTGTCCAAGCGGCCAGGCCAGGTATCACTTAACCGCAGCCATTGCATATGCAGCGCAGGGATTCAGCTCTGATTCAGGGAAGGATCTGGTTCCAGGAAATTCTGTCATGAAGAGCAAATCCTGTGACAGCTCAGTGGGAGAAACGCTGTCCGGGGCAAAGCTTTGGAAAATTGGCATTGGTCTGGGCTCCGGGCTTCACAGAGGTTTTTCTATTAACCAGAGGTGAGCTCAGGTGCGAGGTTAATGGAAAGGTGCAGAGGAGGCTGCCAGGGACGGCAGTGACAGCTCACACTCTGCGCAGCAGGCAGCTCCTGCGACAAGTGGATGTTCTCTACCATTATCAGACAGAGCCCCTGGGACCAAGGCATCAAAGGCCTGGGGCCGCTCAGCCGGGAGGCGACAGGCTCGGTGAGGATGGGAGCCCGAGAGGGTAAGCTGCGTTTTGTTCTCCGCAGAAACAAGGAAACTTCAATGCTAAGGAAAAAGTGTTTACATTCCCTAACACCATACTACCACCCTACGTCAATTAATTTTATTTCGACACATTCTCTTCCTATCTTCCTTTACATGGGTACATACTTCTAATTAAAATACCCACAGAATGTAGCATTTTGCCTTTTTAAACCAAATAATATAACATCTATTTTCCACGTCTCCGTAGAACCTCCTACAGAGGTTTCACTGTAGCAGAATTTTGCCACGTTGACACACTGTTCCCTGTTGTTGGCTAGTCCCAAAATTGTGGGACACTTCTGATGGGGTGACCTGAAAAGATATTACTCCAGCGAGCATCTCTTCAATGTATACATTTTTTTCCCTCCTGTTAAATCACTTCCTAAAAATACTCAGGACTGAAGTTGCAAGGCCAAAGGCATAAACATTTTTGCATCATGTTCCCAGGTTGCTTTCCAGCTGGGTTATAAGAGTGTTTGGTGCCTATGAGTTGCTGGGAGAAATTGCTCGGACAAGGATGGAGCCTCAAAAACAGGAAGACAGGTAGCTATTTTAGTGAGCTTGGGCTGCTATCACAAAATGCTATAGACTGGGTGGCTTAAAATATAGAAATGTATTTCTCACGGTTCTGGAGGCTGGAAGTCCAAGATCAGGGTGCTCGCGTGGGTGGGTTATGGCGAGGGCTCTGTTCTTGGCTTGTGGATGGCAGCCTTCTTGCTGTGTCTTCATACAGCCTTCCTGGTGTGTGCACTCAGAGAGACAGCAAGGTCTCGCATGAGGCCACCAGTCCTGTCAGATTAGGAACACATTCTTATGACCTCCTTTAACTTTAATTACCTCCTAAAAGTCCTTTCTCCAAATTGGAGGTTTGGGCTTCCAGATATGAATTTGGGGGGACATGATTCAATGCACAGTGATAGTTCTGCCCACAAGGGAAACTCCTGGGCCATTTGAGCCCAGCTCCATCCAAGAGTACACCACTGTACCAGCCCCTTCTCTGCAGAAAAGCCAGTGTAATGTGTGAAGAGGGAACATGAGCTCTGCGCCTTTAACAGAGTTTGGGGGGAAATCAACAAAACACAGGGGTGGGCAAGGTCGGATTTCCATATCGAGATCAGGAGACTGGTTTTAAACTAGCTTGTTTGTAATCAATAATCACAGGCTATGAGCTCAGCTGAAGCACATTGGGGGTGATGTGATTCCATTCTAGACTGAAATCTGCCACTCAGCAATCACCTCCCAAGCTCCTGCCACCTCCAGTCTTTTTGGATCCTAGTTCAACTCAATACCATCACCAGGACCTCGCCAGCTTCCCTGGAATCCTGGGGTAGGGTAGTATAACAAAGACAGGTTTGTTTGCTTTAGAGAATCTCTAAGAGCGTTACTGGCTTCTTGACATCTCCAGCACCTTGGAGACAGGTGATGCAATCCCTGAGGCTGAGCTCGGAGGAGCAGACTTCACAAAGGCTGGTTCCTATTGCATCACCTGCTGAAGATGGCCCCCAGCTCAGTCCTCGCCCCCTCCTATCACCATGACCAAACAACCCATTACCAGCAAGAGGCTCTTGTTCTGAGGCAGGATGGGGAAGTCTGCCTGCCAACGTGCCCCTCGCCCACATTCTTGGCCTCTGCAGTGCTGGGCAGCTCCAAGTGGGTCAGCACTTTGGCCAGAGGGATTCTTCCGGAGAGCAAACATACTGCACTTGAGGCCAGTATTGGCGTATGAGACTGCTCGAGCAAGCATGGCCAGGCCTGGAATACCTGCTCTGCCCCAACCTACACACCTGCACGGGGGAGGCTGGACCTGTGAGTGGTGCTGCCTGCTCTGCCACTCAGCCTCAGCACTCCTTCCATCCACAGTAAAAAATCCACATCCAGGTCCAACGCATCTGCAAGTCATGTAGATTTTATTGATTTTCTATAGAAAGAAAAGAATGCCATATTTTTTATTAAAAAGCATCACATGCCATATAGTAAAATTTAATGAAATTTCCCCATTAGTCATATTGTTTCTCTCCTTAGGTTCTAGATCTGACTACCCATTGCTGTGTCTCTTCTCTCCACGTCTCTTCCCACAGAGCCTGCAAACTCCACCTCTTAGCATCTGAGTCTTTTTAATGCCTTTCTTCTGCAAGCATTTATTCCCTGTCTTCAAAACAAACAAAAACCCTGTCATTTGACAAAACTTGACCAGCTTCTGCTCCTCAAGCCTGTCCCTGGAGCTTCAACTCACCATGTCCATGAAGGTCAAGGTCAGAGGGAAGTTCAGGTGCCACAGGGTAATAAATGCATGGACCAGAGAGAAAGGAAAACAGAAATCTGGCCCCAGACCCTTGGGCTGCAGACACCAAAGCAGACATAAAGGGTGACTTACCTCAAGTCCACCGGGGCATACCCTTGGAGTTAGTTAATTAATGATGAGAAAGTATTAGCTTCCTCTCCATCCGCCCTGGCGGCTCTGAGCAGGAAGTGCCTCTTTCCATCTCTTTTGCCGTGGTCTGAATCTCTGTGCCTCACACAGAGCAGGGCTCAGGAAACACGGGTCAGTTAGTGGACTGGCCCCATTGTTATCCTCACTCCAACCCAGCCTAATAATGTGCATACCTTAAAAAACAAATAAGATTCCAGAGGGCATATTTAACCTAAATTCAGTTAGATATACTTTGAGTTTGAGAATAAGTGTGAAAGGACATTGAACATTGTAATTCCATGTGTGTAAAGTCACCGATGTTGCTAATGAGATTGTGGGTGGGATAGATTCCTAGAGACACAGTCGTAATTCTGCATGGGGTGGGCATGTTAGCGGCCCAAGGTTACAGACGAGGAGATCAGGGCCTGCAGGAGAGATGCGTTCACCCCGAGACGGCAGCCGACCACGGCAGAGCCAGGTTTTGAATCAAGCGGACTAGCGCGTGGAACGTTCTGTTTGTGGTTCGACTTAGGGGTTCCCCAGAGAGGGTGGCAGAGCAGTCATCTTGTCCAGCTCCCACCTCTGCCACTGACCTTGGGGTGACCTGAGGCCAGCTCTGAGCCTGATCTGGAAGTGCCGCACAGGTCTGGCTGTGCGGGACGTCACAGCATCAGACGGGTTGGGACGACTTCACTTCCAGGGAGAGCGAGCCCTGCTGCGGCCCAGGCTGAGGCAACGCGGAGAGCAGGTGACGCCAGAAGTCAAGGACGACGAGGCTCTACTCCAGGTCTGGGGAAAGAGAGCTGACTGATCGTTCACCTCACCCCAGCAAGGACATTTCACTCCATAAACCTGGGAGTGACTTTCAGTTTCTGATCACCAGGCAGCCAGCGTGGGTCAATAGCACGATCAGGGCGCTGGATCCCGGAGAAATGCCTTTCGAGGGAAAGAAACAGGGGTTGTGTTCATTTCTGTGAAACTTCTGGGAACTGCTTTGGTTTTCGCGAAGACAGTAAGCTTCCTCAAACAGGGCTGTGGTCTAAAACATTTTAGAGAGAAATTTAATAGCAAGGATTAGGACAGAAAATCCTTCTCCACTGGCAGCTACGTAAGTCATAAGAGCCGGGTACCATCCTGCCTGACCAGAGAGTTCCAGTGGGCTGGCACCTACAGCCTGGCTGCCCGAGAGCCACACACTGCCACCAACAGCCTCGCCGGGAGCCTGTTAGAGATGGAGAATCTCAGGCCTCACTAAGACCCCGAGTCAGAACCTGCATTTTAAGCAAGCCTCCAGGCGGCTTGTGAGCTCACTGAAGTCTGAGGAGCGTGCCTACAGGTCCTCTGGTCCAGCTCACACTTTCCAAGTGAAGAAACTGAGGCCCAGAGACGAAGTCATTTATCCCAGGTGACAGGAAGTTGGTGGCTGTGCCAGCGTAGTCCCTCACCCACCATGCCACGGCCAAGGCAAGGACCCCTGCCCCTCCCATCACTCCAGCACCCGCTTGCAGTTACAAGACTCTTCTCCTGCAGCTCCAGACACGGAGCGGCTGGCCGGCTGGCAGCCTCCCAGAGCAGCAGTCTGCGAGGGACATGGAACGCCTTTGTCACTTGGGCTTGGGGAAAGGCTGGACAGAGGCCAGAGGGAAGAGGCTGGGCCTGGCCAGGAGGCTGCAGGGTGCAGGGAGCATTCAGCGGAGGGAAGGAGGGAAGGAAAATGGCATTGGAGGGGGGGGTCAAAGGGGAAAAGAGAAGGGGAGTCTTCCTCACGGATCCCGCTCTGCCCTGTCATTCCTTTACTCTGTCACCCTACTAGACCAGGACAGCAAAAATGCCCCAGGTGGATAATGAAGAAGTGTCACAGGGCTAAAAGTATTTAAAGATCTAGGAAGTAGTTTAACACCCAGTACTGGAAAGATTCACTTTCTCCCCAAGTGAATCTGCTGGGGAACCTCATATATTAAAAAGACAAAAGTGGAGCTTTTACGTAAAGGGTGTCAGGGTTGGGGGCTGGGAGCAGTCAAGAGCCCGGCTGTAGGTACCAGCCGGCCGGAAATCTCTACCAGGGCAGGATGATGCAGGAATGAGGTCTTACGACTTACATAGCTGTCGGTGGGGAAAGGTTGATAAAATCCTCACACGGAGGGCTCCCAGCGGGGAGGAGCTCCAGGGAACACAGTGTGATGACCATCGTTCTAAGGAAAGGAGGAGAGAAGTCCAAACGAATGGCTGCTGTTCCCTTCCCAAAGGCATGCACGTTCTGGGGCTGTGTGGAGAAAGTCGGCCAGCCTGCCATGTGACAAGCGTGGCCGTGGATCCCGCAGGGCAGGCGCTGGGGGGTCGGCTGCGGTGTAGACTCACAGTCTGAGCACTGAGCGGTGAGCTGGCGCGCCGAGCTGCGTGGGCCCTGCTTCGCAGTCAAAATCTTCGCCTGTGAGAGGAGAGAGCAAATCTGTGGGAGTCAAAGCGCTCTTCAGCGATATAGGAAACTGCATACATTAATCTAGATACGCTTTCTGATGGGCTCGTCTTCCCTATCGCAGAAAATGTCTCTGTGATTATACTGACGAAATATCCCATGATGTTTTTAAAATTAGGAAAGACGCGTCAGTTATCATGGAAGACACGTGTGCCCACACTCAAAAAATCGGGTGTTAGATTCTAGGTGTGTCTTTCCGGCCATAGCCTTGGGCAAGTCGCTGCCTCCCTGACTTCCAAGGCCTCATGTGTGGACAGCGTTAGCACCCCTGCAAGGTCTTAGAAGGTTAAGTGAGATGACGTTGAAAGCCCGGCATAGCACTTCTCGGCAGTTCAATAAATATTTAAACTGAATCTATTTTTGGAAATCAGGTGAAAATTGAAGAACGGAAGAGCAATTTTTTGTGGTGGTGATTGTTTTGTGTATAGTCTACTCAGAGGATCCATCAAAAAAAAACCCCAGCTTATCAAATGCATTAAATCCTAAAGTTTAACAATAACCCCAAAGATATTATAGCAGATGACATACAAAGCAAACGAAAGCTAAAGTGCAAGGATTCGCATAGAAATATATGACAAATGTGCTGAGAAAAATAAAGCTGATAAACATTACAGAAAACCCCCCCTTTTAGCTGCCTCAATAGATCCTTTCTAAATCAGTTTCTTGGTTTTCACATGATCCGGGAGACGATTATATAATTTCAAAAGTGTCTGTAAACTACTCATTTGCATCTGATTTCTCAATGTCTAATTTGTTCATCAGCCAAAGCTATGTGTATAAAACTAGCTTTTTAATCAGCTCACAAAATGTGTATAAGCAAATTAATCTTCCATTTTATGGGAGAAGAATTCATACACTCAGAATTATCATGCATTTTGCACTTGATGCACAGAGGAAATGATCTACCCAATTGTGCTAGCGTGTGTCTCTATAAATACCCACTTTAAACACTGCTGCAAAGCCAAGGAGGGCGTGCAAATTACTCATGCATTTTAAGTTGCCCAGTAGATGGTGTCAACATGGACCGGTGTTTTCATGGCACACGAAGAAGGTTGCTTGAGGAGGCTGAAGAATAAGGCCTCTTTGCCCATGACCTTGATTTGAAAAGAGAAAAGGAAGCAGCGTCTGCCTCAGTGGGAACTTTGTAGGGAAACAGTCCTTGTGTGGCCATATTCCTATCTGACAAGGGGCAGGGGCATTTCCCCCTAGCAAGGGAATTTATTCATTGCTTTTTCCTCTTCCTCATCACTGAGGCTAGCACCACCCTCTGCCCTTGGTGATTGGACACCACAAGCCTTTGGGGTCTGCAGCCAGCTGATTTCCGCCCTTGGTGGCGTCACAGGCTCAGTTCTGCTCCTGGGTCTGTTTCTAATGAGTGGTGTGATGTTGGGTAAGTCACTTCACCAGTGGGGACTCAGTTCCCTCATTGGTTTAGAAAAGGAGGAACTCGGAGGTCCCTTCATAGTGTCGATTCTGCGACACTCTTCAGCTGAACACGTCCTTCTACTCTCGGACACAGATCTTAGGAGCTGTTACCCTGCTCCGAATGGAGACAATTCGGAGAAGCTGAGCTCCGATGTGCCACTAAAAGGACTTGTCTTATGCAGCAATGTCACTTCTGGGTATAGACTCAAAAGAATTGGAAGCAGGATCTCAAAAGGATGTCTGTACACACATGTTCACAGCAGCATTATTCACAACAGCCAAAAGGTGGAAGCAACTCATGTGTCCATTGACAGATCAATAGATAAACAAAATGTGGCATATGTATACACACACACACACACACACACACACACTGGAATATTACTCAGCCTTCAAAAAGAAGGAAATTCTGACACATGCTACAACATGAATGAATCTTGAAGACATTATAATCAATGAAATAAGCCAGTCACAAAAGGACAAATACTGTATGATTCCATACATATGAAGTACCTGGAATAGCCAGATTTATAGAAACAGAAAGTAGAATGGTGGTTGCTAGGGGCTGGAAATGGGAGCTGTTTCATGCGTGTAGTTTCAGTTTTGCAAGGTGAAAAGAGTTCTGGAGATGGTTGCACAACAATGTGAATACACTTAACATTACCGAACTATACACTTATAAATGATTAAGATGGTAAATTTTATGTTATGTTTATTTTGCCACCATTTAAAAAAAAATAAAAGGACTTGCCTTGGAAGACCCTAACCCTCTGCTTGGGCTGGGCACCCTCCTCTCTGCTGTGGCCTTAAAGCAAGTGGTCTGTGAACTTGAATGAGAAATCATTTACATGTCTAATTTCACTCAACTCTTATTGAAAATGTAGCATTTCCTTCCATTATGAATGTAAAAAACAAATCACAGTATTAGCAGTATCTGCAACTTTTCACCAAGAGGAATCAGATATTTTCCTATCATATTCAAATATTGCAAATATCTTAAAATATTGTTTAAGCTCATCAATAATTCAAAGTTACAGTAGATAGAACAGCTGCTACATCTTGTTAATTAATTTGTTATTAAAGAAGCTCATATATTCCTGTATCACAAATGGCTAAATATCTTGATAACTACATTTCATTATAATTGGATTCCTTAATAATCCTATGCATTGTATTAAACACATTTTAAAGCATTAAATTAAATTAAATCCCTTATTTTAAATGAAAACAAAGAAATTCCTCCGTGCTAGAATTTTCCACGGACAGGCTGGTTTTTGATTAGTCTGTTACCAAGTATGTGCTATGTGTGGCTATGTCCAGGGACCGTCACATGATGTCTTTTGGTGAAATATGCAAAGCCCACGTCTGTTCCCTTGTGTTCTCAGCATGAGTGGTAGGCAGAATAAAGCCTCCCCAAAGATGTCCATGTTTTCATGCCCAGAACCTGTGAAAATTTACCTTAGGTGGCAAAAGGGACTTTGCAGATGTGATTAAATTAGGACTCTTGAGATGGTAGGTTATTCTGCATTATCCGAGTGGCTCATTGTAATCACAGGGTCCTTATGAGTGGAAGAGGGAACAGGTGGGTCAGAAGGAGATCTGAAGTTGCCCCGATGCTGTACAGGCAGAAGAATGGGACATGAACTCAGGACTGTGGGCAGCCTCTAAACGCTGGAAAGAAAAACAGATTCCCCGCTAGATCCTCCAGAAAGGAACACAGCCTTGCCCAGCACCTTGGTTTTAGCTTAGTGAGACCCACTTTGGACTTCTGTCTTCCAAATCTTTAAGATGATTAAATATGTATTGTATCAAGTGACTCAGTTTTCGGTAATTTGCAACAGCAGCCATAGAAAAGTGATATACTATGGGAACTCCAGAATAGTTATCCTTAGCAAAAACATCCAGATGGAAGGCAAGGTGGAAGTTTAGCTCACATGCTTATCCTCTGAGAAATGGTATTTCTTCCTGTCTCACTCAGTGATGAAGTTTCACAGAACAATTGTTACTCTGGACTGTCCTGGCCCCTACTACCTTCGACACACTGCAAGCCCAGCCTGGCCTAGGTATTGATAGGATGGGTTCTCGCCCTATTGAAAAATTATGACCCACAATAGTCATCTCTGAGTAATTCTCCTTAATTTAGGGAAATATGTGAGTATCATAAAAAAATGATGGTTTGGGGTAAATTCCTTCCTGGTAAGTCAAGAGGAGGAAACTGGGGAAAGAAGTGACTGCTCTCAGGAAAAGGGAGGGGACAGGTCGGAGGGTAGCAGCTGGGTCATTGGGGCAAAGGTGAGGCATGAGATAGCTGTGACCAGATGGCCATGACTAAGGAACTTTCCAGAAAAGCAGTGTCTAATATTTGGTTTTCATTTGCCCTTTCCGTTATGACCACTAATTTACCCTCACCTTACCTTCTGTTACCCCCTAATCCTTCCTAGGGGTCCTTAACATCCACACCCTCATTTTAGTGACACCGGAAGGAATAAAACTTGGATTTCATCCAGGCATTGTTTGCATTTCACAAGATTTTGAAAATTGTGATAAAAGCTACATATAGTCCATTAAAATAATTTTAAAGATATCCAATAAATATGAAAATCTTTTAAAAAGTGACCTTGAGCTACATGGTACCACTGCTCACTTTGTTGACATTGCATGTCAGGAAGACATTCTTTTAACCTACCAATGAGTACTGACCGACCCAAAAAGCTAAGTGCAAAAGAAATCAAAGCACAAAAGGCTTTTAAAGCTCCTTGTGCTCACCTGTGTTCCTGTTGGCATCACTTTGGGCTGGGTCCTTGAGGTCCTGCTGTGGGATTCTGAACACGTCGGTAGAAGGTGACTTACCATGTCACACGGAGAATATGAGTCCCGAAGGGCAGCCTGGCACCGAGGGGTGGGGGGTCCAAGGCTGATCTGGCACCCCAATTCTTTTGAGTATTCTTCTAGCTGTGCATAGATGTGGATTGAAATGCAACTACTGTCTCACTGGACAACACCAGATGGTCAACAGGAAATGCATATTGGATGGTGGCAAGAGTTTATTAACTTGTTATAGGCAGAATAACGCTCCCTCCACAAAGACGTCCACGTCCTCATCCCTAGAACCCGTGGGCATGTGACCCTCCATGACAAGGGGAATTAAGGTTCCCAATCAGATGACCTTGTCATGGGGTGACCACCCTGGATTATTAGGTGGGCTCTGTTTAATCACAAAGGGTCCTGAAAAGTGCGAAAGGGCGGCAAAGGAGGGGTCAGAGTGACATGATGTGAGAAAGACTCAGCCTCTAGAAGCTGGACCTGCTGGGAAACAGATCCCCCCAGAGCCCGCAGAAAGGAACGCAGCCCTGCCACACCTCGGTTTTAGCCTGGTGAGCCCCGAGACTGGCTTCTGACCTACAGAACTGCAGGATACAGACCTACAGAGTTTAAGCCACTTTGTCTGCGGCAGCAATAGAAAACTAATAATACGGTTTCAGAAGATGAGGATGGGTGTGGTGACTCACGCCTGTAATCCTAGCACTCTGGGAGGCTGAGGCAGGAGGATGGCTTGAGCCCAGGAGTTTGAGGTTGCAGTGGGCTACAGTGAGCTACGATGATGCCACGGCACTCTAGCCCAGGTGACAGAGTGAGACCCTGTCTCAAAAAAAAAAAAAAAAAAAAGAAAAAGAAAAAGAAAAAGAAGAGTCTTGGCCATCATATAAGGGCTGCCTAGAAATGACAAGCAGAGCCAGTGTAGGAAATGGATTCTCTCTTAGGGGGTCCCTTATTTGGGTAAACCTGTGGCCTATCACAACATGCAATGCCTGATTAATCAAGAAGTAAAGATATCTTACACTTGCAAATACTCTCACACATACCCCACAATTTTCACAGGGTTCCAGGAACACTGTTAGTATTTATTACTGTAGAACAACAATTATTCCAATAACTGGTGGCTTAACACAATGATAATCACTTATTATGTCTCAGAGTTTCTGTGGGTTAGGAAGGAACTCAGACAAGGCCCAGAAGGGACAGTTTGTCTCATTCCACCACTTGGGGTATCAGCCGGAAGACTTGAGGCTTGGGAGCTAGAATCACCTGAAGGAACTTTTACATACAGCCTCTCACGTGGCTTTGTCACAACATGGTGGCCAAGGGCAAGTATGGGGGGGGAGAGAAAGAGAGAGAAAGAGAGAGAGAGAGAGAGAAGAGAGAGAGAGAAGAGAGAGAGAGAGAGAGAAGCTGTACTGCTTCATATGCCCCAGACTCGGAAATCCCACATCATTGCTTTAGCTGCATTCTACGGTTGGAGAAGTTACATGCACAGAAAACATGGACACCACCGCTCTACTGCTTCCCGTAAACCATAAAGAAGAAGTGGAATAAAACAGACAGGGAATCAAATCCTAGCTCAGGCACGTATTAGCTATGTGAGTTGGGAGAGCTGACGGCAGCTCTTTAAGCAGCAATAATTGAATGTTTTAGGTGTTATGCTCTATCTTTTACACGTCAGAAAGCTGAGGCTTAAAGAGTTCCATGGCTGTGGTGCTGGGGTAACACCTCCAGTCAACAAAGCGGCACCCCACACATCCCGTCTGGTGTCTCACGCCACCCTGTGAGACGTCATTGCGCTTTTCAGTGGGCCGAAGTACTGAGTGAGGAACACGGTTCCAGCTTAATGGCTCATGTACACGGCCAAGGGCGGTGTGACAGCCTGGATGGGCGGCGGGCTCTGCACCACCTCCCAGAAACAGGATCATACACCCACGCCTGTGCCGTGTCACTTCTCAGGTCCCTCCGCCATAATGGGATGTGCTCCCCTTCCCCTGACTCTGGGCTCCATCTTGTGACTTGCTTTGGCCAAGGGGACATGGGCAGACAGGAAGGGTGCAGACACATCGTGGCCTGTTCGCTTGCACTTCTGCCCTGCTGAGAGATGTGCATGCCTGGTGTGGGCTGGGGGTGCCAGGAGCAGAGTGAGGGCTTCATGGGGTGCAGCTGAGAAACCCAGCAGAGCCCAGCCCAGATCAGCTGACTCCCAGCTGGCCCTAGAAGTGTGAGCAAAACGAATGCTTAAAGCTGTGTGCTGCTGCTGAGATTTTGTGGGTGTTATGTGGCATTTTGGGGGAAATGCTAATGGATGCAGATGGCTCGTGATACCAATACATAGTCAAATGCCCAAGCCACAAACTGCAAACACACTCTGAGTGTGTCTGCCTTCACTGCAAAGTCATTTCTCCAAAGAGGGGAAAATGGGGAGAAGGAAATTTTCTCTATGGCACTTTCTGAATTCTTCCTCCTTGCTCCTGCTCTCTCTCCCGCCCCCACATGAACCCCTCCCCGTTACCAGGAGCCCAGAGCCTGGTTGACCAAAGCTCCCACCTCTGGGCTTCCCCAACCCAGTGAATCAAGCTCTGTCCTGTGACAGTCTACACAGAAGTCTCATGTAGCTCTTCAACCAAGCGTGGAAAGGAGTCTAAGGAAATCAGTGCAAGCTTGGTCAAACAGATAAGGCACACGGAAGTCCACACACTCATAATGTTTCATATGTTTTCTAAAGCACTTCTTAGAGACCGTTCAGGTGGAATAGCTATGTAGCTGTGGGTAAGGGCAGCTCTGCAGCTTTGGGGAATGGGGCGCATTTTGATGTTTAAAGTAATGGCTCTAGAGTATTCCTATGAGGGACACAACTCACGCTGCTGTGCTTTAGGATTGTGGTCCCCAACTTCCAGGCTGCAGAGTGCTACCGGTCTGTGGCCTGTTAGGAACTAGGCTGCACAGCAGGAGGTGAGCAGTGGGCAGGTGAGCGAGTGAAGCTTCATCTGTATTTACAGCCACTCCCCGTCACTCGCCTCACGGCCTGAGCTCCGCCTCCTGTCAGCTCAGTGGTGGCCTTACATTAAACTGTCACAGGAGCTCGAACCACACTGTAAACTGTGCGTACGAGGGATCTAGGTTGTTCCTTATGAGAATCTAATGCCTGATGATCTGAGCTGGAGCGGAGGCGGTGATGCTAGTACCGGGGAGCAGCTGCTAATGATTAGCAGAGAGGTTTGACTGCACAGAGACCATATAAATCAATTGCTTGCAGACCCATATCAAAGCCCTATCAGTGAGTGGCAAGTGACAATCATGCTGCGCCTGGTGGAGGGTTTTATAGTGGCAAGTGAGCATCACACGTCAGTTGTACAGCTGCATCTGGTGGCAGGCTTTAGGTCGGAATCTGACACCTGTTTTAGTCCGTGCATGACCTGCCCATTATTGTATTTAGCACTTCTGTCCGTGCCTCTTTCCCATACTGTGCACTTATCTCAGCCTCAGTTTTGATAAGCCCACGAGCTAACCCTTGCGAAAATGAGTAAAAAACAAACGTCGCTGGAGAGCTTCTTTGAAAAGTGAAAAAGATTCAATGACGAGACAGCAGAAGACTCTAAGACTGCCAACAAAATGAAAACTGCATTTAAAAGAAAATACCAAGAGTCCTTCTTACATTATGGGCTCATTGCAGCAGGTGGTTCACATTCTCCAAGCCCGCTCTGTATAATACACGGCTACTGGTTATCCAACAAAGCCGTGGAACTTTCAAAACTGCTTCGCCACACGGAGACCAAGCATCCTGCTTTAAAAGATAAGCCTTTGAAGTTTTTCAAAAGAAAAAACCTGAACATGAAGAACAGAAGCAATTATTGAAGGCCACCACTTCGTCAGATGTGTCTGCACTGAGAGCATCATTCTTAGTGGCTAACCGCATTGCTAAAGCTAAGAAGCCCTATACTATTGGTGAAGCGTTGGTCCTGCCTGCTGCTAAGGACATTTGCTGTGAACGTTTATAAGAGGCTGCAGTTCGAAAGGTGGCACGTGTTCCTCTTTTGGCTAGCACCATAACTAGACGAACTGGTAAAATAGCAGAGGATATTGAGGCACGATTGTTAGAGAGGATTAATGAGTCACCATGGTATGCAATCCAGGTGGAAAAGTCTACTGATGTTGACAACAAGGCAACAATGCTTGTTTCTGTGCTATCTATTTTTCAGGAGGATGTGCATGAGGGTATGTTAGGTGCACTTTGCCGCCAACACCACAGCCGCAGAACTATTCAAGTCTTCGAATGATTACATATCAGGAAAACCGAACTGGTCATTTTTGTGTCAGTACGTGCACGGATGGAGCGGCTTTCCAGTTTCACTGCTCAGGTCAAGGAGGTCGCTTCTGAGTGTGAGTCTATGCACTGCGTCATCCATGCAGAAAGGCTGGCTAGGCAAAAAATCTCACCTGAACTAAAAAATGTTCTGCAGGATGTGATTAAAAGTTTCAACCACGTTAAAGTGTATGCCCTTAACTCATGTCTGTTTGTGCAGCTCTGTGAGGAGATGGACGCAGAGCACAGGTGTCTCCTCTTATACACAGAAGCGAGACGGCTTTCTAAAGGTAGATCACTGGCCAGCGTTTTTGAGTCACGAGAGCCACTCCAGAGATTCTTTTAGAAAAAAGCCATCATTGGCAGCACATTTCAGAGACACAGAATGGGTTGCAAAACTTGCTTACTTGTGTGACATATTCAACCTGCTCAACGAACTCAAACTGTCATTTACTCCAGGGGAGAATGACAACTGTGTTCAAGTCGGCAGATAGAGTGGCTGCATTCAAAGCCAAACTGGAATTACGGGGGCGGCGAGTGAACACTGGGATTTTTGACATGTTTCAAACATTAGCAGAGAGAGAGTTTGAAAGAGACTGAGCCAGGGCCTTCTTTCTCCCAACTGGTGCATGATCAGCATTTCAGCTTTCCAAAGGCTTTGAGCATTACTTCCCCACCACAAAAGACCCCAAACTAGGAAGGAATGGATCTGCAACTCATTTGTGAATAAGCCAGGTGAATCAACTTGATCTGTGCTAGAAGACCATCAACTGCTTGAGATCGCAAATGATGGTGGCCTTAAATGTATGTTTGGGACAGCTTCAAATCTCTGTATATTCTGGATTAAAGTCAAGGCAGCAGAATATCCTGAGATTGCCACAAAAGCACTGAAAACCCTGCTTCCATTTCCAATGTCCTATCTTCGTGGAGCAGGGTTCTCTGTGGTGACAGCAACCAAAACGAGATTATGGAGTCGAGTGGACATAAGCAACACACTTTGGGCATCACTGTCTCCCCTCACCCCCAGATGGGACCGTCTAGTTGTAGGAAAACAAACTCAGGGCTCCCACTGGTTCTGCATTATGGTGAGTTGTATAATAATTTCATTATGTATTACAATGCAATAATAATAGAAATAAAGTGCACAATAAATGTAATGCGATTGAATCATCCCAAAATCATCCCCTCCCATCCACCCCATCCATGGAAAAATTGTCTTCCATGAAACCAGTCCCTGGTGCCAAAAAAGTTGGGGACTGCTGCCTATCAGAGGAGATCAGGACACAGATACACACAGAGGAAAGACCACGTGAGGACACAATGAGAAGACAGCCATCTGCAAGCCAAGGAAAAGACACCATCCCTGCTGAAACCTTGCTCTTGGACTTCCAGCCTCCAGCATTGCGAGATTATTTCCGTTGTTCAAGCCACACAGTCTGTGGAACCCGGTTATAGCAGCCAGAGCTGATTAACACAGTACTTGGGAGTTGTGAAAGGCAAACCTACCTCGGTCTCTCACACTTCTGCACACCTGTGAGCAGAGGCACTGGCTGCCTTCGTTCTGGGCTATCTTCCCAAGCATGTGTGTAGAGCAAACAGCCTTGGAGGACAGAGATAGTGTCTCCTGCCACAGGGAAGGGCAGGCACTCTTACCGCCCATATGAAAGATTTCAGCTCTGTAAGACCAGGTTCCTCTCCTATAGGGCAACCTACTCCAAGCACAGGTTTTACCTGACCTCACACTGTCCTGTGGGAATAGGGGTTCGGTGAACGGGTGCATGAAAATGCTGTTACTTGGGTTCCTGTTACTGCTATGAATAATAAAGTCCTTTGTTTCTGACCCAGGAGTCTCCTGTCTTCTGCCAGCATCCATGACATTGTGACAGGCAAACTTGCCAGCTTACAAGGAGGAGGAAAGCTGAGCCCCTGCACAGCTCTTGATAGGAGCTTACGCCTGCAGGGCTTTGGAGGCCAGATGAGATGGGAGTCATTGGAGGGTTTTGAGCAAAGGCATGACATGCCCTGACATGTCTTATAATTGTCACCAGGGGTGCCTTATTGAGAATAGAACAGGTAGGAAGGGAGAGATCAATTGTTAGATCAATTATCCAGCAATGACCGAGGGGCAGAGTGGTGAGAAGTCCTGGGATTCCAGATCTTTTGAAGGTAGAGCTGACATTATTTCAGATATGACAGAATGAGAGGCAAAAAGGAAGGCACCAGACTTTCAGCCCAAGCAAAGAGAGGCCTGAAGTCGTCCCTGACTGGGATGGAGAAGACTTTCAAGAGACAGGTGGAGTCAACAGCAGGAGTTCAGCCTGAGGCATGCTGGGTTTAAACCACCAGTTGGGCATCCGGGAGAAGATGTGAAGGAGGCAGGTGGGTATGCATTGGTTATTCGGCCATGAGTTCTGGGCTGGAGATTGAAATTTGAGGTTCATTAACCTGTATATGATATTCAAAGCCATAGGACAGAGAAGATCACAGCAAATAGCAAAGACAAGAAGGCTAATGAGGAGTCTGGGACCTCTGTAGTGAGAGGTTAGGGGGGTCAGGAGGGAACCACAAAAGAGACTGAGAAGCCAAAAGTGGAGCTGGAACACCTGGTGAGCACGTTATCCCAGCCACCAGGAGAAGAAGGGGTTTCAAGGAGGGGGAGTGATGAGTTGCTGCTAATAGGCCACGTAAAATGAGGCCACCTGCCTACATCTCGGTCACTGCAGTTACTTACAAGTGTGAAGCCAGAGGCATATCATGGATGCCTGTGTGTGAAGGAGGATGTGAGGAGAGGCCCACAGTGCTATTACAAAAATGTCAGCACATCTCTCTGGGAAATTGCGGACCCCAGAGGCAGGAACTCTATGAGGCTGGATCCCAGAGAGTCTAGGCCATAAGCAAGCTGCGTGAGAACCAGGTGAAGACTCAGCAGGCTTTAAACAGGGATGCCCTGTGGCCCAGTCATTCCAAAAAGACCACTCTGTTCATGTCCTTTCCCCACTTTTTAATGGGGCTGTTTGATTTTTTTCTTGTTGATTTTCCTGAGTTCTATTAATATATAGATTCTAGTTATCAGCCCTTTATCGGATGTGTAGCGTGGAAATATTTTCTCCCATTCTGTAGGTTGTTCGGTTTGTACCCCCGTAATATTCTGAAATTAAAAAAAGAAAGACCGCTGCGATGGCTGGGACAGGAACTCGGCCAGTGCGCACAGACCAGGGCCCTGCGGGCCACCCCGGTGCTTCTGCAAATCCGCCAGTCCCGTTCGACCCCAGGCTGCGGGACGTGCCCTCCGCTGCTGCAGCGCGGTCCAGGGTCCAGTTCTGCGGGGCCCCCGGGGCGAGGTCGCGCGGGGACCCGCGTGGGGCGGGCGGGCAGGGGTCTGTGGACCCCCGAGGAGCAGGCGTTGGCGCTCAGGACGCAGCAGTTCGAGATCCACAGCTTAGGGGTTTAAAAAAAATTTTAATAGAAAAGGATGCCTAGGAAGGCTCCGCGGCATTTTGTCGCACCTCGCACCCCTGTCTCAACTTCAGTTCACTCGAGGAGTGTGAAGCCCCACGCCACATGGGCTCAGGGGGCTCTTCGCCTTTGGGAAGAAATCTAATTTATTAAGAGGAAGCGCGCGAGCCATTTTCAGAAAAGGAGGCCGAAAG
>VBSM01003186.1:3631831-3664822 GCA_008086735.1 Cheirogaleus medius
TTCCCGACTGCTTAAAAGTAGTGCTGTATAGGGTACATTAGTCTTTTTCTTATTTCTTGTCAATACATTTTTGAGATAGATGCCCAGGAAGTAGGATTGTTAGGGCGGAAGGGCAGCGTACGTGTCATTTTGCCGGAGGCTGCCGAGTCCCATCCGTGACTAGGGTGGGTGCCGCGGCAGTGTCTGTGAGCGCCTGCTTCCTGCAACAGGGTGTTGTCACACTGCTGGGTGTTTGCCCGTCGGAGAGGCTCACAGCTTGGTTTTCCAGCGTGCCAGCTAAAATCAGGGTGTGCGATCTTTTCAGTTCCTGGAGGTAGGCTGAGCTCCAAGCAGCCTACCACGTTTCTTCAAGAAGCCTGTGTCTTCAGGCGACACGAGTCTCCCGGCAGTATTAAACACTGTTCCCGTGCTCACTTTGTGCCTGGCTCCGTGGCAGAAGCCGGAGATGTCTACAGGGAGCCTGGATGGAGTGTTGAGAATGTCGGGGGGTGGGGGTGAGGATCTGAAGTGGCTTTTGTGAGTGACAAGCGCGGTGGCTTTTGGAGACGGGTACCAGCCGAGTGTGGCTTGTGCCCGTGTAGCAGGGTATGGCATGGAGGAGTGAGGGCTCTGCGGTCGGACGTCTTGGGCTTCTGTCTGACGTGACCTGTTGAAGACCCTTCTGCGTGGCAAGGCGCTCAGCCCTCCGTGCCTGGGGGCGTCAGCACTGCAGCCAGCGCCAGCCTCGCTTTGTCCCATGAGAGGCGTGATGTTGATGGTGGCGAGGCTCGTGATGGTGGCAGTAAGGATGAGAGGTGAGGAGGCAGAGATAAAAGAGCAGCCGAGACCCCTGAAGAAGCCAAGCTGGGGAGGAAGGAAGGTGTCTCAGGTGGGGGAGACCTGAGCCCGGTGGGTGCTTGCTGAACACCGGTCTCAGGGAGGGAGAGACCGTGGGGATGGGGTGGTGCTGGTCCAGTGGACAGTGTGAAGGTCTCAGTAAGCTGGCTGCAGGGGAGAGGCGCTCACCGCGCTGGGAGGGGGCGTGTGAAGAAGGCCAGGTGGGAAAGCAGGCAGAGTGGGAGAGGTCATGGCCTCCGTGCCTGAGCCTGTTGTCTCTGCGAGGCTGGAATGCCGAAGGTTATGGGCTGTCTGCCTGGTGTTGCTGGGGTGATTTGTCCTGCATCCCTGGGCAGCTGGTGGGCAGGGGAGGAGAAGGATGGATCTTCCTGGTTTCTTTTGGGATTGTCGGTTGGCATGGTGGATGGCATGTGGGAACAGGAGCGTGACTTAGCTCATACTGCTGTAATAAAATACCAAAGACTGAGTGGCTTAAGCAACAGACATTTATTTCTCCCAGTTCTGGAGCCTGGGGGTCCGAGATCAGGGTGCCGGCTTGGTCAGGCTCCGGCGAGGGCTCTCTTTCTGGCTTGCAGACGGCCGCCTTCTTGCTGTGTCTTCACGTGGTGGAGAGAGAAAGCTCTGGTCTCTTCCTCTTCATGTAAGACACTGATCCACTGTGGGGGCTCCACCTCCTAATACCATGGATTTGGGGGGACACAAACACTCAACCCCTAGGGGGTGGTGATTCAGGTGGAGCCTTCCCAGGAGGCTCTTGGAAAGAAATCATTTATTTCCCTTTGCTGGTCTAGTCTTTGTGCATCTTTGGAGTGCTGTGGTTGTTGGTGCATTTTGGGGAGGGACAGTCTCCTGCCAGTACCTGAGACAAGGGCCACACCTGATGGACGGCATGGTGGAGGTGACTCCTTCAGCATGCAGGCTGTCTGCGGCACTCCCTTGCAGCCCTGCGTGCCCCACCGTGATGAGCCAATTTGGAGAAATGCGTTATCGAACCCAAGGACGAAAGAACAAGTGTTTATCGAGTCGTGCATGGGGGAGGACTGGACGTCTGCAGGGGAGGCTCCGCGTGGGTGTGGACACGGAGGCCGTGAGCAGTGGTCACACGGCCCCGGGTTGGGTGGCCCACTGACCGCCATGTGACCTGGCCAGGATGTGGGATCATGTTCTCCTCCCCCATTGTCCATCCAGCGGGGACGTTGCCACTCACTTGCTCTGAGTGCTGTGGTGAGGTCGAAAGGGGTGAATCACTGCAGACACTCAATCAGTATCTCCGATTAACGTCGTTACTGCAGATGTCCGCGGAGCACCATCTTCACGTGGCCTGGCTGAACTCGGGTCCCTGTGGCGAGTGCTGCAGACTCCAAACCCAGTGACACCTGGGAACTCTAGCTCTGATGGGAATGACCCGGGTCGTGTTGGGGTGAGGTGGTGGTGGGGGTACACAGGCCTAGTGTGGCCCAAGTGTAACTTTAAGTCCCTTCTCACTTTCCGGTTTGGCAAGAAAAGTACAGGGTGGTTAGCAAACTGCAGCGTTGTGGGAGGTGAAGTATCCATTTGTAGCCAACATTTCTGAGCCGGGCTGCGGGTAGGGGAAAGTTTAGAGCTTTTGAGCTGAGACTGCAGAGAACAGTGGGCGCAGGTGGGCAAGCGCGTTGGGACATCGTTGGTGTCAGAAGACGGGGGCTCCAGCCGGCTGCTGTGTGTAAGTACCAGCCCCCACCCCGTTACCTGCCCCTAAGCCTGCCACAGTGCGCCAGCTGGGCTGCACACTGCCTCACACTGTCTTCCAGTGAAAGTACCCGTCGTGTAAAGTGGGAAAACAGAATGTCGTAACTGGAGAGAATGTTTAACAACGGTTCTTGCTCCTGGAGTCGGAGAGGGACCCTGTATCCAAGAGAAAGCCTTGTGACAGGTAGCATGCTGCCCATCCTTTTTAGGGACCTTGTTGGTTTGCCTTGGACCCGGACATGATGAGTGGAGGTGGCAGGTGGGGAGGGAAACTCTTCAGGGAACAGGAATCAGTCTTGGGCGATGCTTGGGCGATTCTTGTTGGTCAACTAGTTATTTAATTGTAGAAAAACTAATTACAAATTCTAGATAAAATGTCTCTACTGCAAATAGGAGTTTTCCTGAAAAGAGGTTTTAGAATGTATCATGTGCTCCTTAGTCTGCAGTCACCTTAAAATGTCAGGGTTAAGTTTCTTAAGGTTAGTAGATGAGGCAGTCATGAAATTTAGCAAAGAAAATTGAGATTGATTTCTTTTATTTACTTTCCCTTTTTTGGGGTAGTGAGTGTTCTTTGTTAAATTTGTATTTTAGGTCAGTGCCTCCTTTGAAACTCGAGAGTTTGATGTGATTCTAAGCAAATGTCTCCGTTACGAGACACTGGATTATAAAGTGAGTAGACTGAAAGGCAGTTATCTCCGTTTTTTTTTTGTTTGTTTTTTTGAGACAGAGTCTCACTGTCTTGCCTGGGCTAGAGTGCCGTGGCGTCAGCCTAGCTCACAGCAACCTCAAACTCCTGGGCTCAAGCAATCCTCCTGCCTCAGCCTCCCGAGTAGCTGGGACTACAGGCATGTGCCACCATGCCTGGCTAATTTTATATATATATTTTTAGTTGTCCAGCTAATTTCTTTCTATTTTTAGTAGAGACGGGGTCTCACTCTTGCTCAGGCTGGTCTCAAACTTCTGAGCTCAAGCGATCCGCTCACCTTGCCTCCCAGAGTGCTAGGATTACAGGCGTGAACCACCGCGCTGGGCCATGTCTCTGGATGGCTATTTTTCAACGTCCAGGCCACTCAGCCAGATGAATCCAGAGGCATAGCTGGGTTCTCTTGATTGACAGCCCCTGTGGACCTGCCGTGTGCTCTCTGTGCTGTGCCATCCGTGGGGATGGGGAGGGATGTGGGAAGGGCTTTGGTGCCTCACACCTGTCTGGACCTGTCTTCTCCCGTGGGAAGGTCGGGCATGGCTGTTGCCTTTGCTTATGATTCATCCCTGTTTACTTGGAGATTGTGAATTAGATTTTTATTTTTGCAGCAAGAAAATCATTTGAAATTGGAGACTATCCCTTGCAATCCTGTTACATAAAAAGATTTAACAAGCCTCTCGTGAATAAGTTAAGGTGACAGGGAATGAATTATTTGGAGATGAAAAAAGCCTTAAAAATAATTTAAAAAAAAACACCTTACAAGCAAAGGGAGTTTTACAAGATTACTGTGCATAAATTAATGTCAAAGGGAGATACAGATGAAGGCTTGAACAGTGTGGATGATGAAGAAAAGGTCATTGCCGTCCTGAGGTTGGAAATTGGAGGCACTTGTTGTTTCTTTAGGTTCAGAATAATTACGATTTATAATAAACCTAAAAGTTGAAGTAACACTGTTTTCTCTCAAATCATAGGTGAATATGGGTGAGTTGTATCCAGAAACCTTCAGGCAAACTTCCAGAGATGAAATGAAACAGGGGAACAGATAACTGTGGTTTTTGTTTTAGGAAGCATTTATCTCTGTCTGCACTTTTGGGGTGGAGGTGTTCTGGTCTTGTTTTTCTTCTGAAATGGAAATATTGCCAGCCTTGGAGTCTTCCATGAAACTGTATCAAGCAAAAGTGAAACAGTTGTTCTGTGTCCAGTTAGTATTTATCCATGATGAACAGTGATCAGTAGAAATAGATATGGGATGAGATATTGGAAAATCCCCTGGAAACAGGAAATGGTGGGTGCTGTGTGATTAGAGGAGGGGCAATTGGGGAGGAACGCAAACCATCGGCCAGGCACGCTTCTCAGTGTGGGGGTGTGGCTGGTTGTCCGTTTAAGTTGACCTAAACCAAGGAGTTATTAATAAGTGGGGGAAATGCCTGAAAAATAGCCCTCACTTACTATTGTCTATAAGGGCTACCCTATTATTTTAAAACAGACTTTACTTACTTTAAACATCTATAATTTGTGTTCATTGTAGGATTATTCAAAGTAGACAGGAAAAAAAAATGCCTGTAGCCTGGCATTTCAAGATGCAATATTTAGGTTTTTGTGTGTGTCATTTCAGATGTTCTTTACTTCTATTCACATCTTACAACAAAGCGGCTCCTTTGCATAAAGGTGTGCAGAAAGCCTCATCCGGAGCATCTTCACCAGATTCTGCCTGTATCATCATTTTGAGTGAATGGATGTTGGACATTTGAGTTGCTTCTCAGTTTTTGCTATTGCGAATCCTGCGGTGCGGGCGTTTTCATCATAACCTCACTGAGCCCTTCTTTGTGATGTTGTCCTCGTGGGTAACCGATCTGTCAAAAATTTGTCTTTAATAAAAATAATATTGTCGCATTAGCTCCAAAACGTTTGTACCGATGTACCCCCCAATGAGGAGAATGGACCCCTTCTCTGTGCCCCTACACTTAGGGGTCACACTTCAGAAGCTGGCCGTGGCTGTCACTCCTGCACCATGCCAGGCACCTGGGTTGGGGGGTAGTGGTCATTCTTTAGCAAGCCGGGGTCGCTCCGCCATCTGTGCACTCAGCCCTCTATCTCTGCCACCCCTGCCTTCCGCTGGTGTTTTTTTATTTTTTAGGTTTCATAAGGATATTGGTTATGGACTTTCGGTTGACTTCAGATCTAGAATTAGGAAGTGAGATGGCAAAAAAATGCCAAAAACACCTGGAAAAGTTGAAGTGCAATGCGTGGGAGTTGTGTACGGAGAGATGCCTGAGAGATTGTCATTTTTATAGTCAGTCGGTTCAAAGACTGGCTTCTCAACAAATTATGTTTGTCAGACTTAACACCATGCAGTAGTTTTGGAAGAACACACTTTTCCAGCCTTCTCTCGTGAGCTTTGGTGTCTGTGATTCATTTTTTAAAAATCATTCTTTGGCTATTGGTTATTACTTGATTATCCTACTGTGTTTTTTCTTTGTTTCCTTATCTGCAGTGCTGGCTGTTTTCGAGGGCCACAAAACACCCAGTCCCCCTGCTCAGGGATCTAACTGTGTATGGGGAGTGGTCCCAAGCCACAGCTCTGCTGCCTGGTGGCTTTTCTCGCTGTTCTGTGGGAAAGCCTGTGTGTCCGTACACGTGTTGCCTTGGCATAGTTGTGGCACCTGCACATGGTAGAAAGCGGATTTTGCTAAGTGCTCTCAGGGAGCTAGTCATTCTGTAGCGTGTTCCAGAGGCCATTCTGTGCTGGTGGGCCTCTACTGTGTGCTTAGAGTTTCATGTGTGCCGGCCGCCTCTCATAACAGCCTGCAAAATCCATGCTATCATTGTCATCACAGGGATTAAGAGACTCACAATGAGGACCTCACTTCAGGTCCTGCAGGTGGCAAATGGTGAATCCAAGTGTGGTGTCCAGGCATGCCTGACCCCAGAGCCTGTGGGTGGGGATTGAACTGGCAGGAGCTGCAGATCGTGCAAGCATGTCGAGTGTCCACGGGGCAGGGGACAGAGGCGTGTATCCAGTGTAAGGCTGGCCAGCTCCAGGGAGTTAATGCAGAACACTAGAGAGCTCAGGCTTCCCACATCGCAAAATCCAAGATGTGGAAGGGAGCGATGAGTCTCTACACTTAGGTTATCTTCGTCACTGTGTTAATCTGTCCCCACCTGGGTGATCCTGCATGTGAGGTGCACGTGTTCATTTGCATGTGAACGCTCTTTGGGACTGTTGTGCATTTTGTCCCCTGGGCCTAACCTGTGAGCCAGGGCTGCTGGGAAGTTTGGAAGCAGCGGTCAGGCAGATGAGGAGAGAAGTGAAGCCCCGCAGGCAGAACTCCGGGCCCCCGGCCTGTCTGCACGGCGGGAGAGGGCACGCACTGGCCCTGTGCAGTGAGTGGTTGGCCTGGCCAAAGGCTGCGTCCACCTTGTTGGGGATGGTTGTGGGATTCGAGAAATAAGGCTCTCTGGAGCCTTTTCAGTCTGGAGCCTCAGTGTGGTTTTGGGGTCAAAGCCGGGCTGGAGAGGCAAGAACGAGCCCACAAATACTGAGAAGAGAAGGCACAGGGCAAGGCGGCTTCCGTCCCTGGCTGTCCTGAAACTGACAGAACTGGCGAGTCTTGTACCACTGACCACCACAGTGCCACCGGGAAGAGGCATCCAGAAGATGCAGTTACCTCAAATGCAGGTCACGTTATTGCCAGGTTAGTGACCTGACCAAAGCAAACTGCTGCTGAGGCCGAGCCTGTTTCCAGTCTCGGTATATCCGAGTTCGTTATTGACGGGTTGCGATGCACTGTGGATTTGCCACGTGCAAAATGTAATATCCCATGAGATTGTGCTTGTGCTTTATGTCCAGAGGTGCTCACAGGGTCCCTTGCGATCTTGGTCCCGGTGTCAGTTTCCTATTGCTGCTGTGACAAGTTATCCCAGATTTAGCGGCTTAAAACAACACACATGTGTTTAGTTCTAGAGGTCAGAAGTCCTAAAATCAAGGTGTGGGCAGGGCCGCGTCCCTTCTGGAGGCTCTGAGAGAGGATTTGTTGTAGAGGCTGCCGCCTTCCTGGCTCACGGCCCTTCCTCCGTCTTCCAAGCCGGCGGCGGCGAAGCGGCCTCCAGATTCTCCCTGACTTTGCTTCCGTCCTCATGTCTGCTTTTCTGACCCTTCTGCCTCCTTCTTCCACTTTCTAAGGACCTTTGTGTTTGCACGGGGTCCACCTGGATGATCCAGAACCGTCTCCCTATTTCAAAATCCTTGACTTCATCACATCTCCCAGGCCCTTTTATCTCATAAGGTCACGTAGTCACAGGCTTTGGGGATTAGGACGTGGGCATCTTTGGGGGGGCCCTTGTTCTGCCCGTCTCAGTCCTCTTCCTCTCTGTTTCTCCCATGGCTAACGCTTCTCTTGCTGCGGGAGGCTGTGCACACCTGTTGTCACTCGGGCCGAGCCAGCCCGCACTGGCGGGGGCGAGAGGGGCGCGGGTGAACCTGAAGCTCTCTGGTGGGCCCCACCTTCTTGCACTTCAGCTCAGGAAATGCACTTAGAAAACCAGCAGCTGCATAAAGAGCCGGGGTGTTTGCACAGCTCTGCTAATGCCCGTGCACACAAAGCTAGACCCAGCACGAGGGGCTGACTTTGGGCTCACAGCTTGTTCTCTGGTCCGGAGTGATGCCTCTGGGCACTGTCCTTTGCCAGCCGGAGCTCCCCTTCGCGTGGCGAGGCCTTGCGCCATCCTGTGATTCATGGGACTGCTGGCCCTTTTGCAGCCAGCTGAGAGGTCTTGCTCCTTCCCGCCGCTTTCCTAGCTGGGCAGGCTCTCGCTCCGGCCCCTCACCGCTTGCCTGGGAACACGGCCATCCTTTTGGCCCTGCGCGGTGGCTGCAGTCCTCATCTCCCAGATGGGCTTCTCTTTTCAAGTCCCCTCTCCCATGTCACCTGCCACTTCAGCCTTGAAATTCAGTAATGATTCATGCATGTGTCCCTGTTCGTGCGCATCCACCGTGGGACGAGGACATTGGGAGACTCCTGGCTCTCTGCTTGCTTTACCTCTAAACTGCAGGCAGGAGCCCCAGCCCTGGAAAGGGGCTGCCTCCACTGAACAAAACTCCTGGCAGAGGCTTGTCAAAGTTTTAGAATTTTAAAAGGCAAAAAGAATTTAGGAGAAAAGGTGGAGTCGAGCATAAAAAGGAGATTTTGCAGGAAATGAGTTCGGCTCTTTTTATTATTATTATTGTTTTATATACTAATATAGAGAAATGGGAAACTATAAAAAAGGAAACAGTCACCCATAACTCCTCCATCTGGAGGCAACTGCTATTACTCTTGGGGTGTTTTCTCTTTTTTCCACCTTTGTGTTTCGTGAGGATTGAGCGTGGACACACATACAGTGCTTTGTCCAGATTTTTTCCTACTTATTCTTTGTTGCTGTGACATTTTCCTGTGTCCTCACCTTTTCATAAACTGTCTTTTTGTTTTTTTTATGGCTGCATAATATTTAATCATATGGATGTTGGGATTGCCTCATCTCAAACTAGATTTTTTGAAAAACTTTTGGACTGTTTTAAATAAAAATGATAGAAGTTAATGTTTTAAAAGAAATGAAGAGAAAAACCAAGTGCCCCTGCCCCAGCTTACCCGTTATTTTGTACCTGGGTACAGCATGGCTCTGGGTGTGGTGGCCTGTGAGCTGCCGGTCCCCCCAGCAGCTGGTGTCTGTCCGGCCAGAACCCTTGGTATTAACTGTGCACAGCCGTGGTCTCCAGCGCACCCAGCTGATACTGCTTTCGGAAGTAAGCAAACACGGGTTCTGCTTTCCTAGGTTTGATTTTGTCCTTGATATTTCAGACTAGTCATGGCATTATATTCAAATAGTAAATCAATAAATTGATTTTGATTTTTAGAAAGAGAAAAACCCCAGTCCATAGCCACGTGCGTGGTGTTAGCCATGGTGGGAGTGAGTTGGTGTAGAATAAGTCACGACTGTGGATAAGGCAAGAGCATCAGGGATGTATAGACTTATAGCCCCGCTGTGGGTCTTTTTGTTTTTAAGAAAAAGAAAGCTTTTTTTCTACCTAGTAATAGCTCATTAAAATCCAGAAATGATCAATCAAGCTCACTAAAAACCACACTCAGCCACGTTCTGATGGAAGAGGTTTTGACTTCCTTCTTGTTAGAATTAATGAAGATTCAAATGTTTGTGGCAGGCAGGAAATCAAGCGGATTTTAATAGGAAATTATGTAAGAAAGCTTAATGACTAATTTTCCTGGATCAGACAAGTGGAGAACCGTCTCGGGGAAATGTGTACGTCCAAGACTCATTAGTTTACTATATTATAATTACTATTGTATAGAAGCATGTTAGGTAATTAGGAACTGGGTGGCATTTTGTGCTAAGCATCAAAACAAAGATTTTACTTGGAATGTTGAGTGAAATTATACTCTGGCTGAGATGAAATGCGTGGCAAGCATGCTACTCCAGTTTTTAAAATTCTTCTAGGCTTTATTATACTTTCTTGGTCTTTGTTCTTTTGTCTTTTTCTCTAATGAGAAGGAATGCTTAGAAAATGGCGTTGGGAGGCCAGCAGGAAATCAGCGTTGGGATTTTCGCATGTGTTAGGAACTGTTACTGCTCCTGTTCCTTTGGGTCCCTCCTCTGCTCTGCACACAGGGGACCCTCCCCACCTGCCCCTGTGTGTTGGAGGCATCCTTTCTAGGCTGGGGGCCAATGATGAGAGTTGGTTGGTTTGGGCTGCGGGCTGGGCAAGGGCGAGCTGCTTAAACTGTGTTGACTGTGGCTTCTTACCTGCTGGAGCAAACCAACATTTCATGCAAAGAAAGAACTTCTCTGGGGAGCAAGTGGGTAGGTCCAGGTGGGTTGCGTGGGCAGCACCCTAACCGGCATCTCTGTAGCTCTTGCCCGAAGCCTAAGGTTCTCTCTCCACGCATCATCACCGTCCACACCATAGCAGTGCTGTGGACTGCACACAGGCACTGTATGTTCTCAGTGATTTTCCATCTCCCCGTGAGGAGCAGCCTGGTATGTTCAGATTCCAGCCCTCCCTGACCCCCTGGGTGGCTTGAGCAGAGGGCTTAGCAGATACTGAGTGCTCTTTGCAAAAGGAGACAGATACCTGCCAGTTGTGGGGAGTGAAGATGAGGAAGTAAAAAAAAGTACCTGCTGCCATAGTACCTGTGTGCAGTAAGTGTTCAGTGTTAAGAAAGGTAGCTGCTCTGATGATGATAGGGGGTTGACAAGGCATTTCTACTCTTCCAGAAGCAGCGTCCCTCTGAGGGCTCGACTGATGAAACGTATACCTAGAAATAAACGCGGCAGCTGCGTGCAGTGCCCGGCAGCTGTGATGCTGCCAGATCCGTGTTTTGTGAAGATGCACTTTTGGTGGTTCATCCTTGGGTGGATATTTTTGTCTCTGTAACCTATTTCAGCTTCAAGGTCATTTGCCTTCTCTGATCAATGCTTGGAGCTTGATTTAGTCAGAAGTTTAGATGTGCACATTCATTACTTGGTTTGATCATAATATATGTCCACTGGAAGTCATTTCATTTAATGTCAGGGATGTGTTGTGCCTCAGTTTCCTCATTCAGTAACAGGGGTAGTAATAGCTCCTCTTCAGAGCAGCGCTGGGAAATTCAAATGCAGAAATCCACGGACGTGCTCACAACAGCCACGTGCGTGGATAAGTGCCTAAGGAATAGTAGCAGTCTTCTATTTTCCTTTAACTGTCAGGGCGTTTCATTTTAGCCTCATTCTGCCCTCTTTGGGGCTCCTTGGATGAGTTGACAATTGTTTTGACATTTTCTTCAACAGTGTCACTGAAGTGAGTGACAGTGGGAAGCAAACACCAGCCCCTCAGGAGCACCCCGGGAAGGCTTTTTCCTGCCGGCGTCTCCTGCCCACTTCCCTGCCCCCCGTCCCCACTGGAATCCCAGCTCTGTGTGGGGAGACGTAGCAGGCCTGCCACCCAGGTGCCTAGACTTCCGCCGGGGTGTGTGCGGGGTGTTTGCGGGAAGCGAGGGCAGCCTCCCAGTGCTGGCCCTGGGCCGGTGGCAGCGAGAAGGCTCCAGAGAGCCCGGCGGCGCCCGGGCTGCTGCCTCCCGTGTCATCTGTGCGATGTCTCGGAGCGCGGGGACTGCCCGGCGGGACTGAGTTCGGGAGAGTGGAGTACCGTGCCCGACCGGCGAGTGTGTGAAGAGGGTGTGGAGGTCGCCGAGCCCGACCCTCGTTATGTGAGCCACTGCCAAGAGAAATTAGAACTGCGCCGTCCCTCTGCCCCGTCGAGACTCGGGAGGAATTGATCTTAGGACGGCATTTTGGATTTAAAAAAACACATGAAATGAAACCTCTGTCCTCTTTATCCTCCCCTCTCTCTGTTCTGCTCGGCGGGGTGGAGAGGAGCGTGTGGTGGCGAAGGGTTTCCTCAAAGACCCTGGGGGCCGGGCGGGGCTGGGAAGGCGCCAGCCCTTTAATGCGCGTTGCCATTCAAGCCACTCACTTTCATTTCTGTAGAAGAGCCTTTCTGCCGCCTTTCACTAAACTTGTATTTTCATGCCTAATAAGTGAGTGTGTAACGTGCAGTGGGCTCAGACAGTCTCCACATGCCCCGCTTTCCGGAACCTTCTGGGAGTGGGAGGCACGCACTTGGAGCCCACGCCCGGGCCGGCCTGGCCTGTGTGGCTCTCCAGGATTTGGCCGCCGAGGCCCTTCCCGCCTCTTCGTCCCTCTCTGTGCCGTGCACGAGCCCAGCCGGCCCGGCCTTTCCCAGCGTACGTTGCTGAGCTGCATTTCATTTCTCCTTGCTCGTGACGTTTTATCCTTCAACCAGAATCATCTTCCTTTCCATTAGTTGAAGTCCTGATAATCTTTTAAGGACAGGTCAAATATTAACTTTTCCATGAAAACTTTCTCCGTTAGCCCCGGGGCAGGGTGTCTGCCTTCCGCTTCTTTCCTGTGATTTCCCGGCAGCACGCACCACAGGGACTTTGGTGTGAAACCCACAGCCACCAGGTCTGTTCCCGGGTCCTCCTTGCTCCCCGTGCTGTATGCACCTTGGAGGTGTCCCCGTGCAGTGAATGGGAGAGCTGGGCATTCGTTGGGGAGCATTTGAGCATCACATAAACTCTGAGGCTGGTGGGTCCAGTTTGAGTGTCATCTTTTCTTAGCTCCCAATGATGGTTTCCTCTCTGGTTCTGCTCCTGCATCTCTGCTCCCACCTCCTGTTGGATGGACCAGCAGCTCCCAGGTCCCATGACAGAGGCAGGGGTGGGAGCCTGGCCTGCCTCTCCGTCTGTCTGTCTCAGGCATTCTTTCCTCCGTAGCTCCGCAGGTCCCTGCACCCTCTGTGCCACCCAGGCCGGGCGTTGGGGTTGCGGCAGTGACCGAGAGAGACACAGACCTGCCTTCCCAGAGCAAGTGTTTTTGGAGACAGGTGGAGGATATAAACAATAAACACAATTCAGCAAGATGCATGGTATGAAAGCTAGGGAAACCTGACAAGGAAAGAAATGCAGCCGGGAAGGGGTGGAGTGCGTATGGCTGTGGATCTTGAAGATACAGGGGGACCACGGGAGGCCCGGCTGAGAAGGGGGCTCCTGACTGCAGACTTGCAGGGAGGGGAGGGTGCCAAGGATGGAGCGGTCCTAGACGGCCTGGGTGGGGCTTCCAGGCCAAGGAAGAGGAAGGCAGAGGCCTTGAGGAAGAAGGGATTGTGCAGGCAGAGGGCTGGCATCAGCTCAGAGAAGCAGAGCAGCTGGCTGTGGGGCCGGTGGAGGCTGGGAGCCAAGGACGCTGGGCCGCCTGGGCTGTGGGTGGAGAACAGCACCGCGTTGAACTTGCACCTGGGCTCACGCACCTGGGCTCACGCACAGCTCAGCAGCCCCACTGCCGGGCACATGTGAAATAGAAGGAATCTTAGAAGGTTGCAGCTGTCCATGTGAAAATTATCCATTTGATTCTTAATACTACTGCTGTTAGTATTGCTGAACCTGTCGTGATTTCACGTCCAATCGTTGAGCTCTGAATCCTGCCCAGCAATTATCTCAGTAATTGAGATACCATTGGCTGTGGGTCATGGATGTTTTCAGGCTAAAGTCACCGGGTGATGTGAGGGACTCGCTGTTGGCAGTCACTTCGTGTTTTCTGTTTTTTTCTCTTTTGCCCTCCGTTTTTCTGCGCAGTATTAAGTCAGCCACAGTTTGAATTTTGTGCTTCCGTCATCAGAATGTCTGGCATGCTTTCCCCTAAATAGCAGGCTGGAAGTCTTCTTCTCACATTTTGTACCAGCCACACTAAGTGGCTTCATGTTCGCTGCTAATTCGTATTTTCTGGAGCTGCTAATACGCCCGATGCGGTCGTGACTGTTGCATATTCAGGATAAAAGCTGATCTCAGCTTGCACCCTGTTCTCCCGGGATATATTCAGAGAATCACTATGAACTCTAACCCATATTGTGATGTTGCTGAAAAGAAAATAGGGTTTATGGGCTTATTTGGAGCCTTTGAGTGTTGATGGTTGTACGAGTTGGGTGTTACTGACTTAGGATGTAAAATTTGAATTTCCAGGGCAAGGACAAGATTATATTTTGGCTGAGGCATATCGTGTCTGTGGGACTGTTGAAGGAAAAAAGAGCATCTTATTTTTATGTGGTTAGCATTGTTGGATCCCAGAATCCACTGGATTGTCTGAGGATATGCTTGCTTCTCCCGGGCTCTGGAGGCAGCTCCTTAGCCTGTGTGTGTGCATGTGTGTATGTGTGTGCATGTGTGCGTGTATGCGCATGTGTGCACATGTGTGTATGTGTGTGCATGTGTGTATGTGTGCCTGTGTGCGTGTATGCGCATGTGTGCACATGTGTGTATGTGTGTATGTGTGTGCATGTGTGCGCGCGTGTATGCGTGTGCATGTGTGTGTGCATGCATGTGTGTGTGCATGTGCATGCCTGTGCACCTGTGTGTAGATGGTGGGGAAGGGGCTGCACCAGGGTTCTTGTTGAGTTCTCTGCGTAGGTGTCCACATGCCCTGCTGTCTCCCTTCTGAGGGTGTGGAGCACATTACCACCCGGTGGTCCTTCCCTCTGTGGGAGACCACACTCTGCCTCTTCCGTCCAGACTGAACCAGCTTTATTCGTCTCGCAGAGTCCCTGCTTTCCATGGGTGTCCCTGGTTGAGGACCTTTAGAAGTGTCTTGTCCAAGATAGGATTTAGTACTCCAGAGCAGGGCTTGGAATCCCAGCGTGGGAGAATCGGATTACCAAAAGGAAAAACTAAGAGGAAAGATGATGTTTTTACAAACTTACTTTATTACAGCATCTTAAAACCATTTTTTTCAAGTAAGTGGAAAAATGTTTTTTTGAACCTGATATTACTTTATTATAGCATTTAGAACCTTCTTTTTTTCTTGGTGGGAGGCAGAAAGAAAAACTTGGTCCTGTTTCATTTACTCCTTTTTTTAAGTGAGAGTTTGATATCATACTTTATTGTGCACAGCAAAGTAGCAGCTACATTTTAATATATAGACTTTCAGACAGAGTAAGAAACCGCAGAGAATCAGTGCTTACGCCTGCCTTTTCCTAATTTGAAATGGCGATCGGTCTTGCTCTGGAAGACCCTGTGCAGCACTGCAGAGATTCGTGTGTCAACATCCGCTTGCATCTAATAACTACTTTTTCTGCAACCTCTGTTAGTAGGAAAATTTGTATTAGGAATGCTGTCGTCTATGGCTGGACTTTTATGACACACTGGATTGTCTCTGCCATAGAGAGATCTTTAAGGGTGCAGAGCAGTAAGTCTTACAATGTGCCAGGTAGCTGACCTCTTAGGGAGTTTGCCGACTGCACCTGCACCCATTCTTGAGCTTTGGGGATGGGCAGTGGGTCTTGTCCCTGTCCAGTGGGGCTTCCGGCCCGATGAGAATGAGGGGATGTGGGTCTCCTGCCTCCCAGTTCCTGCTCCTTTTTAGAAAGCCATGCTGCCTGCTTCGTGTTGTGTCTGCTTAGTAATTTTTCTCTTCTACCCCATCCCCCATGTTTCCCTCCAAGGTGGGAGGGAGGAGACTCAGGTGTGAGGGGGTGCAGTTTGCAGGTGTCCCAGAGGTCCTAATGAAATAGGGATCAACTTCTCTTCCCATCAGTCGTTTGTTTCTGAGAGGAGAGGCTTGGAGGGAAGCTGAGTCAGGGAGGGCTCGCTGTGGGACCGCGTTAGTTCTGGGTGCCAGTGTTGGGGACGAGAGAGGCAGGGTGGATGGGGATGAAAATGAAGAGGTATTAAGGGAAATTTAGGTTTCCTTTCCACTGGTGTTTTGGGCAGAGGAAATTAACCCCTTGTAGTCTGGGGCAAGGAAGCATTTGTGCCTCCCCCTGGTGATCCACCTGGGTCCCCTGGGTCTCTGTTCTGGCTGATGGGACTGTGGACCATGAAATCCTGCCCAGGGAACCAGGCTCAGTTCTGCTTCCATCCTTAGGAAGTGGGGTGGGGGTGGGGCAGACAGGGGATGGGTAGTAGCAGGTGGGTGGACGGGGAGTAGCAGGTGGGGACACTTCCATTCTCGTCGTCTTCCTTCTCAGTCCATTTCTTATTTATTCATTTTTTAGAGACAGGGTCTCGCTCTGTCACTCAGGCTGGAGTGCAGTAACACAATCATAGCTCACTGTAAGCTCAAACTCCTGGGATCAAGTGATCTTCCTGCCTCGGCCTCCAGAGTAGCTGGGACTGCAGGCGTGCACCACTGCACCTGGCTAATTTTATTAATACTATTTTTTTTTTTTTATAGTGATGGGGTCTTGCTATGTTTCCCAGATTGGTTTTGCACTCCTGGCCTCAAGCAGATCCTCCCACCTCAGCCTGCCAGAGCGCTGGGATTACAGGTTTGAGCTACCATGCCTGGCCTCAATCCATTTCTTTATTCTTGTTGAGAAGAGAACAATTTTTTTTTTTTAAATTTAATAGGATCAAAAAAGAGAAAAGAGCCTGACTGTCAGGAATGCAAAAGAACTGAAGTTTTTGAAGATGCTGGAAGGCTCTGCTGACTCCCTGGTACTCTCTCTTTGGAGGGTGAAGACTGGAGGAAAATCTTTAGAAAATCTTCTCACAGTGGCTGGGAGAGAGCAGAAGATAAGCAGATGTGGAACTAAGAGAGGCCATTATGGAGGGAGGAAGCACTGGGGGATACAGGGTTATAGGCGGCCACCTCGCCCCCACACCCGGGCGGTACGATACGTGAGGAGGAGGCAGTTCAGGGCTGCTGCGTGAACTTCCTGTTGGAGAAGGAAAGGATTTCTGTCATTTCGAAGACATGGAATTAAAAAGTTGCCAATTTGGGAGGATGTCTGCTGCTGTTTTTTATCCAACATGGGTTTTTATGTGGTCACTTAGTTGCTTAAACAACGTCTAGGTAGACACAGACTTGAAGACTTTTTTTTTTTAAAGTAAAAATAGTATTTGTTTATAGTAAAAAAAAAAGAAAAAAAAGAGAATATAAACATCAAAAGTAATTATAGCTAATGATTTTGGAACCTTCCAGAAATTTTCTGTTGTTATGTGAGCATGTATTTTGCCTACTCTAAGACAGTGAAGCATAGTCCTTCTGTTTAATACTAACCACGGGGTGTGGCCCTGCGTTGGTACGCATGGATGCATTTCGCACAGACAGGAGTGCACACGGACAGACTGTGTGCACAGACTGAGGGAAGCACCAATGGATACCTGCACATGCGCCGTCCCGCCGGCCCCTGGAGGGGCCCCTGCTTCTCCACGGCACCTGCCGCCGCCTCCCTCCACGGAGGAAACCGCCTTCTCATATCTTCTGTTCATTATTCCTTTTTTTTCCACTTATAGTTTTAACACTGAATATATGTGTCCCTGAAATACATGTTGCTCAGTTTTGCCTGTTTCTGTCAACTTTACATAAATGTAATTTACCTGTACCTGGTTCCGTGACTCGCTTTTTTGGCTAAACGTGATTCCGGATAGTGAGACATGATGATGCACGCAGCTGTAGTTCATTCCTGTTCACTGCTGTGTAATATTCTATTTAACAAATTACACGGGATGACCACCCTTGGTACTGTCTTGTTCTTCCCAGTGGCTGCAGTATCTATTTTTTTCTGTTAACACGGGATATTATCTTGACATTTTTAATGGATAAGGGCCTGCACGGTGAATGATCAGTTTGTTCCAGGAATGAAGTTGGTATTCTTTGTGAAAGCAGAATTATCGCTCTTCGTGCTGGAACTGTTTGTGTGCTGGGTCTCTTTTGCTTTCATTTGTTACGACGAGACTTCAGAGCAAGACCTAGGAAGCAAAGGGCAGTTCAAACAGTGGGTCCCTGGGGGCCCAGTTGTCAGAGAGCCTGGGGTTCAGTGTTTGAGGCCGCAAGCAGAGACCCACCCTGAGCACAGGGCCGGGGCCAGGGCACGAGGTTCTTGGCCGTGGCCTTCAGGGAGCCCGCCTTCGTATGCACGAGTGGAAATGAGTCCTTAGATGAAAAGGGAGCAATCAGTGGAGCTCGTTTCCTCCCGAGGTTTCAAGGCGGCACCATCTCTGTCGGATCAAAAGAGCTCATCAACTCACAGCCTCCATCACTGCAAAATAAAACCTCGCTGCTTTCAGATACCAGGAAAAACCCCAAATCTGTAAATCCTCCTTGCCCACCTGATACTAATACATGAGTTTGATGTGTCCATTCAGATAAAAAAAGCTTATAATAAAACTATATATATTTTACATATGAAATAATTTTTAAAAACTACTGTTCTGGGAATTTTTTCAATATGATCTTAGAAAGATGATTTTGAGACTTTTAAAAACCAGTTTATCACATTTGCTTTATCTGTCTTTATGGACATAAATTTATATTTTTTTGCTAAACTGTTTGAGAAGCTTGCGGGTGTCGTGATCGTGATCGTGATCCCGGAGCCTCAGATGCTGCTGCGTGGATCTCCTGAGAACGAGGTCCCTCTCCGTAACCGCTGACCGTGGGACGCCAAGCCAGGGCCACTGACTCCTTGGCTGGCCCAGTTCACACCCCAGGCTTTCCCAGTAATGGTCCTAGTGGCTTTTACAAGAGACTTTGAATCTTTCGCCTGTGTGGACAGGACCATCAAAGTGGAAGGGCCCAGTTGCAGTTGGGTTTTTGTGCTTTTTCCTGATTGGGGATGTTCTCTTCAGAGTCCTCACCTGGACATCCTGTGTGCCGAGGGCTGGCTTTCCTCTGGGACCTGCTGGGCGGGTTCCCTGGGTGTCGCCTGACCTGCCCACTGTGCGTCCAGTAGCCCAGGCTGCTCCTTCCCTGCTGGGGTGCGGGCCGGTTGTCATGACAGCCAGAGTCACTCAGTGTCCTCTGCAGGTTCCTAGTGGGGACTTGGCTGAGCCGGGCAGCTGTGTGCTGAAGCGCCAGTAAGACACACCTGCAGCGAAGATGTAGCCGTGCTTCAGGACAAGAGTCACCTCGTCACTGCTGTTCAGTTTCCATGGAGTCTGCTCAGTAGGAAGTTGTTACATCCCTGTCTGGAATCTCGGTGTGTGTTCTCTGTCACAGTCTTGGGAAGAGCTGCTGGCTCTGAATCTTAACCTGGGGACCAAGGATGTGCCAAGGCATCTGGTTGAGAAGTCGGGGCTTGGCCTGGTCACGCAGGAGGAAGGATGGTGCTGGATTGAGCTCCACGGCAAGGGCTGTGGTCACCTGCGGTGTTTTCTGGGCCTCTCCCCAGACCTGTGCTGTGGCCCAGGTGCCCGAGGACAGTGGAGGTGTGAGCAGGAGGGCAGGGAGGGGGTCGGCCTTGCCCTCTACAGGGGTCATTGTGTCTCCTGGACCCCGTCCTTGCAGAGCTGGGAGGCTGGGCCAGAACCACCCGTCAGCGGGAGCCTTGCTTATACACCTGCAGGGTCAGTGGTGGGAGGCTTGGTGTGAGGGTGTGGAGGAGGCAGCCACTCTGAGCCCACAATGTCCGAGGGATGTACCTCAGGGTATCCAGAGGCGAGATGCACCCTCTGAAAGCATAGACTCAGAGGGAGTCGCAGGACGATTCTACGGTGACGTCTGTCCGGGAGCTTGCTGCAGATGGGAAGACTCCTGTCTGCCGCTGACAAATAGCTCAGACGTGACTTTCTCTGGTTTTCAGGAGAGGGCTCCCCCTGTCCAGTGGTGCAACCGGGGGGGGGGGGGAATTGGGCAGTGTGGCAGGAGCCAGCCCGCAGTTTTCCTTTTGTTAAACATGTGTGAGAACCACACCGCTCGGGTCTGAGCTGCCTGGCATTGCCTTACAAGGCCCTGAATTCCGCAGGGATTGACTTTCTTCCTCTCCGGACGTGCCTCTGTTTAGTCTCTGCTGTGTGAGTTTCGGGAGGAAAAGGATCCTCTCGGGGGCTCGACCCTCCCCTCGGGGTGAACACATGATCCTTCCCCATCTCCGGAAGTCCAGCTCTCAGCACGTGGTGCCCGCCGGCCGACCACGTCAGCCCCTTGCTCTGTCGGTTCTGGGTGAGGAAACCCAGGCGTCTGTGGCCCACCAGGGCGGGGCAGCGGGCTGGGGCCGGGTCCGGGTGCAAAGACCGGCTGCACATCCTCCCCCATTGCAGGTGCCCAAAACAGGAGGGCTCCTCTTCCCCCGGAGCCCTGTGCTTGAGCCCCACCTCCCCACACTGCAACTGTTAAACTCGAATTTCCAGTTGATTGAACGGGAAAATCTATCTCCTTACTGGAATGTCGACTTGAGGGAACCTTTTGTCTCAGCTTTCAGAAGTGCTTTGTTTCCTCGTGGTTAAGGCCAGTCCAGTGTCACGTTGTGTCTTCTCAATTGTCTACTATTCTGTGGGTGGAAGTTTTTAAATTAAGTTTTAAACAGTTTTTAAATTTTGGCTTGTGTTAAACGACGTTCTGACGAGGGAAGCAGTCATTTCGACATACTGATAGATCTTCTGTGCCTTTTGTAGTGGAGTTACCGATTTCCCAAACCTTCCCTCCATCACCCTGGTCATCGCCACTTTGCTGCTCAGGTCACAGTGTGTTGGGGGAACCGTGACTCCAGGCAGGGCATGGACACTTGCAAAGCTGTTCTAGTGACAGCACTTGGGGTCAAAGGGCATGTTAATAACAGTGCCGTTGGTTAAAATAGTCTTTGCCGTCACTTCCTTTTCATGTTGAAAATAACGTAAGTACTGAAGAATGCTGTCAGTGAAACAACTTAATTCAACCATATAACCTGGGTGTGAGTGTGTTGCCCTGGGAAGGAAGGGGTGATTATTGCAAGGCTATAAAGTTTGAGAGACCCTTGATCCATCCCAGCTGCAGTTCTGCAGGGCCAGTGTATGAAACCGTAGCTAGAGTTGATTTAGAGGAAGTTTGAGCCACGGCCTTTCTGGGTCTCCTGCACCTACAGAGAATGAAGCAGGGGAAACGGTGTGCGGAGTTCTCTGAGTCTAGCACATGGTCAGATTCGGTCAGACTCCACCAGTGTTTCCCGAAGCCATGTGCTTCCCAAAGGCGCTGGCTGTCCGGCTGTCCCACTGTGTGGTCACCGCCCCTGGTGGGGTTCTCTCCCGGCAGCTCTCCCTGCCGCGTTGGTGGCTCTTGTGCTTCTCCTCCGCTCACCTGCGGTGACACTCTTGCTCTGGGCCTGCCGGATGCAGCTTTGTGATGGACGGAGCTGGACTCTGCTTTGGCTGGACTCTCTTGGTCCTGCAAGTGCCCGAGGCCCAGCCACGGTTTACATGCCTCGTTACCTGCTGGGGCACCCAGCGTCACTTGGCACTAGCTGAGTACTTGTTGGACGACTGACTGCCGGGCATGAAGATGGGGAGGGTCCCAACACAGGTGGGGCAGGCAGGGCCCACAGGGCGGCAGCCCCTGGCCCCAGAGGACAGGCCAGGCCGTAGATAGTGGGCACCCGCCAGTTGGCAGAGTGAGCCCCGTACCTGCTGCTGCAGCCACTCCAGCCGTTTATTCCTTCATGCCGCCCATTCCCAGTCGGGCGGCACGACTCCTAAGGAGGCAGAGCTTAGTGCTCAGGAGGGAGAAAAACATCCTAGGTATTACAATGATTTGTGGCCCTCCAATGGTGCAGGGACACAAACAGGTGTACAGTATATCTGTGCCATTAAAATTTCACAGGCTTGGGGAGGAGAACAATTAGGAAGAAAGTCTGCAAAAGCTCCTTGGGGCAGGTGGTAATGAGAAATAGGCTGAGAACTCTGCTTGAGGCCAGGTGAGTTTCTCACCTGCAGTTTGTTACTCACCCCTCCAGTCGCCCGAGGGCACCTGCCCTTCCACCCTCATTCTTCAGGATTGGGCCCAGCCCTCACCTTCTGTAGGGAGCAAGGTAGGTTCTGCTGTGCCCAGTTCAGCTGTGTGCTTTGCACACTGGGCTGTAACTGTCTCTGAAGTAGGGGGTCAGAGGGCAGCAATTCAGGGACGTGGGAACAGCTGTCACCAAAGCAGATCAAACCAACCCGGGCTGTTCCGCCAGAACTCAGTTGATTTCTCATCATTGTGTGTGCATACTGCTCATCCATGCCAAGAGTGGAGTTGCAGGAACCCCACGTCTGAGAGCCCAGCGGGCCCTCAGCTGCCCCCGGTGGAGGCCGTCCTGCTTCTTCAGGGCCTTGGCTATCCCGAGAAGAGAAATGGGTGGCTTAAGTCTTTTTCAGAGTCAGAGGGGACAAGAGAAGTGGAGGCTGCAGTCTGGAAGCAGCCTGGTTTTCCATTGGCCAGGTTGAACACCTGCTGGCTCCTCGTGTCCCCTGGTGGCCCCAGAGCCACGCCTGGGGTCTGCACACTTGCTGCAGATCTCGCTGGGAGGCAAGGCTGGGGCCCTCCCAGGTGCGTCTGGTTTCCTCCCAGGATTGAGGTTCTGCAGTAGCTGGTGGTGATTGGTGGGGTGAGTGTGGAGGGGTCGCTGGCTTGTCTTCTCCCCAGCAGTCCTGGAGTCCAGAAGAACCACGAGCGTAACCTCAGCGTGGGTGGGAACGAGGAGCTGTTGGTCTGAGACCTCTCAGCTAGTGAGTTGTTTTACCTCTGTTGTCTTCAGTTTCTTCTTTGACTTTATCTAGACGCTGCTGTGAATCTTGAAGCAGATTAAAAGGAGGTTAAAGAAAGCCAGGCAGCTTGTGGAAGCGGACTGAGAAGGCAGCTTCCTGCAGTATTCGGCTCGTGATCCGGGTGGACCTGCTGTGCCGGCTGTGCCGCTGTGCAGAGGGAACCTCTTAAGCAAAACTACGCCACCCACAGAGATCTGGGAGCCTTTGACTATTTACGTCACAGAAACCCCACACCTTTAGGGTGGTGGTATAAGCCCCTGCAGCAGAGAGATGCTCCCTCCCCTCCCACGCAGAGCAGGGGGCGGCCGGGGACTTGGGACATTGTCAGCTGCAAGGAGGTGGCTTTGCCACCTGGCACCCGCTTAGAGTCACACGCTGTTCCTTCCTATGATTCTTAAAGGCTTTGTGAAATCTTCAGCAAGTCTTTGCCTCTTTTAACACCTTTAATACTGCATAGAAATCTCTAAGACATATGCCAGGGACCGCACGTTTTTGGGCAAACTGCACGTTATTTAAATTATCATAACTAAGGTGAAAAACGAGAAAACTCGTGAGCGGTCCTTAACAGATGACGTGCGAAACAGGAGAAAACTTGGGAGCGGTCCTTAAGGTGTTAATATTGTTTTTCCCCCTCTCAACACCTGAATAAAACTCCCGGCAGTAAGACACTACTTATGTTGACTTTTGGAACAGTTTCCCAGACTCCTGTTGCTCAAGAGAATGTTCCTGGGCTCCCTTTTCCCCCTGGTTTTGATTATCTGAACACTGTTTTTGTGCTTGGAGCGTCTATAAAATAATAAGAGAAACAAGTCCCATCCTTTCTGCACTTTCCTTCGGCCACCCTAGGGAAACTACACAAAGATAAAGGAGATGCCAGGGCTCGTGAAGTCAGATTTTCAGCCTAGCATGGCCAAACCTGTGGCTGCTGTGAAAATCTATTACCATGTAGATTAACGAACGTTCGCTGAAGTGTTCCGTCTCCTCTGTTCCCGTTGCCTCCCTTAATATGATTTGTATGTCTCCCTCCACCCTCCGTCCCTGGCTTCTTTGCAAAGCATGTTGGATGTGCTGAGATTCTGCACGGCGCTGACTTGAAGGGATGTCACGGTGAACACGCGTCTTGTGTGTTCTGTTGAGAAAGGAATCTGCTTCCTCCAGGGAGTGCACGAGTCCCTGTGATGCCAACCCCCGACACCTCCTGTCACCTCTCTGCTGTGGGCTGACCCTCCTTCCCCTTGCTCCCGTGGGAAGCCACATTTTCGGTGTGGGCTGCACTTGGCGGTGGAGGCGGCAGGCAGGTGCTCGGTGTCCGTGCACGGACCGGGAAAGAGCCCGGTGAGATTCCACGCCCATCCGTGTTTTAACACACCATTCATGAAAGGGCTTGGGAATGCGTGTGCAGTGGCAACGGGTACGGTAAATATTGGTTAGCCAAGCCTCGGGGAGGTTAGGCCCGTGGCTGCCGTTGCTGCCCAGATGTCGAGAGAAATGGATATGATCGTTTTAGAGCAAGAAAGCAAACAGCACGATTGCCCCACGGTTCCTGTAGTTCTAGAGCAAAGTCAAGCCCCCTGGGCTAGTTCAGTGCTCAGTGGACTGACTCTCGTCTCCCCTGGACTGGTGGTGACGGGAGCTGCCCTGTCCCTGGGATGGGCCGCCTCCCCGAAGCCCTGCTGTTCCAGAGGTGCGATGGGTGTTTTAAAACACTCCAAAAGCTGGTGCCTGCTGGGCTTGTTTCTCCCGTTTCCTCCTTCTCCACTTTAAGATTTCTGTCACCCTCCCCAGCTTACTTTCAGAAACAGTGGTACATAAAGGCCCCCAGGCCCTTGTCGGGAATTTGAAAACCCCAAAGCTCCTCATTTCCCAGCACAGGCATTTGGTATCAAATCTGAGGCGTGTGTGGGGAGGCTGCTTGCTGTCTTCTCGTGTCCGTGCATGTGAAGGTGCACGTTTCACCGCGGACATGTCCGTGTGTTTGATCAAGGCGTGCTCTAGAGCAGCGGTTCCCAATTTTGGTACTAGGGACCGTTCTCATGGAAGACGATTTTTTCCAGGGACTGCAGGGGGAGTGGGGGTTGAGGGGATGCTTTCGGGATGATTCAAGCATATTACATTTATCGTGCACTTTATTATTATTATGTTGTAGTGTGTAATGAAATAATTGTGCAACTCACCATAGGTTGGGGGCCCCCTGCTCTAGCGTGCGGATCGGCAAACCTGGGCGCACGGCCCCCTGCTTTTGTGCGTGAAAACACAGGAACACAGGCACCGTCTGTTGAATGCATATGGCCTGTGGCTGCTTTCGAATCTGGCCCTTTGCAGAAAAAGTGCCCCCACCTCTGCCCTAGAGAGAAACTGCCCCGTTTGCGAGGTGGCCCACGTCCGCGTGGAACGTGGCGTGGTGGGACCTGTGCAGAAATGTGACATTTCTCTGCAGAGAAACAGCCTCGGGGTGCTTGGAGCTCATGCTGGTGGCTGTAAATATTTCAAGGCTTCCTTTTCTTCTTGCATTTTATACCTCACAGTTCTTTGAGGATGGTGTGCCACATAAAAATGGGATTTTCCAGACCGTGCGTGTTTAGGGAACGTGGACTAGACGGGGCTGGCTGCTGTGGACGTTAATGCGGCGAGGCTGGGGCAGCACTAGGGAGTCCGTCCTCTGGAAGGTCGAGCGCAGGTTTGCAGACTGCTCATGCCTCCGCGCTCAGAGGACCCCGGAGAGCACCAGCCGCCCGGAGGTTTAGGGCAGATGCAGGGTTTTCACTGGCCAGCATGAAAACCTCCACGTGCAGCCTGCATGTTTAGTCGCCTTTCTGTCCTGTTTCCTGGGAGGCCTGTCATTGCATGGAGTTGCATTGCTGGTCAGTCCTCTGCATGTCTGCGGGCAGCGTTTGTTCTTTTGGATTAGTTTTTTTTTTTTTTAAACTTCTTTCTACCATCTAATTAAAAAAAAATGAGCCTGATACTGTTTACATGTTGGCGCCCGGTGAATAACATTAATAGTATTGATTTATGAAAGCCCTTAGCAGTTCCTGTTCTATATAGAACCACTTTTTAAACCACTCAGAATGGTTAATTCAAGCAACAAGGTAGGAAATACCGACAACACCCTGGTTGCGGCTCACGGTGGCCCCACATTCTCTGGGGGCATGCGGGTTGGTGGAGTGACTGTTCCCTGCCCAGGTGATGAGGGCTAGGGTAGGGGTGGGTTCTCGGGGGACCACAGGTGGAAGTGGGCCTCGAGATGGAGGAACAGGGTGGGCGTCAGCTTGGCTCTCGTGGACGCAGCAAACTCTTTAGTGATCCGCATCGTGAAGATTGATGGATGTCCTTGTATTTGTGTTAATGATGCTGTGTAAACTTTTAGGACTGGTAGGGTTGCTGCCTTAGAGGTCTGGTGTCCTGGCCCAGGAGGGGGCAGGACCAGCATCCTGACCGCAGCCCTGTGCATGCTCAGCCTGTGTCCGTGGCAGGTGTTGCAAATGGATTATTACTGAGCACACAGGTGGCCTGAGACACGGCCTCATCACAGTGTTCCGGGCAGCCCCGATGGAGTAGGCGGGGGTGTCTCCACATTTATGCCCTGTAGTGGGGTCTGCTCAGGCGTTCTTCCCGTGGTCCTCTGTGGTTCCGTTGCCTTTCGAGCCCTCTATAAAGCTGCCGTTGGTGCCTCCTCGCCAGCTGGTCATCAGTAGGAGTCAGCTGAGCGTGCACACGGGCTGCTCACCCCCTGGGCCAGCTCTGCGTTCTTCTCCCCGCATGCCATCTATGGCAGCACCGGTGCCCTGGGGAGCGTGAGGAATGCAATTCCCGGGCCCCACCCCAGACCTGCGACCCGGGGCTCTGTGCGCTGAAGCTCCACACGCTCCAGCCGGAGAGCCGCACACAGACAGCCTCAGTGGGGTCGGCCTCCTTCCTGTACCTGACGGGGGGAGCTCGGGCACGGTGCTGAGTGTGTGGTGAAACGTGAGCCTTGGAGGCGAAGAGTGAGCTCTTTGATGCCGGTGAAATAGTGTTTCTTAAAAGCGAGTTTACGTCCGCGGGAAGAGAAGCGGCAGGCTCAGGGTCCGGGACCGGGGCTTCCAGGCCTCCGCGTCTTGGCACTTGATTCTCTGGGGGTGAAGAGAGAGGAGCTGGGCAAGTTCTAGGGACCCCTTGTGAGATGAGTTAAAATGTGTTTTCTTTCCAAGGCACTCGGCAGGTGGTTGCTGTTTACTTCTGGGAGGGCCCGTGCCGAGCGCTGGTGAGTGGGCACTTTCAGGGAGAGCAGGACACACCGCATGGGTTTGTCTGGTGTTGCCTTCACTCTTCACCTTGCCTGGGGTGTCTGGGAGGTTAGAAAGGGGGTCTCTGGAGAGCGCAGGTGAGCTTTGCTGAGTACCGGGAGCTTCAGGGGACGCCTGAAGGGAGTCACCGTTGTCCCCAGCTGCGAGGAGCCAGGCAGTATGCTCCTGGTTTATTTCACCCGCTTTTAAAAAGATACAGGTAGTTTGCAAAGTTTCTTGAAGGAGCTCTAGTCGTGCAACTAATGGTTTTTCTGTGGCCGCTGCCACCCACCCAATGGAACTGTGAGAAGCTGTTTAAGTCACCAGCACTCTGGCCACGCTCCTCTGGATGTGGCTGCTGGGTCGCCTGGCAGTCCTGCCCATTGCTGGGGTTGAGAAGTACAGTTTCTGCAGGAAGGGGAGAGAAGCTGGTGCAAAGAAATTCTATCCGGGAGCATTTTGTAACTTGGAACGCTTCACTGGTGTCCCCATAATGCAAGTGGGATTTCCTTGTGTGTGGAAGGCTTGGCGTTGCTGGGGGTTGGGAAGACCACCTGGGTCAAGCAGAGCCGTGGACTGCTGGACTACAGTACAGAGCACAGGGAAGTGGCTTCCTAGGCAGTGTGGAATTTCCCGCATCACTTCTTCATTCGCACCTTCATTCAGGTGCAGTCTTCAGCACCCTGGCAGCGGTGGAGGTGCTGCTCCCGCTTGCCAGGAGGTGGGGACGGGCAGGTGCGCACACCTGGCAGAGGTTTGGAGATGGGTGTTGCTGAGAAGTGCAGAGCTGCTGTGGGTGCAGAGAGGCTCAACCCTGTGAATGGGGGAGGAGACACCAGGAGAGGTCAGAGAGGTGGGGGAGAAGGAGAGGAGGGCAGTGGCTGAAATAGTGAGTCATTTCAGGAACCCGGCTGCAGAACGGAGTGCCCTATGGAGAGCGTGATGGGCCCTGTCCCTCTCACCTGAGCTGGGTTCTGGCTCTGCGGAGCATCAGGGCCTTTGCTGTGGATGCAGAGGCGGCTCCCACCTCAGTACTAACTGCTCACACACGCACGCACGCATGCATGAGCGTCTGTGTGACCACAGTGAAGGGTGTGGAGACAGCCTCCTCTGGGTTTCACTTTTCACTCAGTCCCTAGCCCTGTGTCGTTCCTCCGAGCCTCTGTTTTACTTAATCTGCAGGTGGCATTAATACCTGTCTTGCAGCTTTGTTAGGATTAGTTCAGAGGCTGATCTGAGGTCACTAGCACACGGTCAGTGCTTAGTGATGGCCACTGCTGGAATCACTGTCGTCATCACCAGTGTTGAGTAGGCGGGTTGAGTCCTTGGCGTCTCCAGGCATCTCCTGCCTTGCTGGTTGACATTGGAAGCAGTGGGGTCTGCATGTGACCTGGTGGAGCTGGTTCCAGTTTACACCTGGAGTCACCGAGGGACTGTAGGTCAGACAGGGGTCTCTCGGGGCTTTGGGTTTAGAGGGAGCCAAGGGCAAAGATCTCCGGCAGGTGTGGTGGCCTGCAGGAGCGGAGCCACTCAGAGCACCCGTGAGCACGCGTGACATCGTAAGTGAAGTGATGTTTCCTTTGACAGTGGCTTAGCTTTGGTCACTTGGCGTGTGAAAGGCACTTCAGGTTAGGGATCCGAGACGCACTGCATCATCTACCTCCCACCCAACTGCTGGGGCCCGGCCAAGGCCGGCCCTCCGGGGCCCCTTAACTGGGCGGACACAGGCTTTTTCCCTCTGAGTCACCTCTGGCCAGACATTCAGGGAAGCTTATTTGTAACTAACACCTCGGAGTCGCTGCAGGAGACCTGCAGAAGGCTCTGGGGAAGCGATCGTCAGAAATAGAAAGGGTTATTGAAGGCGGGGCTTGGGGGAGGAGGAGGAAGGAGCCGGTAAGACTGCACACTAATTTGGCAGGTAATTAGGAGCCCTGATCTCGAGCATCTCATTTTAATTAGCACGGTCCTGCCTGCCACGCAGTGTCCACGCTGAGGCCGAGAGTGTGGCCTGCTTCGCTGCTCCTCACCATTTATTCGGGTTTCATGTGACTCGGGCAAGTGACGTTTGTTCTGGGATCCATCCCCAGGGCACTGGGTGTCAGGAAGCCCAAGCTGAGCACTGGATTACGGCCCCAGGTAGGGGTGGGGCACCAGGGGTCTGCAGCCCTGCCCCAATCCGGAAGGCTCCAGCTCCAGCTTTAGGGAGGGAGCAGCCTGTGCTGGGAAGTTCCAAGTGCCTCATAAAACCCTGATGCCATTTGGGACTTTCTCCAGTTTTCCAAACAATGCCTTCTCTCCAGCCAGTAAAATCGTAGAGGGTTCCCGGAGGGGTGATGGGGCTGTTGGCGTCTCAGCCTCCTGGACGTGGAGAGCCGTGGGGAGGGTTGGTGTGAAGGTGAGGGCGGTGGGGCATGGGAGCCCCGGTTCCCCGGGCGCAGCTGCAAGGGGCTGCTGTGACCCTTCTCCCCCCGTGGGTGTTTCCTTAGCTGTCCGAGCCAACAGGAGCCGTGTTTCTTAAGGGAGCCGGAGGCGTGCCTGCTCTGTAGGGCCACTGCTGTCGCAGTCCCAGCTCTTCTGGGTTGCAGAGAGCCCGCTGGCCTGCTCACAGCTCCCATCTCCTTGTGCCCGTTGGACTCTAGTGTCTGAGGGAAGGCCGGCCCTGTCCAGTCTGTACAGCCTGGCCACGCGCACGGGAAGGTGCTCACAGATGTTCGGCCTCCGCCGTGACGCACGCAGAGCCCAGGACACAGGCAGGTGCTCCACAGGTGTATTCAGGGCCGGAGCCAGAGCCCTCGCCAGTTGCCAGCCAAGAAGAGACAGTCACGTTCAGAGGCTGCGCTGTGCGTGAGCTGTTCATCCTTGGCTCTCTTCGTCAGATTATTCTGGCAAAATACGAGGAGTTGACCCAAACCTCATTTGTGAACTTGTGCATTCTCCCCATGTGATCCGCACCAGGGTGAGGAGCAAAGCCACGGCTGGCTGGAGGGCGCAGGGACAGAGAGCTGCGGGCTCCCTGGTCAGGTGCGTGCTGCCGTGTGTCTGAGGCCAGAGCTGGCCGGCTTGTGAAGGAGACGGTTGGTTGGTTGGGTGGTTGGTTATGTCATGGAACATTCGGGGCACCCACTCTGTGCACCTACCACAACGAGGCAAAGCAACACAGGCCTGAACAACGAAGCCACCAGACCTGGCCACTGCGTCCTCGTGTTTCTGCCTGTGGCTCAGTGGGAGCTGCGAGGAAGAATCGCGTGCTGCAGGAGAGCCTGGGTGCCAGGCTGCGGCTTAGCTTCTGGAGGTTTCCCAGAGGACGGGCAGGTGGACTGAGACCTGGAGGAGGGTGCGTGTGCGAAGGTGGCCGACGGGGGCAGCCTGGTGGGGCGGCCCCTGCACACCTGCCACTGACCAGCTCCCTGGAGCTGCCTCCTGGGGAACTTGACCCATCGTGGGGAACTCCTGTCCAGCCCAGATCCAAGAACAGGCCTGTGACAGCCAGGCCCCCTTTGTGCTTGACCTACACCCACCTTCTGCACTCTACGGGTCACTGCTGCTCCAGGGGCTGCAGAAGGGGGTGGGGCAGGCTGACCCCAAGGCCCACCAGTCTCTTCTGGGCACCCCTCCTAGGCCTGCAGACCCCAGGCTCCTTCTGCAGAGGAGCCTTGGGGAATCTGTGGCCACACAAACCAAAGAGAAGGGCTTCCGTAGAGAGGCCACAGGTGCCTGGACTCTTGTTACCTGTCCCCTGGGCAGACTGGGCCCCTGGGCCTGCCCTGACTGGGGGGCAACGTCTGGAGCCTCCGCTGATTTCAGTGGGAGGCGGGCTTTGTTTCCGGTGCTTTGGTCCCCCTCCCTCTATGTGTGTTTAGATTAATACAAACCAATGTGTATTAGTTATATTAATATAAATTAGTTCACCAACTGCCTTAGAAAGTACAGGTAGGTGAGTATTGCAGGTCGCTCTACCAGACCATAAGGTCCAAAAGACTCGAGTTTAGAAGTCATTTCTCATGCAGTCGAGCAGTGGCGCTTGTTTACCCCTGAGTGAATGTTTCTGGAAGTTCGTCTTGGCTGGAACCCGGACACAAGCTCGTGTGGTCTTTGCTCTTCTTCACTGGGAATGTAGCAGTTAATTTTGAACTGAGGCTGTGTTGTTTTGGATCTGGGCTTGACCCTTTTCCTAGGACAGTGAGCATTTAGTGGGACTGTTGTTGCCCCGGGGCTTTCTGGAGCTCGAGGGTGAATGGAGAAGGGCTCGCTCGTCTTCCCGGCTGGTGCAGGGCCCCAGGTTCTGGGATGGGGTCCTGGAGGAAGGTCTGCCTCCTGCTTTCAGAGCAGAGCCTCAGGATGTGAAGCCCACCTGTTCCTGCTCCCGTGAAGCGAAGCCCTGAGAACGTTCCTACTCAGGGGATTAGCCAGAAAGGTGGGAACTAGGTGGCCATGGGGACATCAGACCCTCCGTAGACCCTCGCTCTTTCCATGTGATTCCCAGACGCCTCACCTCTCGGACGCTGCTGTTCGCCGTGTGCTGGTTTTATTCCGGGCTGGGAAGACCAGTGGGGGGAACTACAGGAGTTAAGAAATAACCGGGCACTGTGATGCCAGGTACAGCCTTGGGGGCACTTTGATTTGGTAACGGCGTGGAGTCTGAATCCATTCCAAAGATTCTGGCATTTGAGAACTTACAAAAAGAGAACCCATGGAAAATGAGAAATGATGATGATGTCAGTGAAGATCTATTGGCTTTTTCCTCCATGCCAAGAACTCTAAGTGCTTGACTTAAGCCCATTTAATCCTCCCTGCATCCTGTCCTAGAACTTTCCCTGCTGCCTTGGTAAGGAAACTGAGGCATGAACCTGCCCGGGTCCACCCAGACAGCCTGGTCCCAGAGGGGGCACCCAGGTCCTGCCCCGGCTGTGTGCACCCTCGTGTTGTGTGTTTGGGCTGTACTTTGTGGAAATGACTGACTCGGCTGCATTTCAAAAAGGGCAAAACATTTTAGATTTGCAGTTGACTATTGATGGCTAAATGCCCTTTGAGGAACCTGTGGTGCTTCCTTTCCTCATGTGAGTGAGGTTTGTGGCCCTGGGTAGGCTGGCTCCCCTCTAGAGGTCACCTTTTTGTACAGTGACAGGTTTGGACTTACAGTGGGGTCCTCTGGGACAGATGTGCTGGGACACAGTCCAGCTTCACCTCTGTTTGTGACTGTAGGCTAGATACTCAGCCTGGCCGCGCCGAGGCCTCTGTCTGTAGGTGGGAGGGGTGATGATGATGAGGAGGCTGGAGGCCTTCCCTGTGCGGAAGGGCCTAGCTCTGTGCCTGGTCCAGTCTGTCTCTGACAGCAGAGTGTTCTCTCTGGACCTCTGTGCATCTCCCCGGCCTTGGTTTCCCTCCGTCCCAGTGTCTCTGATGCATAGGATTGAGTCTAAAAATAAAGTGTGACCAGGAAAACCACATGTTTTGAAATCTGACCTTTTAAGCCCTTGAAAATACTCAGAGCCCTTCCAGAATGTTCTCATGTCTCCATCAACTTCCTCTCCCTTTCTGCTTAACCTAGCTACCCTCCAGCCTTAGCCTTCTGGAGAAATGAAAAGACCCCCGGAGAGTCCAGCCCACTCTCCCCCACGCCGAGTTCCAGGAAGCCTGGTCTGGTTTTCCCATAGGAACGATGTTACTATGGGCTGGGGCTGCATTCCTTGCCAAGGGCTCTGCCTCGCAGTGTTTGATCAGAACGACGCAACCACTCTCGACCGCCGTAACTTGCGATAATGCAGTTACGCTCTCGGCCGTGAATATACTGTGCACATTGATTACACGAGGAGCCACGAGGTGCTGTGGTAGGAGCAGAGCGCACACACATTGGAGCTCTGTGAAATAATTGCCATAGCCTCAGACAGGTCTGTTTTTAATAACAGGAAAAAAATTCATTGCACATTTCATTGAGGATTTTTTTTTTTAATTTGCAGCTTAGACTTGTAAGACACGATGATGGGGTGATTTGGGTGTCCCAAGGCCGGAACGTTGTTCAGGGGAGCAAGAGCTGGTGTGTCCTGTCCAGCAGGCTAAGAGGCCCCGCACCGAGCACCCCTTCCGGTTGCTGCTGGGTGATCGTGTTAGTGGCAGTGCCTCCCTCGTTGTAAACGTTATTCTCTAAGATTCTAAATCACTTGCTCATTACGAACGTGACGTGCACTCTCTGTTAAAAAAAAAAAAAAAATTGATAGCACAGGAAATACAAAGCTAAAGGATATGCCTTGTCCAAATCCCCAAATGACCCACTGTTATGTGGTTATGAGTAATGTTAGATCCTTCCAGAAATTTCCTATGCCCATGAAATTCAATATGTAATTTTTTACTCTTATATTTTAATAGAAATGTAATTAATATACCATAAAATTCACCCCTTGAAGGTGTGCAGTTCAGTGATTTT
>VBSM01003186.1:3664832-3696845 GCA_008086735.1 Cheirogaleus medius
TAGGATATTCACAAATTGGGCAACCATCAACACTATCTAATTTCAGAATACCCACCCCCAAAGAACCCTGTATCCCTTAGCAGACACTCTTAATTTCTTCCTCCCACCAGCCTTGGCAAACTCTAATTTTATTTCCATCTCTATGGATTTGCTTATTCTGGTCATTTCATGTAAATGGAATCATAGAATATGTGGCCTATTGTGACTGGCTTCATTTGTGTTGTAGCGTATGTTACAATTTCCTACCTTTCTAAGACTGAATGATGTTACATTGTGTGTATAGGTCACATTTTGCTTATCCATTCCTGTGTGGATGGACACTTGGGTTGTTTCCACCTTTTGGCTATTGTGCATAAGTCCCTCCTGGCAAAGTATGAGGGTTCCAATTTCTCCACGTCCTTGCCAGTCTTGTTTTTTGTCTTAGCCAACTTAGAAGGCGCGAAGTGGTGTCTCATTGTGGTTTTGGTTTGCATTTCCCTGATGACTAATGGTGTTGAACATTTTTTTAGTGCGCTTGTTGGCTATTTGTATATCTTCTTAGAGAAATGCCTATTCACATCTTTTGCTCAATTTTTAAATTGAGTTGTCTTTATTGTGATGCGTAAGAGTTAATTATATAGTCTGGATAATAGACACGTCTCAGATATATAATTGGCAAATATATTCTTTCATTCTATCATTTGTGTTTTCATATTCTGGATAGTGTTTTTTGATGTACTAAAGTTTTTAATTTTAATGAAATCTAATTTACCTATTTTTTTTCTGCGGTTGGTTGGGCTTTTGGTGTCATATTTAAGAAATCACTGCTTAATCCAAGGTCATGAGGGTATAGTCCTCTTACGTTTTATTCTTGGAGTTTTATGAAAGTTTCTCTTACATTCGGGTCTTTGATCTATTTGAAGTTAATTTTTGTGTATGGCGTGAGATGGGGTAGTTCTTCACTTTTTAAAAGAAAAATGAAATCCTTTTAATGTTTTACGGTTTGGTTTTTCCCCTTCGCAGTACGTTTGGCCATCTTCCACATGAGTTATGCTTAGATTTATTTCTTTCTTTATAGAACCTGTGCCTTTCTGTCACATGGCTATGCCATTGTTAGTTTAACTAGACCCCCGTTCAGAGCTACTTGCTCCGTTGCCCCTTTTCTCCAGTTACAAGCGGCATAACAGGACTTGTGGTTGAGCATACGTCAAGAAGTACTTTCAGGTGTAAGAGTTAACCTGCCTTCTCCCCTCCCCTTCCCCTGGCAGAACAATGGCCTGAAGAGATGCCCGTGCCCTGGTCCCCGGAACCCGTGATTATGTTTCACGGCAAAAGGAACTTCGCAGGTGTGATTGGGGTTAAGAACTTTGGGATGGACAACCTCGTGGGCCCCATGTAGTCACGAGGTCACTTAGGAGTGGAAGAGGGAAGGGGGCAGGAGAGGCAGAGAGGGAGCCGTGACTGCGGAAGACCCTGTTGGACTCGTGAGCTCCAGAACTGCAAGGTAGGAAATCAACGCTGTCCCGGGCCACTCGGTTTGTGGCGCTTGATCACAGCGGCGATGGGAAATGAACACACGTCCTTCTCAAGTGCTTTCAACTTCAGGTGGTGTGTTCTCCGCTAGGCCAGGTGATGCTCCGGGAGACCTCTGGTCACAGCTAGATGCTCTGCCCTGTGAGAGTTCCTCATTTTCTGTTGCAAAGTCATAAAAAATGTAGACTAGACTGTCAGCACAGACAAAAGACATGAGAGCGTTTCTCCGAAGTGCATGTTGCTGCCTGTGTCTGGGCTGTGGGGAGAAGGCCCGTGGAAGGAAGGGGCCGGAAGGTGAGAGAGAGGGTGACCGCTGTCTCCCGGGTTTGGTGCTGGGGCGGCCCCACCCGCAGTCTTTATTCTGAGCTCACGTGTGGGGTCAGTTTTCTGAGTCTCACCGTGGCTCCGCTTCTTAGTCTGTGTTCTTTACGTGAACACGGTATTTCTGCGTCTTTGTGGGTGAAGGAGGCTTCAGCGAGCTGTCGGGGACCAAGTCAGTCTTTCCGACGTTAGTGTTTCCTTGGGAAAAGTATCCTGAATTCCAAACCACCAACAAACAAACAAGTGACCTGTAGAAACCCTATAGGTGGGGGCTGCCAGGGTGTGCGGGGGAGGAGCAGGGGGCTCTGCTTAGGAAGAGCTTAGGAAGCTCTGCTACTGATTTGGAAGTGGGGGTGGGGGGTGTTTCCTGACATGATAGAATTTTTGTTAATTCCCGCCAGTTGATTCAGGTGCGCAGCTACTTACACTTTCTACCCTGGGCTTCTGCCGGCTGCTGACCTGGAGGGATGCTGCGGGGAGGGGAGGGGAGGGGAGGGGAGGCTGGGGCTGGGATGGGTGTGCCTGGCTTCCTTCTCCGGCTTAGGGTCTGACCCCACAGGCAGGTGTTCTTCAGGCTCATCCCGATCTGCCTGGCTGGCGGGGACGTTGAGAGGACTACGCAGCTAATTCAGGCTTTGGGAAACGTATCCGTAAACTTAAATAAAGGCCCATTAAATACCTTTTTGGATTAGAACTGTAATTGACTTCGTGTTTAAGGCAGAATCGAAGGCCTTTGATTTAAAAACTGTTGACAGATTTGAGCCTAAGCTGCTTCTGTTTGTAGAAGAAAGCCGCTGACTTCCAGTCAAGTTGAAACATAACTTCCTTTCTGCCCTCCCGAGTTTGACTTTTGGCATATTTTGCAGAATATCAAGGCTTTTGATTTTAAGTTATATTTCTGGCTCTTCCACGGACTAGCTTGAGGTCTTTCTCCAAAGCAAACGAATACCTTGACGTTGTCAAAATGAGCAAAAACACAAATCTCAACAAATGATGATAAAATATTTGAGCTGAGAGATTGGGGTATATATAGTATTTACATTTTTGCATGTAACATTATCTCATGCAATCTTTTTAAAGGAGATCAGTGTTTAATTAACCTTTAAGGCTATTCACCATGATCTAGAGAGATTCCTTTATTCATCTGTTACATTAAGAGTGATTGAAACTGTGCCTTGATGTTCTCATGCCCTGATGAGCAGCAGTGTCCTTGAGTCTTAGCGTATTGGGACTGTAGCCAAGTGATCGTAGCCTGCGGTTAGCACCGTGGGGCTGAGGGATGGTGAGGAACGGTAGGTCTTCTCTTACCCTGTGGCCACTCACCGTGGAGGGGTGTTCCCTGGATCTCTCCCTTCTGCATTTTGGAGCAGAGCTCACTGCTTTCCAGTAGCACGGAGTGCACGTCCCCGAGCCTGGTGGCATGCGAGGGTCAGCCTCCCACAGTCGTCCCCTATTGCTGTCCCCCAAAGTCCCCTTCCACACCTCAGTTATTCTTTTTTTTTTTTTGTCTCTGGTTTCGTTTCTTTTCTTTTTTGAGATAGGGTCTTGCTCTTTCTCCCTGGCTAGAATGTAGTGGTGTCGTCACAGCTCACTGCAACCTCAAACTCCTGGGCTCATGCAATCCTCCTGCCTCAGCCTCCCAGATAGCTGGGACTACAGAAGCGCACCACCATGCCTGGCCAATTTTTCTATCTTTTTTGTAGAGATGGGGTCTTGCTCTTGCTCGTCTTGAACTCCTAGCCTCCAGAGGCTTCGGCCTCTCAAAGTGCTAGGATTACAGGCCTGAGCCACTTCGCCCAGCCTGTCTCGGGTTCTTTTGTCACTTGTCCTGTCTTGAATCTGCTGCTGCTCCCGGGCCCTCCTCTCTGGGCAGCATCTTTCGTTCACACTTGCTGTAACTCTTGCCCAGATGACTGCAGCGGCCCCGAAGGAGCTTCCTGAGCCCTTGCTTATAATCAGTCCTGGTATCCTCCTCCCTGGCAGAAACTAAGATGCTTTGGCTGCTTCTCTTTAGGAAATTCATGCATTAGTTGGATCCAGGGTCCTTAACGAACACTGTTCTACTTTTATAATTGGAGTAGAAGTTGTAGTTTTATAACTTTCTCTTGTGTAAATTATAGCCCCGGGACTTGGATTGTTAATAAAGCAATCTTCCTGTTTTTGGGTAGAGTGATTTTTGCTTCCTGGGTAAATTCTAGGAATTTGCTGCGTTCTCTTGATTCTAATTAACTTTGCTGCAGCTTGGGAAGGGGCCTCTGAATGGAGAAAGAGAGAAGGATACTAGCATTTATTGAGTGTCTGGTATGTGCTAGGCACTGTGCCGGCTGCTTAACTGTGTTGTTTGATTTAGTCCTTGTCATGACCCCTGTGAAGTCAGTATTATTACCCTCTCTTACACATGAGGAAACTGAGGCTCCAGTGGGTCAAGCAGCTGCTCCAGGTCACATGGCTATAACCGGGAAGCTGGGCCATGGGTAGGAGTCTCTGATTCCCAAACCCCTGGGCTAGGTCTAGGTGCCTCCCGTAGCTAGGCTTCTTCATGCGTGTGTCATTGCTACTCTAGCTCTCCATTTAGAGGAAATTATCTCGGGAGGAGTCGATAGGTCTTCCTCTTTGCAATTACCTTTTGTTATGCACATTTTTTCCCCAGCCCACACAACCTTTTAAAATCTATTTATGATCATGACCCTGGCCTGTATCCATTGAATCTTAGAGTGGTCCAGCTACTAATGACCAACATGTGACAGCATGTGATGCTTTCCTTGAACCGATAAACCTGATTTAAATTAAAACCGTGAGCCTTGCTTTTGAGCGGTCAGACTCTTGGGGGATGCTGTTACTATTACTGAGCACTGTTTTCCATGGAAATTGATTCCATCTGACATACAGTAGGCCGGGGAGGCCTCAAGGTGCCTCATGTGGGGGAAGGATCTCAGTCCAGTTGCTCAGGCTAGATACCTGCCACCAGCTCTCAGCTCTTTGCAAATTCTGTGCAAGCATTGCTACTTTGAGCACGCCTTCAAGTGCTGCCCCCTCCTCAGTTTAAGGTTCTTGCACCTTCCGCCCATTTAACACGTAGTTGAGGACTTGCCTGCCTTGAGCCAGACACAGCCCAGTGTGCGCCTGGCGTTGGTCCCAGGCTTCGTGGAGCTCTGTGCCCCTCGCCAGGATTTTAAATCAAGGTGAAGGGGGTTATTTAGCATTGCAGTGTCTGTTTTATGGGAATCAAGAAGATACTTTAAAAATTCATCTTCTGCGTGTTCTCTTCACTTTGCGTGTGCAGTTGCACAATCATGCCTCCGCAGCGTGATTTACAGTGTGACATACAGAAGGGGTGGGTCAAAGGAACTAGCCAGGGATTCTTTCTTGTGTTTGAATTTTATTAGGGAGACACTTTCCCTAGTTATTTGTGATGAGAACGTCCTAGAAAGTCCTATTTTAAAGTATAAATAACAGAAATTTCTCATGTTACTGGTATTTAAAAATGCTGTGGGCTCCTGTAGTCCCAGCTACTTGGGAGGCTGAGGCGGAAGCACCTCTTGAGGGACAGGTGTTCGAAACCAGCCTGGACGATACAGGGAGACCCATCTCTAAGAACATTTTAAAAGGATGTTTTGCCATTGAAATATTTTTTTAAAGCATTTTATTACGAAACATTTCAAACATACAGAAAAGTGGGAAGAATTTTATAGTGTGCACTTGTGCCCTGACTATCTACATTCTACAAGCAACGTCTGACTGTGCGTGTGTTGTCTCTTATTTTTCCATCCCTCAGTTGTTTTATTTTTGTGATGCTTTTTAAAGTCGCTTGCAGACTTAAGTACTGCTGAATGCACATCACCCGTCTATTGTTAACTGGGATCGATGCTGATTTACTGTTCTGCCCCCCCCCCCCCCAGACAAGCATTCACAAACAGTGAAATGCACAGACCAGGAGTGCGCCGTGAGTTTTGACCACTTTTTTTTATGAAACAGAGGCCTGGATTCCACGTGTTGCGAGTGAGCAGGTGCCGTCTCCTGCGTTTCATATTTATGTCGTATGCCCAGCACTTCCTCTCCCGGCGGGGCCCAGCAGACCCTCGGGGAGAGATACGGTGCGTGTCCAGGCAGGACGTTGTGACGATTAAACCCGAGGGAGCCCTGGAACTCCCTGCCCACAGGGCCCCATGTTAGTTGTCTGTGGCTGCCACAGACTGGGAGGTGCGGGCCCCTTTATTCGCCCACGGTTCTGGAGGCCACAAGTCCAAGGTCGAAGTGTGCACAGTGCCGTGCTCCCTCTGGAGGCCGCTTCTTGCCGCTTCTGGCTTCCAGTGGCTCCCAGCAGTCCTGCGCTTCCCTTGGCTTGTGGCTGCACCACTCCCACCTCTGCCTCTGTTGTCACATGGCCTTTGTCCCTCTGTGTGTCTTCTGGATGAATTTTGGGAGGAGCCACGCCGCCAGCGTGCCCACCCCCAGGCCAGCGGGGAGGCGTTGGTAGAGGGTGTGTGTAGAGCTTGGATGTGCGGGCCGGGAGTCTTTGCTTCTCTGCTTTCCCATTACGGGTTGGGCAGAGGGATATTCAGAAATGGAGATCCAGGAAGGTGGTGGAGAGGCCTGCCCTGCCAGGTGCCCTCAGCCGACCCACGGCCCTTTCCTTTGGAGCCCTGTGGCTCCCGCCCTCAGCTGGGCGATGGGCAGCATTCAGCTCGGGCCCCACCTGTGCCCACCCCTCCCACCCACACCTGTGCCCTTCTCCTCCCACGGGTGTTCTCACGCTGCATGTCCCTATGGGGCTTTGTGAGAGGGAAACTGAGGCACAGAGAGACCCTTGGTGGCCCCCAAGGCAGTAAAGGGCAAAACAAGAGCTTGGCATCTCAGGTCTCTGAGCCTGGAGTTCTGCCCTCCTGCCTCCTGAGCACGGCCCGTGAGCAAACCTCTCTGTGGACGTGCCGGGGGTCCTGGGCGGGGGGCGGCCCTGGAGGAGCTGTGCACAGGGGGGGTGTGTGCGCTGTGCCCCCGCCCGAGGGTTTGCCGTCTCACCTTAGCTCGGCCCTTCCGGGTTCCACCCGTCCCAGGACATGCAGGTCTGTTTGTGGAGCCTGTTGGTTCTGAGACTTGAACCACGGGTAGTTGTAATTCCTCAGGCTTCCCGGAATTTTCTAGAAGTCCCATTGCTAATCAGTAGCCGAAAGTGCACACTGTCATTTTTCGGATTCATGGATCCTTTACTTCCTTCATCAAACTGCATAAATTTGTCAATGTTTATAGAATCGAACATCGAAACCAGATTGTGTGTCTTGAGATTGTGTGTCTCAGGGAAGAGTGGCCCGTGATGAAAGATACATGGAGCCTGTCGTGCTGGCTCTTGTCTCTCTCAGTCCTCTTCTCCTTTCCTTCTCTCCCATCCTGTTAGTGTTTTTGCTTTTTGAAGAGAAATCCAATGGGAGACTCTTTTTCATTTTGTCCGGAACGAGTCTCCAAGGCTGTGCTTCCATTCAGCCTTTGCTTTCCTTCCTGGGCTGAGCCGGATCAGCAGGAACTGTGACAGTTGTTTTCTTCCCGAAGAAGCCTTAATCTGGGCTTTCACCCTGGCGGGGAAGGCTCAGGCTGCCTCCGGCCAGCAGGGCCGGCAGCTGTTGCCACCGACGGGCCCCTTTATTTATAGGGCCTGGGCGGGGGCTGGAGGTTCCTTTCAAGAAAACAACAATGCTGGCCTCTCCCTTGCTGGCCAACAGGAACCTTAAAACTAGATCTTTACCTTATAGTTGTAATGTATGAGAGAGTCCCTTACGGGGACAAAGACTTATCACAGCTTGGTGGCTTTAATGTGGGAAGCACATTGCATGTGAGCTGCCCTCGTTCCTGTGTTTCTTTGCGGAGACTTGAGGAGGAAGCATTGGGCTAACTGGGAGGGGTTTGGGTCCCTTTCTAGGATCATAGTGTGAGGGTGGTTTTAGCGCTGACCTTTGCCCAATGCATTATAAACTATTTAGTAGTTTTTTCTCAAGTTAATTTTCTTCCCCATGATTCTTTTAAATCCAACAATGATTTCTTCACCTGTAAAGTGGAGCCGTTGGCAAACAGCCCAGAATGTTTTTATCGGGATGAAGTGTGATAACGCACCAGCGATTAGGGCAGTGCCTGGCAGGTCGTGCTGCTCAGGAGATCCTAGGTATCCTATTATTGACAGGAAAACGCTTTATCCATGATTACCAATGTTTCCTAGCTCTGTACCCTCCAGTATGGCAGCCACCAGCCACATGTGGCTATTTAAAGATTGAATTCTTCCAGCCAGCCACGTTTTCAGGTCTGACAGCCACATGTGGCTGGTGGCTGCCTCGCTGGACAGCATGGGTGTGAGACCTTTCTGTCCCTTCTGAGAGTTCTGCGCTAAGGTTAAAATATTAACTGCCTGCACTTCCTTTTGATCTAAACCCATTTCCTTGGCCCTTTTCTAGTACTTACTCTGCTTGGATAGCTCTGTGTGTTATAGGGAAATTGGGGATTTTTGTTTTAAAGGCAGCTCCTCCGGAAGATGTGGATTGCTTGAAGGGAAGAGGCAAAAACACGCCTTACTGTGTCGCCAGCGCTCAGGGAGGGAAAAGGGGCTTCCTCTCCGTCCTGCAAGTCCACGGGTCTGAGTTCTGCTCACTGTTCTGCTGCTACTGGCTTTAGTGGGGTTTAGCCTCCGTTTGCGTTTGAACTTTATTGCGCTTTGCTGACAAGTGCAGTGAAGAAGCATCAGCCACATAGCACTGCCAAGACCGCCTATGGGTAAGGGAGAGTGCGCCGTGCCCTGTGCGTGTGTCAGCTGCCCCAGCGTGTGCTGCGTGGCTCTGGACTTTCCGTGTTCACCTAAGTCCAGGAGTGACATTTGGTGTACATGAAGCTCGCTCGTGGACCACAGCCTGGGGGCCTCGCTGGGTCCTGTTCCCTGAGGGCCGGGGTAGTTCCCTAGGCAGCGGGGCTCCCGCCACTGGGTACCGCTGTCCTGCCCGCTGGTGCTCCCGTGCCCTCCAGATGCCCTGCATCTGCTCGTGTGCTTCCTCACCCCGGGGACTTCCTGCCTTCTTCTCTGCACCTGGGCTTCTGCCCACGGCACATCTCGCCCCCGTGGGAAGTAATGACCTCCTTCCTCATCACCTTGACCAGAGCAAAGCAAAGTCACATCTCAACCTTTGAAATGCCACAGCAGCTGCCCCTAGAGCCCCCACATCCTCGCCCGGTGGCTGCCGTGTGCATCACTGCACTGACTTCAGCCCCACCAGCAAGGATTGCCGGTGTGCTGAGCAGGCTCCGGACCCCGATCCTACAAAAACGAACAGGACCGAAGTTCGGCCTGAGGGAGCTCCCAGGACTGGGGGTTGAAGAGGGGCTAGCCGACGCTCAGCCTGATACTGCTTTTGGAACACGAGTAATTACATGTAAATAAATGAGAAACAGAGCATAACGGCTGCTGTTGGACACTCCCTCGTCTTTGGAGTTGTCTTGCCCACACTTTCCTAAACTTTTTTTTTTTTTGAAGCAACTTGACTTCATTGAGACTTCCCAAAACATTTAACTTGACTTTCATAGGGAAAAAACCTCCTATTTAAGTTCTTATTTAATCAATGTGTGTAATGTTTAATCAAATGATGTAATTATAGTTACTCTTATTAAAACTCCCATTTAATCGATCTATGTGATATTTAATTAAGTGATGTAATTACAGTCACAAGTAAGCGGGCGGAAGGAAGTTTGGAAACAACACCGCTGGCCCTTGAGGACTGCGTTCCCTGCTGGTAGGTGTGGAGGGGCGTGGGTGAGCCCCCCCTCCCAGCTCCAGTGTGGACAGGCGTGGCAGGTATGTTTTAGGAGAAAAAGACAGCCCCGGCTAATCTGGAGGGTCAGGTCAGGGGGTGGTTGGTCAGGACAGCTTTACCGTATGGAGTGTGCATTGCTAAAATCTAGACACTTCCCTCATCCCAGGCCTGAGACCGGCCAACAGAGGCTGGAGGCCCCGGGTGTTCTTGTGGCTGCAGCCGTCTCCGGGCAGGACCTTCTGGCTCGTTGGCATTCTGCTCCGTTGTTCTCGCTGCTGGCACCATCTCTTCCTCGCTCAACTCTTCCTGTGTTGGCCAGGAGCCCTCCTCGTTCCCCAGGCCCTGACTGTTGGCTTCTCGTGAAGGCAGGGCCTGGGTGCCTCTGGGCCTGGCCTGGCAGAGGCCTGTGACCTGCAGGGACATTGTCTGAAAGTCGCTGTCACCTTCACAGCGCTGGGCGTTCAGTCTATGAATGGGCTCTGCAACCCAAAGTGTTTGGGGCTGCAGGAACCCCTTCAGATTCTTAAATGTAACTGGTAGGATAATTATTCTAAAAGTACCTATTAAATCCACTCCCCACTCTTGCTACCAGGTATTAAAATCTTCTGAACAGAAAAGCTAAAAATGCCCCCTTAATGAAAAGGCTTCAATAGATTGATTTAATTGTATATAGTAAGCATTTTTTTTCTTAGCTAATAAACACATAAACTGTTTAACAAAATGTAATTAGTCAAGGTGCGTTATTTGAAAAAGTAAATTTCAGCCACTGCTCAAAAGCCCTTTATGATGGCAGTGTGGTTTCTCGTTTTAATAGCAGTGATCAGATCATACCTTTAAATCTCTTTAAATGTTTCCCACCACAGAAGTCTGTGGTTTCCTTGATTTGAAAGTTCTTATCAGGCTGTTCAGAAAGTCAAGCAACATCCTTTTGGGTCCTTTCTGGTTCTGGGTGACAGGTACCAAACAGTAGTGTGTGGCCCTTCAAGAGAGGGCCTTTGGCTCTCAAGAGACCGACTCAAGAGCATTATAATGGGCTAAGTAAACCAGGAAGGAAGGAACAAGAAAAAAAAAATCAAACAAGACCAAATAACCGATTTTGAATGTTTTCTGAGATCTTTGGTTTAGAATCTAAACTCCAGATGGAGACATGGAGAATAAAGAGATGGTTTGGATTTTTGGATTTGTTGTTTTTCCAACTGTCCGATAGCTGTGTAAAATGTGGCTTGATGTGGTTGGGTTTTCCTAAACTGATGTTACATGTGATGTTTTCTGATTATTTATATTTTAATGTGTATTAGGAAGACACTAAAGACGTGAGTTTTTAGTATTATGACTGAGGATAAACTTAAGGTTTAGAAGAACTTAAAGTTGCTCCGGAGAGAGATTAAGGAGGTGGCAGTCTAGGTCGGCACTGGTACGGGGCCTGTTAGGAACCGGGCTCTACGGCAGGAGATGAGCACTCACTGGTGGCCAGAGGAGCTTCGTCTGTGTTTGCAGCCGCTCCCCATCACTCACATCCCCGCATGAGCTCCGCCCCCTGTCAGATCAGCGGTGGCATTAGATTCTCCCAGGAGCGCGGACCCTGCTGCAAACTGCGCACGGAGGGGTCTAGGTGGTGTGCTCCTTATGAGAACCTAATGCCTGGTGATCATCTGAGGGGAGCTGAGGTGGTGATGCTAGCTCTGGGGAGCGGCTGCAAATACAGATCAGCAGCAGCAGAGAGGTTTGACGGTACGATGAATGTAATGCACTTGAATCAGCTGAAACCATCCTCCTCCTCCCCCCAGAAAAATTGTCTTCCATGAAACTGGTCCCTGATGCCAAACAGGTTGGGGACCGCTGGTATGGGTGGTATTTGAATGTGGCAGAAATGACAAAGGTGGTACAGGAGTGCTTGAAGTTAGGGAAGCGGATCCCAGGGCGCTTGATTGCCGCTCGGCCCTTTAAGGACCAGTGAGAGTCTAAGCTGAGCGGGCAGTGTCCTGCAGCTCTGCGTCCCCTGGTGAGCTGTGCTTGCAGGTGCCCAGGTGTTGGATAGCGGCGACCCTCAGACATGCTCAGACACACACCCTCGCATCCGTTCATGCAACCTGGGAGAAAGCGCTGCCTTAGGGAAAGGTGTGAATGCACAGATATGTATGTTTAAAATCATAGGAGTTTTCTTTATCAGAAAGGTTCTCTTTAGCTGTTTTCTTTTCAAATGTAGATTTATCTCTCTCTTTTTTTTTTTTTTTTGAGCTAGGGTCTCGCTCTGTTGCCTGGGCTGGAGTGCAGTGATGTCGTCATAGCTTACTGCAGCGGGCTCTGGGGGCATTTCAGCCCACCACGGGACAATTCTGATGGCCACTCATGCTCAGAGCTCCCGGTGGTGTCCTGGGCCTGCATCACAGCTCCGCCCCTCTCTGGCCAGTGCTGCTCCCTCCTTCCCTCCTTCCGCAGGGATCCGCCTCCCGTTCATACTGGGAATGCCGACCTCCACCTCTGCATCTGCACCCGGGAAGGAATTTCTGCTGTCATGAAATACGGTCAGGACTTTCTCAAGCTTCCCCAGCACCTCTGTCCAGTGGGAATGGAATATAAGCCAACATAGGTCGTTTAAAATGTTCTAATAGCTACATTAAAAAAGTAAAAAGAACCATTGCAGTTATATGGCATTTGTTGGCGAGGTGTGTTACATTCCTTTTTGGTGCTAAATCTTTGGATGGTGACGTGTAACACACACTCGCAGCGAAATGCGGACCAGCCACGTGTGAAGTGCTCAGTAGCCACCCGTGGTAGCGGCTACTGGATTGGACAGCACGGCCTTAGGGTTTTAATTTAAACCCGATCCGGTTCCCCTGACCTCCTGCCCAGAGCCTTTGCCGGATGAGACGTTGCCTTTCGCTAAGTGCCTGCGTGAAGTGGATTCTGTGTTTTTTTGGGAAATCATCTGAAGTTCCCGTGTCTCTGGCCACTTGCTGGGGTTGTTGGTGGCCAAGAGTCCCTCGCTGCCCAGAGCGTGGCTGCGTGGCTGGTGGGCAGGCCGTGATTTCCATCCCCTCTTCCCCTGGTTGTTTTTGTTTGGCCGGTTAACTCCGAGCATTCTGAGCATTCTCCGAGCGCAGAGCGTGTGCCTGTCGTCATCCCCTCGAAGGCTCCGCTAATTGAGCTGGTAAACAAAAAGTGCATTCAACACCAGCGTGTCTGCTGCCCGCCCCCAGGAGAGAGAGTAGGTTTGCTATTCCTAAAATGTAATCCCTCTTTCAGCCCTGCACAAAAGCCCCATGTCTGCGGGCTTGGACCTGATAGATTGCCTTTGTACTGATGAAAAAAACCAAAAACTGAGCCTGGTCTGAGCAGGGCTGTTGGAGGAGGCTCCTGTTGCAGAGAAGGGGTGCAGCGTCTGCAAAGGGGGCCGGACTGCACCTGAGTCCGTCTAGGCGCCTGCGTATGCTGGTCCCTTCAGCCGGGACTGTCTTTTGTGAGAAGCGGGGCACTGCTGTTGGCTTGCCCGGAGGTCGGGGGCCTGCGCATGACGGGGTGCAGCAAAGAGCTCCAGAGGAAGCCTCGGTTGTGGGACCGCTGTTGGTTGCTGGAGCTGGAAAGGACACATCGTCTAGCCAGGACTCTGTCACTCCCTCCCCCAGATCACGAGGCTGCCACTGTCAGAGCCGGATGGGGCCGTATAGTGCCTGGTGCCCGTCTCCTGCCGCCTGCACTGTGCCCCGTGCCTTCCTCGACGAGGACTGGCCTTCTGCTTCCTGTCCTGCCACCCGGAAGCAATGCCTGTCCCCCTTACTACCCCCAGGTGTTTGGGGGAGACGTCAGTGACATGATTAAGGCCTTTACAAACTATAGGAAGCAGACAGCAGAATGAATGCACTTAATGCCACCGAACTGCACAGTTCAAAAATGGTCAGAATGGTAAATTTAATGTTATGTGTATTTTATCATAATTTTAAAAAATTATAGTAAGCTATTTAAATAAACATTTGTGGTATAACCCAATAATTTTTCGGCATTTAGGGTCAAAACGACACATCTGTCTACCTACCTATCCGTCTGTCAGTCGTAGAGATAGATGGAGTGTAATTTGAATAATCTGTTTCTTTCCTTTGATAGTCTAAGCCTTGGGAGAATTAAGGGTTTTATTATTACTGGCGAACGTTGAAAGGTGCCCAGTTTAATAATCTTGGAAAGAAAATCAGGAAACAAAATTATCATCATGAAACAGCCTTCCTCTGCTCTTGTCACAGCAGAGCACTCGTTCTCATGGTCGTTTACCGTCACAGAACTTCGTGTGAAGGCGCACTGTGTCCGGGTGGCTCGGGGAGGACTTCAGGAATGAAAGGTCCTTCTGTTCACGCCCAGCTGGCTTCTGGTGAGCCGGGCCCCGTTCTCCTCCCTGGGCGGCATCTGGGGAGCCCCGGAAGGTCCGGCTCTGGGGCCAGCTGAGGAGCATCCCAGGGCAGTCGGGCCGCCCGCTGAAGCAGCCCTTGTCTGACCTGGAGGGTTTCCAGGTGGCACTGGCGCATACCGGTCAGTCCTTCCTGGCAGGGTGACCTTTCACTGTCTTTCCCAGGCCCCCGGTCACCAACTTTTCATTTAAAATATCTCCTCTGGGCGCAGCCGGTCTTCGTGGCCTTCAGTGTAGCTGTGGGCTGGGATCGCGGGGGCAAAGGGGCCTTTTGTTGTTCTCATTTTAAAGAAAATTATTATTGAGGCAAAATGCATATAACACAAAATTAAACACTTTACCGGTTTTTAGTACATTTACAGTGTTGTATAACCAACACCTTTGTCTAGTTCCCAAACAGTTTCATCACCCCAGAAGGAAACCACGGACCCATGAGCAGTCCTTCCCTCTTTGCCCTCTCCCCGGGTTCTGGCAGCCACCAAGTCTGCTTCCCAGCTCTCGAGTTACCCATTCTGGACATTTCATATGAATGGAACCAAACAGCGTGTGGCCTTTTGTGACTGGCCTCTGTCCCTTGCTGTCCAGGGTGGTAGCTCCCTTCCTCTCTGTGGAGGGACCACGTTGTGCTCCTCCATGCCCGGGTTGATGGGCACGTGGCTGTGTCCATCTCTTGACTACTGTGAACATTACTGCAGTGAACACAGGTGTTGAGTCACCCGTTTTCGGTTCCTTGGAGTATATCCTTAGGGTCGTGTGGCAATTCTGTGTTTGATTGTTGGAGGAGTCGCCTCACTGTTGTCCTCATTGTTTTTGTCAGTGGTGAGGGTGTATTAACAGAAATGCTGGCCTTTTGTCGGTCGATTTCTCTCCTTGTTTTGTTTCGTCTCCTGCGCGGTGGCGGCAGCTTCTGCGCCCGTGCTGGTTAGCGGCGGTGGCGGGGCAGGTGCACTTTGTACTCGAGCTCTCTGGGTGTCTTCTGGAGCCAGAGTCGAGTGGGTCCCAGGGTGCTTCGCTCTTAGAATAAATGGCATTTGCATTTTAAAGAACAGATACTCGTGTGCCTGCGTTGATGGGCATTTTCAAGTACAGGAATCATTTTGGGGAGCTCATCTAGGACGGTTTTATTCACTGATGATAGCTATCATTTTGGGTTGATTTCTTTTTGGCTTCTTTGGCCTCCAATATTTTGACAGTGGTACTTAGAGATAACAACCAACAGTTGCAACAGCAAACAAAACCACATAGCTCAACTACAGGGTGGAAGGAAAAAAAATCTAGAGAGAACCTTGGAGTCTGCCTTGGTGTGGGAGAAGAACCACCTTATTTCTGAGCAATAGGTTCTTGCTCTAGATTTTTTATTTTTTAAATTTTTCTTGGTCTAGATCTTAGGGAGCAATGTAGCCTCACTGCTTTCTTGGTGACTCACAAGTACTAAGTGCCGTTGACAACATGACTTTCCAGTTTGCAAAGCACTTCTGTACATACTGTTGCGTCCTGTGATCCTTAAAATGCACCTGGGAGGTAGGGGTGAGGATTTCCTGTTAAGAAACTGGTGCTCAAGGAGATGAGACTGATGCCGCACACGCTAAGTGGAGGTGCTAGGGCTGAAAGCTTGTTCTTGGCCTCCAGCTTTATAAGAATTTGATCGTGCAGGGAGATTGCCTGCGCTGTTCTGTTTTTAATGGATCGAGTGTGAAGCTAAGGGAAGTACAGCAGTGGAGGCCACTTAAAAAGAAAAACAGCAGTGAGGTTACCATGGATATCCTGCAGTCACACGGGCATTCTGCAACATGACAGTGAGTGGTGTCAGAACTGGACGCGTGCAAGAAGAAAACTGAGGACTGTGACGGTTGGAGTAGCCTGCAGGGAGGTTTTACTGTCCAGTGTCCACCCCAGGAGATCCTTGAGGCCTGAGATCTTTAAAGCATCCTCGAGGAGACGTGAAATGTTCGTTCCATCCAAGGAAGACATGACCACGGCAGCCGATGGTGATGCCGTGGGGCTGTCGGGGGGAGTGGAGACACCTGGTCCCCAGCGGTTGCCCCTGGTCACCAGACGTGGGCCCAGAGCTCCCCATTGTGGTTTTGATCCATTTTGGCCCCCCCCCAGTCTTACCTTGGACGGGTCGAGGAGCGAGCTGCACTTTGGGGCTCAGTGGGCTGGCGCCGCCCTCAGAGGCAGTCTGGCAGGGCCAGGATTGCCCGACCCTCGCCGTGTGCTGGACGGGGCTGCACGGTGTAGAATTTTCTTGCCCGAAATGCCAGTGGTGCCTCTTTGAGAAACCTAGGGTGTCTCCTTAGGCACCCTAGCAGCTCGTTGCACTGACGGAGCCCTCTGAGGTCGCGTCTTGGGGCCAGGCAGGTGTGTACTTACATGGTCAGGTTTCAGTTGGCGTCTTGTGATTAGAGGGACACCAAATTTTGAGCTTCTCAAATAGAAGAGAAGGATCCTTTTGGGAGGACCTGTGCATATTTCTCAAGTGTGATCTATCACAGAGGCGTGGAGTGCACTTCAGGAGGAGGAATTTAGCTGCCGGAGTGATGGGCTGACGAGCCCCAGAGATGCCAGGAGGAGATGACTCATGGCCCTTGGCTCGTCGCTCGTCTCTCTGTTGCTGTGAGTGGCGGTTGGCGCTGTGTCCTGCCTCCCAGCTCCCGGGGTCACAGCCCCCCCCACCCCCCGAGTCCCTTTCCTACGTTTGCTTTCTAACACTAATGACCCCAGGAGGCAGCTGGCAAGACCTGAGTAAGTCTTTTGATGGAGTGTCTTTCTGGAACTGGGTGGAAACATTTAAAACGGCTTTCCATTCATTTTACATGGTTGGGGATTTGGCTCCGAACCTGCCAAGTTGCCTCTGTGATTATAAGTTGAAATGGTTCTCTAGTGAACTGGCCGCCTCCAAATCCACTTGTGCGTTTTCCAGAATAATCCGTGTTTATCCTTGATTCATAGGTTGAAAGGCCACAAGCCGAGGGCCCTGGGGCACCTCCACGTGGGTCAAGGTCAGGCCGGCGGCCCCAGCCTGGATGTCGAGTGTCTGTCCTGAGTCTCACTGTTGCAAAGCCCTGGCAAGAGAAGCGTGTTTGGACCCACGTGACTGTTGCCGGCCGGTGGTTATCAGCCAGGAAGTGGGCAGGGTGGTGTCACGTTGACTTCTGGCCTGTGACAGGAGCCAGGTGGCATCCGCTGTCCCCCCCTCCCCCCGCCACATCCCCCTGGGGACGGAGCAGAGCTGAGGATTTGTCCTCCCAGTTTTCTCTAAGTCCCCTGGCACCTCCTTTTCCATCCCAGAAAATCCAGTGCTGGGTTTTACGCAGCGCCCTGGTTTTAACTGTCGTGTTCTCCGAGCTGTGTTACAGGATCGAGAGGCCAGTAGTAGTGTAGCGTCCTGGAGAGCGTGAGCATAGATCACAACACACTCTGGTCCAGCCCTGCCTCATCCCCTAAAAACGAGGGGCATGACCTCAATAGATTATTTCTTTCCTGTGGGTCTCCGTGAGGGGTTGGAAAGGCCAAGTGTCCAGGCTGTCCTTGCAGGTAGGAATTAGAGTCACAAGTGAGAGCTTTAAGCATGAGTTCTTCCTGCACCCTTTGTTCCTGCCAGTAGAGGGGAGAGAGACTGTGTCGTGGGTTGAACCGTGTCCTCCTACAGAGCTACATTCTGGCCCTAGGATCCTGGTAGCGGTGCGTGTGACCTTATTTGGAAGAGTCTTTGCAGGTGTCGTTAGTTAAGATGGGGCCACGCTAGACTAGGGTGGGCCCCAACCAGTGATCAGTGCTCATATAAGGAGAAGGAAATTTGGACGGGGACACGGTGGGAAGGGCCAGGTGGTGATGGAGGCAGAGTTTGACGCCAGGGACTGCCGGGCAGAGGCCAGGAGGACCCTCCCCGAGAACCTTCGTGAAGAGCATGGCCCTGCAGACACCTTGGTTTTGGACTTTGGCCTCCAGAACCGCAAGGGGGGTGCACGTCTGTTGCTTTAAGCCTCCTTGGTTTGTGGAGCTCTTTACAGCAGCCGTAAAACTCCCCGAAGTCACCGCAACCTCCGAGTCCGCGTCTTCGCCGCTCGCTCCTCCCGTTGCCTGCGGTCTCTGCTTTTTTCAGTTTCCCAGTGGAGACTTTGGAATCCTTGGTTGTGTGGTCACCTCCGCCATGGCTGGGCCATGATTTTTTTTTTTTTTTTTTTTTTTTTTTTTTTTTTTTTTAAAAACTCCTTGTAGACATTTTTACCCCATGAGTCCAGTGCTTCTACTAATCCCTCTGGCTTCTTTTCTTGGAATCTTCTTTCCGGTCCTTTGGTGGAGGCGCTGATGGGTTTCTGTAGCTCTGGCCTTTTTCCGTCTGTTTTTTCTCCTCTTTGGCTGTGTGTGTGTTTCCTATGGCTGCTGTACCAAATTCCCACACACTCAGTGGCTTAAAACAACACAGATTTATTATCTTAAAGTCCTGGAGCTCAGAAGCCCAACGTGGATCTTGCGGGGCTTAAAATCAAAGGCTGCGCTCCTTCCGGGGGCTCCGGGGGAGAATCCGTTCTTTGCCTTTTCTGGCTTCTGGTAGCCGCCTGCCTCCCTTGGCACGAAGCTCTGCTTCCCTCTGCCCTGCCACCTCCTCAGAAGGATCCTGTGGTCATGCTGGACCCACCTGCATCATCCCAAAATCCTTAAGTTAATCACACCTGCAGAACGTCTTTGCCATGTGAGTCTCATTCACAGGTGCCAGGAATTGGGGCTTGGACTTCTTTGGGAGGCCATTGTGCAGCCTGTACTCATTCCCAAGGTCTCAGTGTTTTGTCTTGTCTTATATTTCTGCATTCAATTTGATTCTTAGATCATCACCTGGAGGGAATAGGTAGGTGATTTTCAGTTTAGGGTTTGAAGGAGTAACTTAGAAGGATACCACAGAAATTTGAGCCCCGTTTATACTTTTACCTTTCTAAAAGCTTGTAGGTGGAAATCAACAGGTGCATTCACGCTGCTCACGCACCTACTTTGAATGTCCACCATGGTCTGACTTTCTGCAGCTGAGTTGGCTCATTATTTTGTGCAGGCCTGAAATAAAGCCAATCTCATCATTTCTGTTTAATTGAAGAGTGTCTTGAGATCACAGGTGAGTTGTTAAAAAGCTGCCACCAAATGCCGCAGGGATTTGCAAACCGAACTAAATGGAGAGATCGGTTAAACTCTCAGGTAGCAGCTGCCATGGAGGGGCGTATTTAGACAGGTTCTGGCAACAGATTAGGTGTGGGCTTGAGTGGGAAGGCGGGTTCCAAGCTTAATTGGCTAGTCAGAGGCAGGTTGTGGAAGTGGTGGCTGAAGATACCTCCCGGAGAAAACAGTGGAAGGAAGGAAGGGTTTTAGCTGACTCTGGGCTCAGTGCGAGTTGACACTGCAGCGTGGGTGTGTGGTGTGGGTGTGTACACATGAGTACACACAGAGGAGTGGGGTGAGCACTCTGCTGCTGTAGGGGCATGTTATCTAGGGGGGAAAGGGGGAGAGGGAGACCCTCTGCTGCCCCCAGGCCAGACCACCCACATTGCCCCCTGCAGACTCACTCCTGGAAGGATGCAGGCACGCAGGGACGGCAGTCTCAGCCCATACAACCCCATGGGTGTGGAATTGGGAACAGGATGTTGAGGCTGAAGGACAGGCTGTGACCTCCCCAAATACTTGGACTCTCCCGTGGGAGGCGGATTCCGTGTGGTGCCCGGGCCTTGAGTTTACAGCAGTCAGGGCTGCCTGACGAGAGTGTCTCATGCTCTCTGCTTGTCCCTGTGGAGTCTGGGCGCCAGAGGATGCTGTGCACGGGACAGCGTGACCCAAAGGCTCTTCCCGGCTGAGGTTTCTTGGTGCTACATGCCGTCCTGAGTCCTGGTTTTGCAGCCTTTCTGTTTTGTGTTGTCCCAGTGAGGCTGTGCAGGATTCTTCGTGTAGAGTACTATTTTTATATGTGAATTAAACAGACCGCTAGGAAATGTGACCAAGGTATTCCAAAGTTGGCTTGGGGTGCAGGTCCTCCCATCCCTAATAGGAAAGGAGGGAGCAGTTGGCAAGGGATGACCCAAATACTGCAGCTTTTCTTGGGGACATGCTTTATTGGAGTGTAATTCACATACAGTTGACATACAATGCACAACTCGTCAACATACGGCTGGAGTGAACTCACATGTGTAACACAGGTGTAACTTGCATCCAGAGCAGGATGCAGAGAATTTATCGGGTGACAGTCTTGATTGTGTTGCGCTCCGTCGCTGGTTCATCCTTGTGCAGTTTGGGGGGCAGTGCTCACTAAATCCTTACTTGAATGGATGAATCAGTGGCTCGAATTGATTTATTTTCGAGCCGTTTGCAGGGAGCAGTTAGTACCCAAATATAAACACGGTGATAATGATAGACTCACTTTCACTTGTTAACTAAGCAGACACCCGTTAGCCCCTCGTTCCGTGCAGAGCGTTCTGGGTGGAAAAGTAGGGAAGAGTCTGTGAAGGAAGGAGGAGCCCACGTGGCTGGAGAGTGAAGGAAAAGCGGAGGGCGGCTTGCCTCCAGGCACGCACTTGCCTTATAAGGGAGGGTCCCCGGTGCAAAGTTGAGGTTCCGGGCCGCGGTCAGTGGATGCTCACCGTGTGCTTGGTGCGCTTCGAGGGACAGGAAACGCATCATTTCCTTTAAGCCTCAAACTGACCAGAGTGGGGGCTCGAGGCTCGGGGGGAGGCCACCATGGAGGTGGAGGCTCCTGCCACACACCCCACCACCTGCACCTTCCTGGGAAATGAGGGAAGTCATGTGCTGCTGGGTGTTAGAAACGCTCATTTTGTTTCAGCGATTTTGTTCTACCTTTTTTTTTTTTTTTGGTAAAGTTTAGCAAGCATTTATTTATTTTCTTCTCACGCATTTTATCAATGAGTTTTGGGGCGCGGTATTGGATTTGGGTGTTGCAGTTGGCTGTGAACGAGGGACAGAGTGCAGCACTAGAGTTGGCCGAAGACTCCTCCAGAAGCGCCGGCAAGCGTAGGTGGGTGCCGCCAGTACTCGTTACCTAAGATGGGTTCTCTGAGTCCTGTTTTTTGTGTGTGCTTGGAATATTTACCATAAATGTTTTTCATTATGAAGTCATTTAGTCTCTCCAGAATAAACTTTCTAAGCAGTACACACAGCACACACTGGTGCCCTAGGGCAGGTGTTCGCCGATCGGTGGGATGCATGGGATGGCTGTTACTTATCTCTCCCTAGGCTGATGGTGCATCAGTCCTGTGCCAGGCCTCTTACCCTGTCTGGTAAGGAATATTCTTTTTTTACTTTTTAAAAACTTTTTTCCATTTATTTTTTATTTGTATATATTCATGGCGTACAAGTGCAATTTTGTCAAACTGATAAGTTGCATTACGGGGAAGTCAGGGCCTTCAGTGCATCCATCACTGACAGACGCACGTGGTATCCGCCAAGCAACCTTCCATCACCTGCCCCACCCCCACCCCTTTTCTACCACTGTTAAATGCAGATCGTTACAGGGAGGGTAGTTCTCAGGATGCATCGTGGGTAGAATACCATAGTGCAGAGGGGACACTGGCGTTTCTTCTCCTTCTGCCACTCCTCTACGCTTCACCCCTCCGCCCTCTCTCTGTCGAGTGCCAGCCTCACCCCTGCACCACTCACCTTCCCAACCCTCGATGCTGACATGTGGGGACCTCCTGAGAACCCGTGAATCGCCGTGGCCGATGCACCCTGGCCCTGTCTGCCCTCTAATGCTTAACCTCTCCGAATAGTAAAATGTGGACAAAGAATGATAATTGGCTTTTTGTAGAGCCATTAACAGCCCTCTGTAGCCGAATTATTAATATTAGGAAATTATACTATGTTTTGATTCCTAAATTCTTTTGGGGAACAATTTCTGGATTTCCTTAAATTCACAGAGTGACACGAGTAGTTATTTTTCTGTTCCTTTTAAATCCACCTTTTATTTGGAGATTAGCAGTGTTAATTATAGATCAAGAATACCATAAGCTGGGCGTGGTGGTGCACACCTGTAGTCCCAGCTACTCAGGGGGCCAAGGCGGGAGGATCGCTTGAGCCCTGGAGCATGAGACTAGCCTGGGCAACATAGTGAGACCTCATCTCTTTTTTTAAAAAAATTACCATGAATGTTATTAACTAAAATTAACTGACAGACTCTGCAGACACAGTTGTGCCTCCTATACTGAGAACATTGGGGATTTGTTACTACTGACGAGAGCTTTGAGTCGTCGTCCAGCTGAGAGGGTCTCAGGTGGCTTGTTTTCCTAGCTCATTCCAGGACTCTAACTGGCCCTGGGTTTATCAGCAGTTTGGGTTTCCTACTGTCAGGCTCGTGCTTGCTTGTTTTCCTGTCGAAATGCAGCTGTGTCTTACCTCGAGTATCCATCCCTGCCGCAGTTCCTGAGTGCTGCTTCCTCTGGGAGGCCCTTCCCCGGCCCCTCTTGGGAAGCTGGGCAGAAAACCCACTGTGAGATTGTGAGAGACACCTTTCCATCATGGCTTATTTCCGAATTTTCATTTTCAGTCCCGCTGAACTTTTCAGCTCCTGGTTCTTCACAAGCAAGAGGACCCGCCTGCCTTTGGCTTCTTTGGGAAGCCTGCCTTTCTATTTTGAAATTATTTTAGCTTGGAGATGATTGGAGAAAGAGATGGTCATTTTCGTGTTTGCGTAGCCAGTACGGAGGAGGAGGGTAGGGTGCGAGCCGGGCACACTCACTGCGGGCAGACGGCATTCCCCAGCATCTGGGGCAGGGAAGAGGCTGAGTTGTGGGGAAGAGTTTGGGAATGGGAAGGAGTATTTCTTTTTTCTTCTCATGGTTACCAGCTCTCCAGTTTTTACTCGGTGGTAACTTTTTTAAGGTTCTGGCTTTAGAAACTAGTTTGCCTCATTTTTCTCATAATACAAAGAGAACTAGAAACACCCATAATGTCTCTGCCCAAAGATGCTGATTATTAACTCTTCGGTGCCCATCCTTTACGTGGGGTGCTGAGTTGGCCAGGGAGTGTAGCGACTCCTGGGTGATAAGGAAGGAGCCCTGAGCCCCGAGGGTGGGGTGGGGGTGGTTGAAGCCGGCAGGGAACAGTCTTGGATAAAGAGCGGCGTGAGGCTGGCGCTGACCAGTGCTGGTGTCAGGAAAGCTGAGCCTGGCTGAGAAGCTCGGAGTGATTTTAGGACCAGGACATTATCTGTTGCTTTTGGAATAAGATGCAAAGAAAGGGGCAGCCCCCTTGCACAGGGCTGCCTGGTGGGTGATGAAGTGGCAGCCTGGTGCCCTCTCCCCGCCCCTCACTCTCCAGGGCATTGGAGTCCCCTCTGTGTCTCCTCGAGGTGACATTGGAGGCAGGGACCAAGCCTGGAGTCACCGCAAAGCCCAGCGCCGCACCCTCAGCCGCAGCCTGCCACCAAGTTGAAAGGTGGCAGCCCCTGCCAGGGTAGGCTGTGCTTTTTTAAATTAATGCCATAAACAGCCACAGGAGTGACTCGGCCCCATGAGTTGGAATGGAGTGGCGAGCAGCATGCCGCCTGGTCTTGGGTCTAGAACCCGGCGGCCCGCGTGACGAAGGCGGGTGGGTTTGGGTTTAGAAAGTTGATCGCGCTGTTTCTTAGTGCGATCTGGTTCTGAGGAAGCACATGTGCTCAGGCCGTGCCGTTGTTTGGCCTCGAGCCTGAGATGAGAGTGTGGCCGATCGCCGTAAACGGGGGTGGCTCCGGTTCCCAGGGGTCCAGGCCTGGCTGGACGGTGGGCTGTGGGGAGGGAGGGCGGCCAGGAGCTGCGCTCGGCAGCCCCGCTCTGGAGCCGGGAGGCCCTGCCCTCACCGCTCAGGCCACTCGGTGTTGCATTTAATTCTGGACACCACGCTGCCGGAGGAGACGGAGACTCGCTGTGGGTCTGAGGGGAAACGAGCAAGACGCAGACCCCCAGGAGAAGGTTCCGCCTTCCCGTGCTTTCGGAGGGCCGGCCTCCGGGAGGGGCTGCCTCTAGGGCTGAGAGGGGGCTGGGGGGCCGCGCACGTGCTCCCCGAGGGCCTCCGGAAGGAAGGAATCTGTCGACAAGGTGATTTCGAGCAGGCTCCCCCGGTCTACAGGCACAACAAGCCTGGGAGGAGTGTTGCAGGTGAAGTGACCACATCAGAGTGGAGGCGGCAGACACCCTTCACTGCCGCACCCCAACGCGGTGAGTCTGGCCGGGGTCGTTTGGGGACGTGATGGCAGGAGAGGCTGTGTCCTCACAGGGTGAAGGTGCTGGGAGGGCTGCTCACCTGGGAAGTAGGAGAGAGGGTGGGTGCCTCGTGCGGTGGGCTTCAAGGACATCGGCCTCCCAGGAGGCACACTGTATCTCAGAGAGAGGAGAGGCCGCCTGACAGCGCCAGTTAACGACGGTCAGGTGTCCAGGTGTCTGTGAGGGCGGCCTAGTCGAGGACTGCTGAGCTAGAATAAGCCTCAGGTGGACCCATTCTGCCTCGGGCCCCTGTTCACCTGGGCAGGTGTGAGATGGCTGGGAAGGGAAGGGGGCATCCTGCATCGAGATCAGCCTGTGGCGCAGATTTGGAAGTACCTGTGACTGCCACGCTGGTGCCCGGATCAGCAGCTTTTCCTGAACTCTAGGAGAGTGTTGGACACCTGGTGGGAGGTCTTGGATGAAGGCGTGGGCTGTCCTTGTACGTGGATGGGTGGGGTCCCTCCAAAGACTTGAGACCCGTCACAGTAATCAAGAAATGGAGCAGAACAGCAGCCTGGTTTCAAAAGCGGTGGCTTAACATTTATTTTAGAATGAGTTACAATGGTATTAATGAACTTTCGGGGAAGGGCGGAATTTTAGATCACAGCGTTTTTTCCTGCTTGATTTACATGTTAAATGTTTCTGATGAAGTTTGCTTAAAAAAAAGTTTTCAAGGTTTTTGCTTCATTTAAGCAAATGATGTATGCTGACTATACAAAATAAATACGCTTTTCTGCGTATATGGACGTATGCTTAAATATACACACACTATGTGTTTTGGCTTTGAGGTTTTCAAACAATGTGTATTCAGATTGGGGAAGTACTAGGCTCATTAAGAGATGAATTAGAGTCCAAGGTGAATTGGAGTTTATGTAAATTAAAACTATTTTGTAACAAGCACAGACTCACATACAGGAAAGATATTTTTACATTGATATAAAAGAAGTGGAGATTGAGATGTTTAAATGGAAATTTGTAGGTTTTGAGTTTTCAGATGGACTTTTTTTTTTTATCTTTTTACTCTGAGAGAAAATGAAATGTTCTCACATGGCCTTTAAGATGCCGCCCCCTTCTGGTGATTAGAAAGATTCTAATATTATCTGTTCTTCATAGCAAACAGGCATTCTGGAGTTTGTTTTCATATTTAAATATTATTTTTATTATTAAACCACAAAAACAAAACAAGGATCCAAGGTGGTCCCCTTCCTTTGTGTCTCTCTTTTCTAACCTGAGACTCAAACTTTCAGGTCTCCCTACTGCTCTGAGTTTTTAAATGACGTTTCCTTTCTTCCTTCAGCTGGTGTGTGGAGCATCTTGGGGTGCCAGGCACCGTGTTTGGCATTTCGTGAGATTTAGACATTTTGCTACTTTAAAGAAGAATGGAGAATATGACGTGTAGTTTTCCAGATTGACATTTTATTTTTCATGATATGAACATGATAATAAAAGCATCATCCTATTTTTACAAGAAAATCTAATCTCACCCTCTCCAGAGGAGGCAGCTGGAGTCAGGACACCAGGTTGGCACTGACCGAGAGGAGAGGGTTGCATCCTAGGTCACGGAGGTGACCGCCCAGGTGAGGCAGGTGTGCAGCCAGAGGGGGCATCTATTTTAGGCCTGCAGAACTCGCTCTAATTTCTCTAGGGAAGGGGGCAGGCTTTAACAAGAGGCTCTGGAGAGAAATGGAAGTACAGCCTAGCATCCTGGGGAAGAGGTGGAAACCGAGGGTGTGTGAGGGACCTGGTTATGACACCTGACGACACCTGCTTTGTGCTTGTCACCCGGCACTGAGCGCTGATGCTCCAAACAGTAGGCTTCTCGGGGCACTTGCCCCCGAAGGGCCAGAAATGGTGAAACGGACCCACAGCACCTCAGGCCTCGCGTCCACGGAAACACCTCTCCGAAAGTAGATGTTACTGGCGTCTGGAATTCGCCTTTTCTCTCGCACATGCTGGTCTGCGGCTGCCTTCACCTGCCTGCTCTTGTGGCTGCGACTTTGATAAGTATGCGTGGCATGTCAAATCACGCTGTTGTTCATAACTCAGTGAGGCTGTGTCGATTTGTCAGTGCCAATTATTTAAAAACTGAAGCCTGGAGTTTTTTTGGGGGGACTCATTTTCAGCAGCCGCCAGCAGGTGGAGGGAGTGAGCCGGGTAAGCAAACTGGGCGTCCCCTCCTGCGTGGGGTTTGTGTAAATCCGTCGCTAAAGCTCGCCGGCTCACTAATAAATCCCCTGCTGATACGGCGCGAATATTTATAGCTGACGATTTATGTGAAATCAGTAAAAACTAGCTATTGACAGCAGCGTGAGGTGGCAAGGGCTATTTAAGAATGTTTCGGTCGCCTTTGAAAATTAAGAAAAATTTATACATTTACTTGCTTTCTTAAGAGCCGTTTAAGAATAAGTCAGCATAAACTAGGGAAAGGTTATTAAAATATGGAGAACCACAAGGTCAAAATGTTTGCGTTTCAGAAGGAAACAGTTACGTGTCGCTTTGCGTACGTTGTATGGTGGATGGGCAGGTGTTTCTCATGCTTATGAAGTTATATTCTTGGAAGTGGTTGTGAAAATCGCGGTGATAGGCCTCATCTCCTGCTGTGCTCTCGATGGGGGCGTGAAGGTTCCAGACTCCATGTCCGGAGTTGGATAGGAGCCCCTGCAGCCACCAAGGCCGGGGCCGCCTTGGGTGTCCCCTGTCAGGCCTGTCTCCAGCCTGCAGCGCAGAGCTGGCTGTGGCAGGTGCTCAGAGCACGAGGGGCAAAGCTGGGGCCAGCAGGGCTCCGTCCTGCCTGCAGGTGCGGCTCCCAGAGGTGAGGACGGGCTGACTTCGTCCAGGGCCACACACCTCGACCACCCAGCAAGCCACCCTTGCTTTGCTGCTCTTCTGGTCACTTTCGTTCCTTTTACTCCGTCTCCTGGGATGAGAATCCTGAACCCTGGAATAGTCCGGATCCAGAGCGCCAGCTCCAAGTCTCAACAGTGTCTGTGCCAGTGCGCCTCGCTGCACAGCTGGCCCGTGTTGTTGTTTTATGGCCACTTAAAAATGTCCAGCAGGTCCCCCACGGTGCCGTTTTGTTATAACTTTGAAGAGAAAAAAAATATAATCGATTCCCAGCCAGAGCCGTGGAGTGTGAAGCCCCTGACTAAGGACGTGAGTGACGTGCTCGTGGTAGTTACGAGGAGGCCCTCGTGCATGACGGGCTTTCGGGGGGTGTCACCACGTGCAGATGTGTCTGGTGGGATCCTCAGTGCTGCTGAGGAGTTGGGGCGTTTTCCTGGGACGGGTCAGGAACCGTTGGCTCACATCGGGAGGCAGGTGTGTGGTGGTCCGGGGCGGGTGGGAGAGACGCATCAGAGTACCCTTGTCCCTAAAGAGCAGCTCTCCCTCGGTGAGACGCACGTGCCTGGGGAGAGACGAGTGAACTGGTCATTGCTCACGGATGGTCAGAGAGAGGAGCTGGGCTCTGTTCCCGCCCGCTTGCTGTGTGCACCAGAGTAATGGTGTTATTTAAAAAGCACATGAGAAACTCATTCTTTACTCACTGGTCTAAATATTTAGGGCTGCGGCTGGGCTCAGCTGCTTTAAATATTTGGCTGGGCGCAGTGAGTGGGAGCCTGCCTGCCTCTTGTTGACATTTGCCTGCGTGGTGGTGTACACAGATGAGCTCAATGTTTTCCTCGGTGCAGGTAAAAGTGCACTTACTGGATGCCTTTGGATGCACGTACTGAATCAGCTTAAAGTGCTGCTTCTGGTCTTGCTGGAGAACTTACTTAGGCCAGGGTGGGAGTCTCTGGCTGCCTGTGGGGGGCGCCCCAGTGCACCTCAGCTGCCTGTAGCGAGAACCTGCGTGGGGTCTGTTTTCAGAGACCGTGGGCCTGTGGGCTGGGGTGTGCCAGGCCATGTGGGGCTCCCAGGAGGGTGATGGGGAAGGGGGGTGGGCGGGGGAGGCTGGGGAGGCGGGCTCTGCGGTGGGCTGTGGGGCCCCAGCAGGTGGTGTCGGCTGGAATTGACCCACGTGGAATGCCACCCTGACGTGGCAGTAACGTGTGCCATGGGAAGTGACCACGAAGTCATGTCACTCATCTCCTTGGCTACAAAAATAAATTTAGAAACAGCCTCCACCAAGTCAGGTCTGTACAGAGTGGTCATTCTGCTTTGAAAACCGCATGTACTGCGGATGCCCTGCCGTGGCTGTGTCCCCGGAACCTCCCAGGAGTGGCTTAGAGTCTGTTCACCGTCCTTACGAGGGGCGCTTTTGGGCCATGCGGGCATCGCTCCTGCCGTCTCCCTGTTTGCACCCCACCTGATTCCTCCTGATCACGTATGTGCTCCCTGGGCAGACTCGGCTCAGAACCAGGGCAGGCTCCTCCCCAGGATGTGGCTGACTGGAGAGAGCACCTGCCAGGGCTAGCGGAGCCTCTGCGTACAGACCTGCGGGAGTCAGGCCTCGAGCCTGAGCAGGGGCCACGCCGTGGGGCCGTGCAGGACGAGGAAAACAGTTGTGTGCAGCTAACTCAGGGAAGCCCCTGTGTTCAGGGTGAGGGTCACCGTCATCTGAAAGCAGGTAATTCCCCCAGACAGCGTGGAGGACCAGTCGGTGCACGTTGCAGCCACAGTGAACTCGGGGTTGCCAACTTCACAGGAGCATGAACAGCTTGGGGAGCCCCGTGCTCCCCGACCTTTGTGGTCCTTCAGTTTTTCATTCTGCAAGTGCAGTTCAAGTCCCTCATTCAAAGTACAAAAAGCTGTGGCTGGAATATTCTGTAACTCATTCGGCTGCAAGCCAGCACTGGGGATCGACCACTGTGGCCTCTGTTTACCCACCTTGATGCGAACTTTGACCTTTCCCTGCTACCGCGTACTTGATTCCGGGGGCTCCCTTTCTGTCTTCGTGTGACTCTGCGAAACATTTAGTAGCCACTCAGCCCCCACCTGAAGCCCCCACTCCCCACCCCATGTGTCCCACCTGCAGCCCCCTCCATCACAGGTGTCGGTCACTTCATGTTTCCAGTCGGGAGTCCAGGCCCCAGAACTCAGCGTCATCCTTAACGCCTCCCGTGTGCCGTCACGCCGGGAGGTGCCGCCTCTCTGGCCTCAGCACCTGAGGGATCCCGCTGGCTCTCGCCACCTGCAATGCACGCCCCTGTCCCGGTCCACCTGGCGGCCACGACAGGAGACCACAGGCTGGGAGGTGTAAACAACAGAAATTCATTTTCTCACGGTCACAGAAGTTGAAAGCCCAAGACCAAGGTGTTGTTTCTGGTGAGGCCTCTGCCCCTGGCTCGCAGACAGCTCCTGCCACTGTGTCCTCACTCGGCCTTTCCTCTGCACGCGGGGGAGGGGAGGAGGAGATAGATCTGCTGTCTCTTCCTCCTCTTATGAGACTGCCGACAGCCCCGCCAGATCAGAGCCCCACCCTGATGGCCTCGTCTAGCTTATTTGGCCACACCAGGGGTCCGTCACGCTTCAGTCCCTGGCAGTCACCACATCTCACTTCCAAGCTGGTCTCCCTGCTTTCCTCCCCACCCCCATCCCCAACCGTCCCTTCTCAAAGGAGGTGCCAGGGAGACTCCTAGAGCCCAAGTCCGATCACACTGGCTCTCTGTAACACTCAGAATAAACACCGAGGGCCTTCCCACAGCCTACAAGGCCCAAAAGCAGGCACCAGCAAACTATGGCCCACGGGCCGAATCTGCCCTGCCACGTGCCATGCGTGGCTCTCCCGCTAAGAACAATTTCTATGGTTTAAATAGTTGGGGGAGGGGGAAATCAAAAGTATTGTTTGCGGTGCATGAAAATTACATGAAATTCAAATTTCGGTGTCCATAAATACAGTTGCGTTGGATCACATCCATGCCTGGTCGCTCACGTTGATGGCTGCTTTTGCGCTACGTGGGCAGAGTCGAGTAGTTGCGACAGAGACTGTGTAATTCCCTGGTTGTGTCTCTTGGCCTGTGAAACCCAAACTGTGTACTCTCTGGCTCTCAACAGCACAACTTTGCCAACCCCTGCGCAGGCCCCTTCCCCCCTCACTCCCTCTGCTCCAGCCACGTTCAGCTCCCTGCTGTTCCTCCAACAAGCCAACCGCAGGGTCTTTGCACTAGCTGTGCCCGGGCCTGGAGTGCCCACTCTTCTCCTGCATCTTCCACTTCTTTCAAGCCTTTGCTCAAATTTCAGCTTCTCAACCGGGCCATCCTGTTCAGCACTGCAGTGCATCTTCCGTTGACCCCCACGGTTCCTCTTATCCTGTTTCTGTTTTCCTAGCAGTCGTGGGCACCTAACATACTTCTTACTGCATTGGTTTCTTGCCTGCTCACCACTGCCAGAGCATAAGCTCCCAGGGGGCACTGATGTGTACCAGACCCCGAGATCAGGATGGGGTATGCTGCAGTGCTCGGTACATATTTGTTGGATGACTTAATGTAGAATAGATAATCACACAATTTAGGTGCTTAGAGGCACTATAAAAATCAGAGCAAACTCTATACACCAAATCATGTCGTTTTAGTGAGATACCTTCTCTTTGGTGTGTAAAAAAACATAGTAGATGCTGTAAGTATGAAACTTTCGGTGATTTGTTTTATAAAAGAAGTGTTTTTCAAAAACCTTTTCCTCTTAATGGTGAGTGTTTCTCTGTGTGAAGTATTGTCTTCTCTTATATTTTGAAGTCCTGCTTATGAATGTTTTGGCTATGAAATGTTTCTTGGGGTGTTTGGGCGCTAGAATTCTCAGTAGTTACTTAGGTCGGTTTTATCCTCATTTGTCAGAAAGAAATGCATCCAGTTGGTTTCCGTCTCTGAGTCACAGGTGGGTGTGCAGAGCCTCAGCACACATGTCCATCAGAACAACACGCTCTGGTGTTCTGTTTTTTTTCTGGCATGCACGAGATGGAGGTTTTGTTTCAGTACTCATTCCCCTGTTGGTTTTTCTGTTGCTTTTGGAAAACAATATTAATAGATCCCTAATCTAAGAATTTAGATGAGGAAAAAAACCATTGCATAACAGGTGGATCTTGTTAGAAGCTCTCTAGTCATGCGGTTAGTTTATTCGTTCATTTTGCCTTTTCCTTTAAGATAAATATAATTATGGCTCTCAGAACTGATGCAATTTCTGAGGCATCAGGAATGGAATTTAAAAACTTCTTTTGGTTCACATGTATTATTCCTTCTCTGGTCGGTATATATAAAAGAAATATTGCTCGCCCCTGCACTTTTTATGCTGGTTCTTTTGTTTTAGTCTACACATTCATATCTCTCCTGGCAGCTAATATTTAATAATAATAAATACGTGGGGCTAACACAGTGCTTTCCACGTGCCAGGTACTGTGCTGTTATGCATTTCACGTTTATCACCTTCATTAATATCCTATTATCCCCATTTCATGGATGAGGAAAGTCAGGCTCAGGGAGTTGGTGACTGTCCCACGGTTGCACAAGTAATAGCCGAAAGAGCAGAATTTCTGCACCTGCAGTCTAATCCCAGAGCCTGTTCTTGACCAGATGATGCCAGCCCTCCACACCCTGACGCTTGTATCAATGTATCATTTATCTTCTCCTTGCCCTGTTGCTAGGTAAGGTGTTGGATGCATGACGGGGAAACACCAAATATTCCAGACACCCTAAGGGAGAACATAAGGAAAGCAACATTTAAGAAATGTAAGCCCATGTGCAAAAATTTAAAAATTTTAGACTCAATTCTCCATCAGAAATGTGGAGGTCTATGGCCGGGCACGGTGGCTCACGCCTGTAATCCTAGCACTCTGGGAGGCCGA